>OX439475.1:44034845-44570600 GCA_949320105.2 Crepidodera aurea
ACTAGTACCTCCTGGTAAAAACAGATATGTATGTCCAATGAGTGGTAAAGATTTGGGACTTGGTAAATCTAAAAATGATTTAATTGCATTCATGTTAATTAGATATTAAATACAAATTTGATATTACAAATACAATTTATACTTCATGTAGATTTTGTGGTTAAGGTGATATATTTTGACGTTTGGCAAAAGCTCCTTGGAACTGTTCTACTTGTATAGAGGTGGGTGAACGTGATTTTACCTAAAGTGTCTTTGTATCAAAAACGATGTAACCGGTTGTTATATGCAATCACCAAAATACGACTAGTCAGCTGTTTGGCCGCCATCTTTCATTTGCCGACGTCTTCGACCGTCTTCGTAGGTGTCGTTTATCGTGAGTGGTTAATGTTGTCATTCATTAAATATTTTGCTTGAAAAGAAGCGGCTTTAATCTCTGCCATCGTTGCATATAACATTTTTATACAAGATGACGACAGGAATGCCTGAGTTGGGCTCCAAAATTAGCCTAATATCGAAGGCAGATATCCGCTATGAAGGACGATTATTTACAGTTGATCCTCAAGAATGTACTATAGCTTTGGCGTCCGGTAAGTTTTTTAACAATACATCTTTGTTGGTCGAATTAAAATCTGTTGGCCTAGTTTTAGTATATGAAAATCAACATTATTTTCTGTCAAATTTAATATTATAAACACTTATTTTTTATGGCTTTTGACAAAAAGCCGTTTAGGCTTAGGCATTGATCTTCCATTTAGTTAAAGTATCAAATTCAAAAATTTTTAATTTGTACGTTTTACGTACCTTAGTTTTCAATAAAATGTAATTTAATTTAGTGCTAGAATAGAACTTTTATAAAATTGCTGATGTTTTTAGAAAGTTGCTAT
Organism: Crepidodera aurea; assembly: GCA_949320105.2. Lineage (NCBI taxonomy): Eukaryota > Metazoa > Arthropoda > Insecta > Coleoptera > Chrysomelidae > Crepidodera > Crepidodera aurea. The sequence goes on from OX439475.1 coordinate 44,035,730, forward strand.
TCATATGTATCGATAATAAATAGCCCAAATTATTCAGACAAACATTTCTTGCTAATTTTTTTTATAAATTCAGTTCTGATTACAAAAAATCTAGTTTTTATATACATTGCTTGTGGTATTCAGAATAATTAGGTATTTTTCATAAATTTTAGTTTAATATTTACCTGCATATTTGTAAGTAGATGTAGAATTTCATTTCATTGTATATTTAGTTCTTGTGCAGTTCTTAGGAAATAGTTCTCTTATTTTTAAAAATTGATTATTTCCTAATCTATAAAAAAAATACAAACCAAATTTTAAGTTTATTCACTTAGTTGAGCACAAAAAAATGGCCTTAGGTTTAATTTATCAACAGGATTCAAAGTTATTTTTGTTCAAGCCAAGGAAACTTTTTGTCATCGTCAGTTTTTGTTACTTTTTATCAACTTTTTTGGTTTTTTTTTATACTCAACAGTACTTAAAAGTAATATCCCTAATCTTCGAGTTTATATTGAAAAGAAAACATTTTCTAGCTATTTACCAATTTACCATTTATTTAAAAAATATATAGATATTGTGATTTTATTTTCCTAATAGAATGTAGTGTTAAATGATTCCAAAACATTGAGCATTCACATTTTGTATTTGATATTTATTATTAAACTATTAGTAATTCATTTCGGAAGTTCATAGTGGTTTGTATTTTAATTTCTCTCTCTTTCCACTGGATTAAAACCACTTAGTTGTTAAAAAAGTTTTTTTTTTTTTAATTATTCTGAATACCACAAGCAATGTATATAAAAACTAGATTTTTTGTAATCAGAACTGAATTTATAAAAAAAAAAAAAAACTTTTTTAACAACTAAGTGGTTTTAATCCAGTGGAAAGAGAGAAATTAAACTATTAGTGTTGTATCAGATAAATTAAACCTTTTTCGCATTTAAGACGTGATTTACAGATTGGGACTAATTTGTTAAATATGAACTGAATGGCATTATTTTCCATTTATTTTTCTAAGGTTATTTGGTACTGTTTTTGAGTAATATTTAATTAAATGTATTTAAAATTGACTAAATTTCAAACTACCTTCAATTTCAGTTAGATCTTTTGGGACAGAAGATAGAGAAACCCAGTATCCAGTGCCTGCTCAGAATCAAGTCTATGACTACATCCTATTTAGAGGCTCAGACATCAAGGATATTCGTGTGATCAACAATGTTACTCACCCACAACCACTCAATGACCCTGCTATCATGCAACTCTCTGTTCCACCTTCTTTGGGTGCACAAACATATCAAACTCATCCTGTTTTGGGACCCATGGGTCCTCAAATGGGGCAGTTTGCTGGTGCATATGGAGGCATCGGTAACATGGGAACAATAAATACCGGAGGCATTGGACCCTCACTTGGTATGCAACGAGACAATAGGAATTTGAACAATTCAAAACCAAGTGAGTTGTTAATGGGGAGCAGTCCTCAGTCCACCGTGAAACCCCCCATTCTTTCTCCTTCTAGTATTGAACAACCTCAACCAGTGAGCAATCATGGTAAAATAATGTTTTTTTTTTTATTTCATAAACTCAGCTTGCTTTTTATTGCTTTGACTGCTTTTTTTTGCTTAGTAGTTTTAGATGTAACAGGTAAAGTAAATAATTTTAACATAGAATTTTTTTTACTAAATAGAGAAATAATTAGACTGCAGCTTATAGAAATTTTATTTTAGCAATTCGAATATTACTTTAAAACTACATTTTAAGATGTTTTGAAATTTTTATTTTTTATTTTAAAAAACACATACAGTTAAACGCAATGTGACGCGAGCATGTTATTTTAAGTTCAGTAGTAGTACTCATCTGAAAACTATGAGGTGCTAACCCTTGGGCATAGTCCGTTCCTGGCTTCCTAAAAGATTTTGTGACTTGTTGAATTTGAGGTAATGGTATATTAGTATAATTAAAAATTAATTTTTAATATTTAACTTAGGCCGTAACGAAAAAATTATATGATGTACCGACATTATTTTTACCTTTTTTATTTATCCGTTCATTTTGAAAAGCTACTTCTATGTCCAAAACGCAAAATTTTATTCTACTTCTTCATAAAAACTGTTTTTTTCAAAATTTATAAGAAGTACCATGTTTGGTAAAGCATAATTTTTTAAAGAATTTTTTACTTTGTTGCACATAAACCTCAACAAACAAAATTTTGCAGATTTTTTGAATATTGGAATGAAAAGTTAGTCAAACGTTAAATTGACAGTGTATCTTTTTTGTTTGATTAAAAATGAGATGTGGAGGTTTGTACAATCCTACAAAAGTCAGCTTACCTAATATTCTTTGTTTACTAACATGATGTCCGTTTCCTTTTTGTAATAGCAAGTTCTTTCTAGACCTCTCAGTTTTGTAGCTTCTGTTTTAGATCTCATTGGTGGTTCAAGAAGCACTACTCCAGCCAGTTTGGGTTCTAGAAAATCACCAACCAATGATCAAGGTGTTCAAGCAGGCGGATCAGGCCACAATGAAAAGAAAGTTGTGAAGCCAATTCAACCTCCGACCCAAAGGAATCAGCAGAGAAGGAGGTCCAAAGAAAGACGAGATTCTAGAGGTGAAAATCAGGTAAGACTTGTGTCTCACTAAAGTGATTGTAGTTGAATATCTTGGGAAACTCATTCTTTACATATTATATTAAATTTCAGCCACAAAATAGATTGGGTAACAGGCCTCAACAGAATGCGCAGTATAGTTACCAGCATCATGGTGCCCATCCAAATCAGTCTCAAAATTATCACCATCAAGGTCATCAAGCTCAGGGTTATCAACAACATGGTCATCCGAATCAAGGTTACCAACAACATTATCATCATAATACTCCAAGAGGAAATTGGATAAATAGAGGCCCAACGAGACCCAGAGCTAGATCAAGAGGCACAGGATTCAGAAATAACGCCCCTGCCGGAAATAGACCTAGGAACACATTGAAGTTTGAAAATGACTACGACTTTGAACAGGCCAATACTGAATTTGAAGAATTGAGAAGTCAGTTAGGAAAGGTGAGTGAGGTTTTATACCAATATTAACTTAGTTTTTTTTTTGTATAGAATACATATACAATTAAAATTATATTTTTATAATCTGTATTAAATTTTCTTATTTTTATTGATAATTTAACGATTTTTAATTTTTTTTTATTCTTACACCATCTTGATTACAAGTAGAAAGTAGTAAAAAAAGTACATATTGATTAATTTCTTAATAATAAGTTATAAATTTCAAAATTAAAATAGTTTATTTAATATTGAACTATTTTTTTTTTGAAGTGGGTTCTTGAATTAAAAGTAGAAGTGAATACATATTGTACCTAAAATGATATTTTGTAATAGGTAAAATTAGATGAAGCAGGCAGTGTAAGCACAAAGAGTGAAGTCATCAATGGTGATATTGATAAAAAAGATGATTCGGGAAATGAGACTGGTGCAGGTGAACCTGAACAAGAAGAAGAACATGAAGTATACTACGATAAGACTAAATCATTTTTCGACAAAATTTCTTGTGAAGCTGTAGAAAGGGCTAAAGGAAAATCGCAAAGGACTGACTGGCGTGTGGAACGCAAACTGAATTCAGAAACTTTTGGCGTAGCTGCGGCGCGAAGAGGAGGGTAAGTTTTACTCCGATAAGTACAAATTTAATTTTGAACTTACATGTCATTATATTGCTCCTTTAATAATCCTTATTTCTGCAGTTTCAGGGGTCGAGGAGGTTTTCGAGGTATGGGTTATAGAGGCGGATATAGAAACAACTATAGGCAACCCCAACAAAATCAACGTCGTACCGCAGGACCCAGCAACGAAAATAATTCGCAGGCGTCGTCGCAACAACCTCAGCAGCAACAGCAGCCCCAACAGCAACAACAAGGTAATCCATCAAATCAGATTGAAAAACCCCAAGAGAAACTAGACAATGATACTGATTCTGTCAAACAACTCGTTTTGGAGGCAATAGATTTACCTCCCGAATGTTCACAGGTTCAAAGCAAAAGTAACGACAAGATCGGGTCTGTTCCCGAACCTGCAATGGCAGGTACCAATTAAAAGTTGTATGCTTGTTCTTGGGAGTTTTTCATACAATGGTCGAAATTGTTTACCATTATTCTTGAAATTGGAAAATTAGTTAAAAAAAAGAATTGTTTACGAATATCAGGGAAATTATTGCTGAGGTGTAAATAATAATTAGTCTTTAGAATTGAATTAAAAATATATGTAATTTTTTTTATATATATAATAATCCTTAAGAATAATGGAATACAATTATTGATCAAGAGAATTTAAGTTAATTTTGGTGGAGTGGGTAATTATTACAAAAGTTGATTTTATTTCTTTCTATGAATCTTCTGTTAGGCAATTTGGTCTGACATTGAGATAAAAAAATAGAACATTTTAACAAATTTTTTTAATAATGGAGGATTGTAGCACAGCATATTTTCTAAAAAAGTACAAATAATCATCTAAAGGTTCTTTGGACAGGGTTCCCACAGACCTGGAAAACGGAACAGTCTGGGAATTCAAAAAGTGGTGACAAAGTCAGGGAATTTGCATTTTTCAGCAGAAGTCAGGAAATTCAACCAATGTATATGGAAAACCAAATAACTGCGCAAAATGTACATCAATGGTTTTTTCTTTTTACATTTCATTTGTGAATTCAAAGATGTCTTGGTATAATTTATCACATCCACAAATTCGAATTCTTTTTAGATATTCCTTGCAAGGAATTATATTTTAATCAGTTTTCTTTATCATTTTGTGTCATTATATGCCATTATTTATAAAAGGTGGATTCTTGTCGTGAAAAAAGTTCGTGCATGGTCGAGGAAAACCTGGAAAAGTCGGAAAATTTTCTCGCTTCCATTGTGGGAACCCTGTTGGATAGTTGTAAAATTAAATACTAAATATATTAGTGTCTTTGTAAAAATTGTTTATATAAAATGGTCACCATTTTGAAGTCATATCTGTTTAATCTTCTTTTTTTTATTAAATTAATTATACAAATTGATTTCTATTAAAATTTCGGGCTTCATAAAAACATCAGTGTTATAATAGTTTTTGAAAAATCATCACAGAAAAAATACTTACATGTAAGAATATTTCTCCTCCATTTTGTTGAAAAAAATGCACACATTAATACTAACTAAGAGACTATAATATATTAGTTTTAAAGCTGCTGCACAATTTTCCATTGTTCTAGGGAATGCATGTTAACTGATTTTTGTTGTACATGTTTGTGAGGTGTCAACTAACTAGTTACCAAGTTATAAAACCATTTAAATGTAAGTAAAAATTATTAAAAGCATGACGGTCTTCGTTTTGAATAATTGTTAAAAGTTGTTTTATAATGAATCATTGAAAATTATCACTAGTAATACCACAAGTTATTGAATTTTCGCGATCATTCTATCGATTTATTTCTAAACGAAACCGAGTTGCTTCTCAAATATTCAAAAAGTTTTCCTATGCAATAAATAATTGGTTATCAACTTTTTAATTAATAATTCTGTAGATATAAATCTCAATTACTTCGTCCCAGCCAAAGGGGGAGGAACTCTTGAAATCCTGGGAAGAAAAATGAAAATTAAATTTGCTCAAAATGACTTCTTGACGTTTTGAATGTAGTGCAGGCAAATGAAATTTTTTCAACAAGAAAAATACCACACGAAATCTACCAATGGAAAATGGTTAAGGGGGTTACAAGGAACTTCTTAAAAAAACGACGCAATGGGGGTTGGTACACTTAAAAGGAGGGGTGATTAAAGAGGTTGAAATATGGATTTGTGTGATTTTTCACGATTTCCGGCGAAACTTGGCGTAACAAAAAAAACATCTCCAGGCAAGTTGTATCTTATAAAAAAACCTACAATTTTTGTAAGAGACACTTGTGACCATAACCTCAAAATCATCGAGAAAAAGGAGAAAATTAGAAGTAAATTTTTTTTGTTTTCCATTTTTAATTTCCGCAAAAATCTTTCGATTTCGATGAAACTTTGTACAAGTATTTGTTTTTATGTTATAACCATAAAAATTTTGAGTTGAAAAAAAATAAAAAAATTTTGAGATATTATTTTTTCGGTCAAATACACTTTTTTTTTTTTTCAGATGAAAAGTTGCATGGTGAAATTTTAGAACAATACTGTATACGTATGAAATTTTACATAAATAAAGAACACATATTTTCTTCAGCTGTTTTTCCCGTACAATTCAATTGTGTAATCAGTTATTTAATTTTCTCAAAAGTCTAAACAAATTATCAACAATTGTTAAAAATTTATTTTCAAAACAGTTATTTTTTTAGTTTTTTTCCATTTTTGAGGATGTTTTTAAATGGGAAAACGAAAAAAATGCGCACCCGGAGAACTGTACTAGAAAATTTCGCCATGCAACTTTTCATCTAAGAAAAAGTGTTTTTTACCGAAAAAAATGAATATCTCAGAAAATTTTTATTTTTTTAGTTATTTATAACATAAAAACAAATACTATTACAAAGTTTCATCGAAATCGAATGATTTTTGCGGAAATAAAAAATGAAAAACAAAAAAATGTACTTCGAATTTTCTCATTTTTCTCGATGATTTTGAGGTTATGGTCACAAGTGTCTTTTACAAAAGTTGTAGGTTTTTTATAAGCTACAACTTACATGCAGATGGTTTTTTGATGCGACGTCAAGTTTCGCCGGAAATCATGAAAAATCACACAAATCCATATTTCAACCCCTTTAATCACCTCTCCCGTTAATTGTTCCAAACCCCATAGCGTTTTTTTTAGAAGTTCCTTGTAACCCCCTTAACCATTTCCCATTGGCAGATTTCGGGTGGTATTTTTCTTGTTTTTTGGCTACTAAATCTGCTATCTTGCCTGCACTAATGTGTCTGTAGCTCTGGATGTTAGTGAGCACGATAACTCGTCATACAAACAATCCCGTAAAAATCGTTTTTTTGCGATTTAAAACGTGGTAAGCGGTGGAAATTGTAAGTTATTGGTACTAACATGACGCGTAAAACAAGCTACATGAAGCTTGGGCCGAAGTTTGAGGAACCCTTGGGTTTTCCCCATCAGCCTGTTTATTTTTACAGTCTGGATCTAACATATTTAAAAAAATATCCAGATGAATTATTTAAACTAAATTTTGGTTTTCAGTGAAATAGAAGATCTGACCAGGAATACCTGACACTAGAAAGAAGGCAAGAACACAATGTGTGATTAGTTATAAAAATACAACAATCTGTGATGGAGTGAGTTTGTACTAGAAAAAATGTTTTTGTTAGAATTACATTTATCGTTTTATTCTGCAAAATTTTCCGGTTCGGTTTCAATATGACAATACATTTAATATTAAGAGGCTGCAGGTACAGTCTTGGGAAGTATTTGTGCTTCTAACAAAAATTAAGAATAAAACCGTTTTTAAATCCTGGTGTCAGTATTAAGATTAGCCTTAAGGTGTGCGTTTTGTATTTTGTCTGTAATTTTAATCACGTTACAAATGGGAAAAATCAGGAACGGCGGTATGTAAATTTAATAATGGAGAATGGTTAAATAACACTAAAAAAATGCGGTCTGTGGTTCTTTAATGGAAATGTTTTCTAACAAATTAACGTGATAAAAATTAAAGACGAATCTTAAAAAATAAACTTGGCATCAAAAAATGGTTTCATCTATTTTATAGCACCAACTAGACATTTTTAATTTATAAAATAAATGAATAACTAAGGGCTTAAAGTACAAGGTGAATTTTAATAGCTATGAAAATTATTGAAAGCTGAAACATTCAGGAAACTTTATTGTGATAATCAATTGCGAATTTACAAAGACTTCTTTGTAATACTTTAACAATTTATTCCTTCCATATTATAGAAATATGATTTTTAAAATCTGTTTGGCTTTCTAGTCCTTTATATATATAATGTGGGGTTCTTTTAAGAGCCTAGTAGAATCGGGAAATTTCGTGATTAATTGTTGGTTGTCACCTTGTATATACCTCGCCTCCGAACAATACAAAATGAATTACTTTTATAAAAAGAAGAATTGTGAGAAATGTTAATGTTAAAATACAAACTTGGAAGATTTTGATCAGTGATATTTTGGAAATTTCTCTATTTTTAAAATCATAGTTTCAGGCTTATTAATTGTATGTTTACATTTCACTAAATAAATTCTGTTAATTTTTCCATGTAACTTAGTTTTTTATAGTTTAAAACTTAAATGAGCTGAAACATTCTTAATAAAAATGAACTTGCTGTAATATTTGTCTGCGTTACAGTTGGTGCTTAATATTTTTAAACTCTACTGAATCCATTCACAAGGTAGCGAATTAATATAAATGAGAGTAATTTATGTATATTTTTATTGGCTCTAGAAATTTATTAGATTTAATTTTTTATACTGTAGCTTTATGTTGATTAAAAATTTGTGTGAATATAGTTTCAATTTATAAAAATAATGTACTTTTGAGTTACATACGATTAAAACACGAAAGTGTAGATGGAAAGTTTGCTGGATTTTCGTAACGTTTTCAGTGTATTTGAAATATTGCGTGACTTAAATGGTTTAACAAAATTCTTAGGGGATGTACTCGAAATGGAACTTTAATAGTGATGTGTGGACCTTTACTCTTTCCTAGAAATGTTATCTTATTTTGATAATTTATTATTTATAACCTGAAAATTATTAGTATAGACTTTTGTTTTATTAAGGTCATTTTCAAATAAAAATATATGGTAAATTGTTGTTTTATTTAATTTTTTAAGTATAGTAAGATACGCTAATTCTTTTTTTCTTTTTTTTTTTTTGAAAAAATTTTTGTCAGATTTCTATGAAAATCGGCACAGGATGGCGTTTAAAGTTTCGTTCAAAGGTTATTAGAAATAGAAGTGGTCATATCGGGGGTTGTTTAAATAATTTTTTGTTTTCTGAAAATTTATGTAAAAAATGATAGGATTTACGATTCAAAATATCTCCGAGAAAAATTGGAAATTAAACCTCCTCTCCTTGCTACTCTCTTGATGCAGGAATCCTAATTTCACGACGAAGTTAGATGTTAAGGTCCTTCTGGCAACGTGTGTTTTTTATTTAAGTATTTAGTCTACCTCCGCCACAATGCTGTCAGAAGGACCAATAATCAAATTTTTCAATCTAATTAAGGTAAATATTTATCACTGTTATTTTAATAATTTTTAAATAAAAAAGTCGTGTTATAATAAAATATATTATCCTATTTTACAACAAAACTATAAAATTTTCACAATTTACTTTTTGGCTTAGTTTCACTACTCAACCGAAATTCTTTCTCCCAATCACAGATATCTTTTTCGGTTAAATTATAAGACTTTCCATGCTTTCCTAACCCAGATATAAATTTTTTAGCACCTTCTATTATATGTTTAATTGATACATTCTTAGAGTTTTTTTGCTCTTCTTCAATCAAATCTTTGAAAACCTTGCTGTATGCAGCATTGTATGTTGAGTTTCTGTCAATGTTGAGGCATTCTTGAGGAAATTTAACTAGAGATGATGCTACATTTATTGCCTGGCCCAATGCTGAAACAATTTAGAACTCTTCAAAAACTTGAACTTAGAAAATCTATTAGAGCAAAGCTAGAACACGTTTACTTTTTTTACCTGTACCACATGCAACTATTCTATTAGCTATTCCCCACTCAAACGCTTCCTCTGCCTTTAAAGACCTGCCAGTTAAAATCATATCTAAAGCTCTAGAAAGACCTATTATGGCCTGTAGTCTGACTGTAGCTCCATCTGAGATTGGTATACCTAAAACATAGGAACATTAAACTCACTTTTAATTATTAACTAAAATTTCTATCAGTATGTATTTTGTCTGTTTGTCTTTCTGCTACTATAGGAAAGGAATTCTAAATCCTTTGATTTCAAGGCATTTAAAAATACTTACCGAATCGACGACTATACAACCCTAAAACAGCAGTATCTTCCACTACTCTTAAATCACACATTAAAGCTAGCTCTAATCCGCCTGCTACCGCATAGCCATTAACAGCAGCTACAATAGGTTTTTGAATATGAGTTGGTAAACCCTATAAGATAATAATAAGCAGTGTTGCATAATAAATCTATTTTTTTACTTACTATTAACCCATTGTGTAATGAATTGTAAGGTTCTATATTATTTTCTAAATTCACAAATTCTTTTAAATCAAATCCAGAGCAAAAATTTCCACCTGCACCATATAAAACTGCTACATATGAGTTATTGTCTTGTTCGAATTCTTCTAACGCATTTTGTAAATAATTTGCAGTTTGAAAATCTATACAGTTACGTTTATTGGGCCTATTTATTCCTATTGTTGTGATATGATTTAATTTTTCTACTAAAATCACTAAAATAGAGGTGCATAACACATAATTTTATAAACATAGATTTGGAAAATTAACCTACCATTATTCTGAGAATGCATCTTTCGGGTAAAGTTTTGTAGTACTGTATTGAAAATCTTTAGTCTATTCATTCCTGTGTTATTTATTGCATTATTTGGGGTTTTTTTAATTAAAAACAAAAAGTTGGGTTAGACATTTAAATATTGTGAAAATAGCTCTTCTTCTTTTTCTCAATACGAGGTTTCGGGTAATGGCGTGTTCCTTTGTAGTCAACCAATAAAAGGTTAATTTGAACTATTTCTCTACCGTTTTACCTTTTCAATTTTTAATCCGAGTAAATTAAACTAAAAGTTACTACTTAAATATATATTTTCTAATCCTACTTACAACTCACCTACAAACTACAGATATTATACTGTATACTGGGTGTTGCATTCAAATAGCGACAAAAATATAATTTGTTTTAAGGATCAAAAAACTGATCTACAAAAATAGCTGATTCACACTATCACATTATCTTTGTTATCAATCACATTCGTCCATTATTTCAGCCTTATTTTAACAAAAAACACAAATACACAACAAATAACTTTAAACATTAAAATGAAGGATTAAAATTCTGGTAAAAGTGAATTTAACAACTAAACCAGACTTTTGACGGTTAATAAATATTTATTAACCATCAAATATCTAATTAATAATAAAGTTTATATCACACTTGTAAATATATCAGTCTAGTGTGGTTTTTTACATACTTTTTGTGTCTAAAATAACATAAAAATCGTTTAAAACATGATATAGTAAAACAAATGCAGGTTTTAAGTACCCCAAACGTTATAAAAGTTTTTCACAAGAGAGCGAGGTAACGATGAAAGACAATTGTAACCTCAAAATCAATAAACCAATATAAATGACTCTATGTTTAAATAAAACTTTTTACAATATATTCAATTTGAGTCGAATCAATGAAATTATCCAAATATAATACTTTCTATAAAGAATCTTTGAAGTCATCTGCTAATTTGACTAACACAAAATCATGAGCCAGTAATTCGCGAGCTGTAGCTCGCTCTTTGGGGTCATGTTTAAAGCACATATCAAGAAAATCTAGGCCTTCGTCTATCATATCGTCAGGTGGATCCGGGCTTTGTCCCATTCCGACTTTAAACATTATTTGGAAGTTGGAGTCGTATTGAGCCCACGGACGCTAAAAATAAAGATATTTGTAAAATGAAGTTAAAAAAATGTCTAAAAATGACAAATTTCATAATAAAACAGTCTTTTATCTTTGTAAAATATAACTAACCTGCCCTGATGCCATTTCTATGACCACACATCCAACTGACCAAATATCAGCTGCCCTACCATGTCCCTCTGACATATTTTTGGTAAAAACTTCCGGTGCCATATACGCTTTAAAAAAAGTACAATACATTTTAACATTTTACGAAATTTTTTTGTTATATATAATATTTAATCAGAAACTAACAGAAGTATCAATATTATTTATGCTTATTTTTATTACCTTGTGTTCCAACAAATCCTTTCAATTCGCCCGGCATTGTCATGCTGGATTTAATTTTAGCTGCACATCCAAAATCTCCTATTTTCAAACAGTTCCCACCGTTCGTTAAAAATATATTAGCTGTCTTAATATCTCTGTGAACTATACCGTGGTCGTGCAAACAAGCGACGCCGGACACCATTTGAAACGTGTATTTCCGTACTAAAAGTTCCGGTAGGCCCTTTTCTGTAGCCGCTACCAAGTTTTCTAAAGTGCTTTCTGAGCAGTATTCCATAAATATTAACATTTCATCCTAAGAGTGAAAAAAAAATTAATCTTGAACCAAACAACTTTTTTTGTCATACATGCAGAGAATAAAGGTGCACGAAAGATGCCAGTTGGACCATGATTGTTGAAATCTTACCTTGTGAACTTCTACGCCATACGACCTAACCAAATTTTTATGTATAATCCCTTCTAATATTTTCATTTCTTCAGCTACCCTTTTTATAGTGCCTGAATCGTTGTGTTGTAGTGTTATTTCTTTAACTGCCATCATGTCACCTGTGTTATTATTAACCGCAGTGTACACCTAGAATTAAAAAAAATGTGAAAATTATGTTCATTAATGGATGATAATATATTTTTTCCATACTTTACCAAATCGGCCTTGACCAATTTTGATGCCACGCTGCCACGAAAAATTGACATTTCTCCTAATTATTGAACTTTTGACAGTCTTATCTTCTACCACTTTTCCTATGAGATTCTGTTGGATTAGTTTTTTGTCTAATTCGGTTTCTAGGGTGTCCACAGCGTCACGGAATTTTTCCGCATGAGATTTTTGAGGAAACTCTATTCTTATAGAAGTGTGACCGTTTTTCTCCTCTTTGCGAAAACTACAAAAATGATTTCTATGAGAAACTCTATTTATAAGGATATTTGGAAACAAAATATAGCGAAAAATATATTTAAGTCTCCAAAGTTTAATTCGAGCTTAAAAAAACGTTAAAATTAAATAAATTTGGGATAAATTTAGTGTTTTTTTTTCTGAATCCGTCCTGTAATAGTTTACTCACCTTGTATTTAAACTCGTATCTACAAAATCAGTTCCCGGTGACTGCTGTTCAATACTGATCTTCCTTCCTTGTCCAGATCTTTGACTTTTATAGGTAGGCCTAGGACTAGGTGATGAACCTCTGGATTTGGCTCTAATTTGTTCCAAACTACTTCTGGGAGATGCGGAATGGAATCCACTCTCAGGAGTAGATGGAGCTGTGGTGCCTATTCATTTTAAAATAGAAAGAAAAAATAATTGAATCGAAAATAAACGTTGACTATAAAATATTTTAAGATATCAGTACAAATCGTCTAATGCCGTAAATATTTTAAATTAATTTACTACTAAAATCTTGTATGTTTATATGTACTAAAAATCTGGCAACAGCGTTTCGATAAACCAAGTACAAGAGATATATTATGACAACAAATGATTATCCATTTCTAAAAGTCAGTACTGCACTGCATCTGAACCGAAAACAACTGCTTTGGGGATAAATGCCCCCACAGACAATTCAATGTCTTGATTTTTTTGCAGTTTAAAAAAAATATGTTCGTTAAGGGGTCAAAAGGACGATATTCTTTACCTATAACATGAGATATGCAAATATCCATGTTCTTCTTTAACTCTTCAAATTTCCCTTCGGTGAGAAACTTCGTATTGGTGGGCTCACAGACTGTTAACAAGAATTCAATCCCTTGGAACGCCCACCTTGGTCGCATACCTCGCCCTCTTTCGCAGCGTTCCGTAACGAATTTCATCCAGAGATCAGCGAAATCTACCATACTTTGTACTAAGCGCGCACGCTGAAAATCTTCTGCAGCAGAATCTGACAAATCTTTATAGAACTGAAAGAGATGAATTAAATTTATGATGATTTCAAAAGAATAAAGAAAAATTGTTTGTACTTACTTCAAATCCGAACCTATAAATCTGCATTAAAATCTCTCTAATTCTAGAGCTCAATGCCGTTTTGTCAGCTTCATCTAACGTTGGATCGTTTAAGTAATTGAACAGTGTTTGAACTTTAACAATATTATTTGGGATGATACATTTGATGGCTACAATGGATTCCTGAAAGAATAAAAAATGGTTAAATATCGATGGAAGGTTCTAATTCTCTTGGCTTTCACTTACTTTAATATAAATTATGCAATCTTTTGGAACGAAATCTGCTTTAATATGTGTTTTTACAAATCCCATGGTTTTTAAACTTATTTCCCTTTCTTCGTTAAATATCGATTGAAGTTTGCGGCAAATGGAAAACAAATTTTGCCTAAAAAATAAATTGCCTAATTAACGTCTATTTCGTTAAACCGTTTTTTTGGTTTTCTTGGTTTCCAGTAAAAAAGACTTTGACATATGGCATTTAACGTTAGCAATGTCACAAGTAGTAAAACGACAACGATTAGCTCATGGAACGATTTGTTTTACGGTTTCCTTGGTTTATAACAAAAAAGAATTGACATTTGACACTAGCAATGTCACAAGTAGTAAAACGACAACGACTAGCTCATGGAACGATTTGTTTTACGGTTTCCTTGGTTTATAACAAAAAAGAATTGACATTTGACACTAGCAATGTCACAAGTAGTAAAACGACAACGATTAGCTCATGGAACGATTTGTTTTAGGGTTTCCTTGATTTATAACAAAAAAGAATTGACATTTGACACTAGCAATGACACCAGTAGTAAAAGGACAACGACTAGCTCATGGAACGATTTGTTTTACGGTTTTACTTGGTTTATAACAAAAAATAATTGACATTTGACACTAGCAATGTCACCAGTAGTAAAACGACAACGACTAGCTCATGGAACGATTTGTTTTAGGGTTTCCTTGATTTATAACAAAAAAGAATTGACATTTGACACTAGCAATGACACCAGTAGTAAAAGGACAACGACTGCTCATGGAACGATTTGTTTCACGGTTTTACTTGGTTTATAACAAAAAAGAATTGACATTTGTCACTAGCAATGTCACCAGTAGTAAAACGATAACGACTAGCTAATAGAACGATTTGTTTTACGATTTTACTTGGTTTATAACAAAAAAGAATTGACATTTGTCACTAGCAATGTCACTAATAGTAAAACGACAAAAACTTACTTGACCAATCCATCCGCATCATTATTCTCTAACAACGTCTTTAAAGCTTCGTCAATTCTCTCAATTAACCTGTCACCAGTTTTTCTCAATATGGTTCCCAAAATAAACGCGAATTTTGAACCAACTGTCATTTTAAAATTAGGGAAATCTTCGCAAACTCCCATGCAAAATTTGAACTCGTCCTCTAGAAGGTTTTTCTGAAAAGATGTTTTGTTTAAAAACACCCACTGTTGAAGGTATTCTAGAAAATCTGTGAAGATTTGATGAATGCACTCGTCGAATTTTTCTACTTTTTCCTTGAAGTCCACTGTAGTGATATTTGTTCCTGATGTGGCCGTTTCTATGTATTGGCAAGCGAGCTCTAAAAAATAATTTTATAAAAATGTATAAGGGATAGTAAAAACCAATAATATACAGCGCAGTAAAAAATAATTGTATACGGTGCTGTAAAAAATGATCTAATACAATGCAGTATAATAAAAATTGATGTTTAACGACTTGTATTAAAATTAACTTACCTCTTTCTTGCATGGCCTTGTGCAAACCCTGTTTAAGTTCTCTCATGAGTTGTCTAATACTCAAAGCAGAAGGGTTAGTAGGTTTTTGCTCCAATCTCATCAATAAGTATTCATGAAGTACTTCTAAAGGTACCGTGGCGAGAAATATAAATAAAGCTCGATACGAGGGTAAATCTAGGCCATCGTATTCGGGACTCCAACAGCCATACCTTCTAAGTTCTTCCTCTTCAGAACTGCAGCTAGTTTTAGAAAAAATACTCGTATCTTCAGGGTACTCTAAAGTAAACTGGGTCTTCTTTAAAACGTGGTTATGAAGTTTGCTCAAAAAATTCAAGCTCTTGTCCAAAGCCCGAGTTTTTAATATATTTTCTATATATCGTCTGTATGGCGTTACTTTATTTTTTTGACCTCTTGGAGCCAACAGATCGCAGATGGGAGTTACTGGTTGGTAAAGATCGTTCGTGTTTGAGCAATCGCTGCTGATCATACTGCCCGACGAATTTGTACTGTTGTTGCTATCTGACGGACTACCTGTGTATAACAAATGAAACATATAAATGGTTGCTATTGGTCCCGCGTAGTAGCGCTAATGTGTTTGGGGGTCATCTCATGAGTTGACAGCTAAAAGTTGACCGCTGACAGTTGACATAGAGTTAAAAATGAATTAAGAAATAGATGGGCAAAAATAATTGGGAAATGGAACAAACTTTCATCACAAGTTTTGAATTTAAAGAAAAAATATGAAAATTCGCTTACCTGACCCATTATCATGAGCAATAGAAATACACGGCCAATCCGAGTGTTTGCTTTCTAACAACAACACCAATTTCCCCAAGATATTTAACTTTAACCTCTGAATTTTTGTCATGTTGTACCATTGACACATCGCTCTTACCCTTCCCACGATTTCGGGCGATCTATAAAGAGGATAAAGTTCTGCGAAAGCTTTGCTAGAAGGAAAGAGGCTTTCGGCATCTTCCAGACGTTTTAACAGTTTTTCGATTTCTCTTAAAGCGTCGTTTTGGGCTTCAATACAGGAGGCGCAGTAGATTGAAACGCATCCCGGACAGTCTTCTTCTACGCCACTGTCGCTATTTTGAGTTAAATACCTAAAAATGTATACCATGTAAACAGGATATACATAGTAAGCAAGTTGGGATTTTGTTGCTTTGTGAAGTTGTTAAAACTCACTACTAAGCTTCAGTTTTACTGATAGTCCAATAAACGAAGGTGCCAACCCGGGCTTCAGGTCTGTCCGGCACCATTTTTTTTTAATTTGCAGGTATTCATGGGTACATTCACCCCCAAAAATCTCAGCTGTCTGAAATTTGCGGAAGGGCGGGAAAATGGCCCATTAGTCTCAAAAATGTGTTGTTTTTTTTCGCGTATTTTCGCCGATATTTCCGAAAATATGACACTTAGAGAATTTTTGTTTGGACGAAAATGAAGATCGGTTCATTACCTACAAAAATGATCCTCATCATTTTTGTCAAAAATATGATACTTTTCGACATAACCGGCTCCAAAACGCACCCTCATTTTTAACTCTAGAGCCATTTTCCCACCCTTCCACAAATTCCACTGAGCTGAGATTTTCGGAGGTAAATGTACCTATCAATACCTACAAATTAAAAAAAAATTGACCGACACACTTGATGCCCAGGTTTGGGCTTTTTGTGACGTTAATTTACTGGACTATGGTAGCACATTTGCAAAGGATATACATTATTTTGATGGTTATTATTATTCCATAGCCACAAAATCCCTTGCGTCAATCGATAGTCTTTAGATGATAAGATAATGATTTTCAGCAGACATGATACAAGATTATACAAATTTCGCAAATAATTAACACTAGTTGTAATGGATATAGTATCTAATGATAGAGTAAATAAATAATGGATTACCAATCTATTTACATATCATTAGCCGTTTTTGCTAAACTCATTGTTTTGACTATTGTTATTGTACCATTTAAAATTATCAGTATCATCATATAAACAAAAATTAAATCATAGTTAAGTAAATTGAGCCCGGTATAATCAATATTTTAATCTTTGGGGAAGTATATACAAACCAATTAATGACCACGAATATTGAGTATGATTTGAGTTCACGCAATGGAAAGTAAATAATGTTTTGATAAATAACGCATATTAATATGACTAATTTGGCGATCTCACCTCCTTGACTGCCTCTGAAACCTGTAATTCTTAATATCATTCAATAGGGGCTCAACACATTCTCTAGCCGTACAGAGATAGGCATCTTCCTCCATGGGGGTCCTATCTGCATGATAAGCTTGTAATTCTAACCATATTAAATCCTTTAGTTCGTTTTGCCACAGTGTTTCTTCACGGCTCATCTGAATAAATAAATAAATATAGAACATAAAAATTATTTAAACTTAGACAGGATAATATTAAAATGGGCAAAAGGTATAATAAAAAAAGTAGAACCGAGGCGATCGCCCCTTATTTTGTATTTTCTAATTAAAATCATTACTTTTTTTAAGGATATCCTGATTGATTGTACAGTGCCAGATCATTATACCCCAGCAAACAATGAAATTCTGGCCCAATGCTGGCAACAGCAAAGCTACATCGGCAAAATGGTGGCCCAGTGTATGGCAAACTGTAATCGGATACCTATAATGCAGCCAGCAATGGGCCAATGAAGGCCAGGAGTGTGACGTCACGCGGCCATCTTTGTTTGCGCAAGTCAACGATCAGTCTCCAAACCCAAGCCAAGCATAAAGTGTCATAAGGAAGATTGTAAAAGTGTTTATAGAAGCTATTTTAATATTTGTATATTCGTAAGTACATTTTACATACAATTGGTTTCAGACTTATATAATATACAACCTAACAACTGTCTGGAAATGGAAACCCACTTTTATGCTGTTGGACTAGTTTTTGCAATTGGCTACCAATTAAAAAAACGTATGTACAAATGTTTCATTGCCAGCTTTTCTGCAAAACTATGAATCACTCCAAAATCAGGTGTTTTTTTATCATAATTAAAATTTAATCCTCGAAGTAAAGATGTAATGTTTATATTAAACATAAATCCTATTTACGCAATAGAAGTTATCTGCTTTAAACATTTCAAAAGCGTCATCAGCATTTATAAACAAGAGCTTTGTGGATATTAAATAATACAGGGTTCCTTCCATTGTGGGAGAGAAAATTTTCCTTGACTTTTCCAGGTTTTTCTTGACCATGCACAAACTTTTTTCAGGACAAGAATCCACCTCTTATAGAGTAATACAAATAAGTAAATGAAAAATTTTATTTATAATATATAAATGAAAATAATGGCATATAATGACACAAAATGATAAATAAAACTGATAAAAATCTAATTCCTTGCAAGAAATATCTAAAAAGAATTCGAATTTGTGAATTACATTGATGTATTTTTTGTGCAGTCATTTGGTTTTCCATATACACTGGTTGAATTCCCTGACTTCTGCTGAAAAATGCAAAATTCCCTATCGTTGTCAACACTTTTTGAATTCCCTGACTTTTTCCTGTTTTCCAGGTTTTCCTGTGGGAACATTAATTAATGAAAATTGACAAAAAATTACTTACCACTTCCTAAACTTTTTTAAGCGCCTTTCTTAGGTCATTATACAGAACAATTAATCGAAAACCTCATAAAAAAAACCAGGATGTCGATAAATCGGGATTTCACAATCTTTTCTAATCAGCAAACATAAAAATAAAATGATCTCTAATCCAGATCATATATTCCCACTAACATAAAAGTTATGTCTGAACTTTTAGCGAGAAGTTAATTTATTTGATGGATCTTATTGATCTTAGCTTTTTCTGTTTGTTTACCAATTCATTTAGCTGATATTTATAAATTCTGTAGGAAATATTATTTGCCAATAAGTTAATAACTGGAGCTTAATGGAAACGATACGTTTTATTGAAGGTTGTTTTTTCCTGAGCTAATTAAATTTTGCAGCCTTTTTATAACCAAGAACAATAGAAAAAGGTCTGGACACACAGAAAGTCGGGAGTATTACAGATTGCATAGAACTATTGTACAATTATTTTCAATTTTTTTTATATGATTTCTGTCTCTCTAATAATAATTTTTGTTTATATATAATAAGATTTTTGTTTTTTAGTGTAATTTATTATAAACAATTATGTTGTTAATTAATAAAATAAATTTCAAAAAAATGAAACCCTCGGATGTAAAGAATTATTTTCACAACCCATGAGCACCAACAATTGCAAAATCACTGCAATTTTGTTATTGGGAAAATTCAATTTCTAAATCAAAATATTAAAGTGTAACATAGAACTTACCACTCTTCTTGGATTCCTATCCTGCAAACATTTATCCCCACTGCCCATCCGTATTAAGGCTCTCAAGGTCATATAAAACTCTATCCTGGTAGTGGGGCATTCGACTGTAGCTACCTCGACCTCATTTTTTTCCTCATTCTGATTTTCTGAATCTTGACGCTTCGCTAATTTCTTCAAACATTGTTGTTTTTTACAGGGAATAGTCCTGCCCACGAGACTCATAAACCTGTGGAAATTGATCTCCTAAAATCTATCTATTCGTTCATTTATACATACCTCTTGGTGCTTTCAATGTGGTAACTGGGAGTTTTTGGGTATTCAAATTCTTCAGCATCCTGTGTGTGATGATCTGCGTTGACAGCTTGAGCTCGAGCTATGTCCAGCTTCAGGTCTCGTTCTGAGCCACGTAGGAGCTTCATTTGGCGTTTGTTAATCCGCTTAGAACCTGTAAGAGTTTACATTGGACAAACGAAAAGAAAGTTGTGAATCGGAATTAATGAGAGAATGGTGCCAACCAGATAACCAGAATATACAGCATGTACTATACCCACTGTGATACATTAACAATAATAAGATATTAGTGTAATATATTTCATCAATCTAAATAAAAAAATACAAAATAAAGAGCCTTTAAATACCTTCAATATGAGGTGTCACTGCTGATATATTGTAAGAGTTGTTTTTTTAGTTTCATTTCAACTCCTTTCGGAAGAAAAAGAAACAGGGGTGACTGTTTACGTATATTTTTATATTTATATTCTAATAATAGAGGGGGAGGTTGTGATTCTGTTGATTTAAAATTAACTAAGAATTGAGAAATCTATCCTATATTAGTCCTAGAATTTTCTACAAGTAAAGACTACATAAATACCAACACGATTTTTTTTAACTTTTTTTTTTATTGTCAATGGACACCAGTCCTTTAGCCACACACAAATTGACCTAATTTTTTTTAACTCTTAATTTTACTTTGTTTTGGTCAGTTTTTATAAACTTTTTAGACTTTCTTACAACTAGACATCTTACAACCAGACACATCATATTCATCTTAGAATATCTATATTATTTCGTTTTTAATAATTAGATAGTATAATTACCCGGGTCAATACCCATTTGAAGCTACCAAACTATTTTTTTTACAGAAATTCAAGGTAACCGTTTAACATTCAAGACACGCAAACAATGAATGATATACACATATGTACACCTTTGTTATCTCGACACGTCGTACATTTTAATGCAAAATGAAACAAAATACAGGTTATAAAAATTACTGAATGAATGAGTTTAATATATTTCTTACCATCTTCATCTGAATTATCTCCCTTAGACAAATATATGTCTTCATGCATTGTCCCTGTAGTATTCCTTCTTGTAAGAGGTAATTTTGCTATTGAAGTTGATATTGGACTACTAGAAACAAAGTGAAATTGAGCTAAAAGTGTTTTCTAAATTAAACCAGTAGTAGATATAAACGGTGATTTATGTCAAAACTCCCCAGGAGAATAATTTTATAACTAATAAGGAAATTTGAAGTAGGTATTTAGTAGCTACCAAGGATAGTTTTAATTTTTTCAAAATTATTCACCATTTAGTACCCAATAGAAAAATAACTTTTCCCTCTAGCGCCACCAAAAATAAAAGCTATCCTTGTTAGCTATACTCATTAGTTACGAAAATATTCGCCAAGAATTTTATATGAATCACCCTGTATATCTCCTATCATAAAAAATAAGAATCACTCAAATATTAGCTAACATTATTTTTCTTATATTTTAAATTAATATTTAGATATTTATTTTTGTTTCAATTTATAAAAGTAAGAATCAGAGCCAATGCCATAAGAAACATTTTTTTATTTTTATACTTAAGGTAAATCTAAAATAAATTCACTGAAAAACCCAAAATTATCAATGTCACATATAAATTATTTCAGAACACATGTATTTTATCAGTATAGTAAAAATACTTCTGATTAATTTTATAACAGGTATAAAAATAACATATTTTTCGATCTCATATATAACTATAATTTCACAGACTATCTCTGTATTTAGAGAACTTCTACCATAAAAATGTATATATAAAATAATTCACATTCAGGGTCAATAAAATAAGTAAAAATATATGCCAAAAATTGTCAAATAAGTAAAAATATATGATTAGTATGAGTAAAATGTTTAAAACTTGCAAAATTTAAAAATTGCTGTGGTAGGTTTCTATTTGCTGCAAAAATTGCGTAAATGTTTGAATTTTATTATTATAATTTTTTAAATCTTTCATAGAATTACTTAATTTTACACAATATTTACTTACACAAAAAATTCGTTTTCTCTTTCAAAGTAAAATACTATTTTCTTAATTAACAAATTGTGATAAAGTAAGTTCATGTGTTTTTTTATTAATGATATATTATTGTGTTTGTTTTTTATGGTGATAAGCTATCGAATTTGTTTCCTGTGTTGTCATTTTTTTTGCAGCATATATGCTGATTATTACTAAGACAAACACAATAGTTCCATAAATGAAACAACTCCCAAATTATTACTTACTGAAGTATTTAAAAATCAAATATTCTTATAAACTACTGATACAATCAAGAAACTCGGATTTTTATTTTGGTATTAATTAACAGCGTTGTTGTATAAATTGATTGTAAATAATTTAGTTTTAATTGAAACTGTGTTTTTTCCTGAAAAAAATTACTGATAGCACTATTTTCAAGTTTAAAATTATATATAAATTGAAAAAAGTCTTATTGCTTGTTAACCTTGGACAAACTATTGTCATGAGTTTTAAAAATAGTTTAAATTAACAAAATTTAACTTATTAGAGGTTATTCTAACCATTGTTTAAAATGGTAGAAGTAATTGTACACTTCTAGATAAAAAGTAATAGTCCAGTTTTATTTGAGTCATATAAATTCGATAGGAGCAGATTTATTGACAATAAATGTCACTCAAAAAGCTTATACTTGCATTATTTTTTAAGAATGTGCAAAAAAGTAGAACAGTTTAAAAAATAATGATGGATTGTCTTCTTTCTGTTCAGACAAAATAAAATTGAATTAAAATTCTAAAAAAAGGAGCAAATTTATTTGGAAGAATTGTACTAAAGTGACCATAAAAAACAAAATTTTAAATTAATCATTTTTATCTAAAATACCTCATAAACAAAATAATTGATACACGCAGACCCAAGGTTAAAAATAATGTCTATTGTATTTTATTTATTCCTCTTTTGTGATAATGTAAGTATTTTTTATTCAAGTAGCTTAAAAATAATAATTTAAAAATAGAGAAATAAATCTGAATTCAAAACATAGTAATATCTATAGGCAATCTAGTTGCTCAAGTCTAGGATAAAGTGATATAATGTGCTAATTAATTTATACATATTTTTCGGTAAGTATCAATGGACATTTTGCACACATTTAGTCATTTATATTGTTCAATTATAACCAATTCAATTCCAATGAATTATTTAAGTTTATGACCATTAAAAAAGAATTAGAATTATATAAGGCACATTCTGAAATAATATAAGTACCTAATCAGGTTTATTGCTAATTTAAGGCAAACTGTTGAAAAACATATTTTGCATTGAAGAATCACCTCTAACCCTAACCCTACTCAAAATCTTTGGAAAATAAAATTTCTTGACACATTATTTTCAAACACAAGTTGCTTGAGCTCCAATCAAATAAACACTAGCAGTCATTACCTACCTAATTGTAACTTTTCTGTTTCATATATAAATATTGATTGTACCTTGTTTGACGTTCTCTAAATTTTCTCTCGCGATTTTTTCTTAGAATCTTTGTCCTAGGAGGAGTTTTAGAATAAATATCATATTCACTAAGCTCGTCATTTTCTAATGGACTATGCTCATGATCATCCATATTTTTGAAACTTAACACCACAACACAACACTTGTCAAAATCAGAATTTGGGGACAATTAACCATTACTGAGGTAACATTTCCGTTCATTTAAGTGTGATCCTAACACAAATACCACTGAACAGACATGATAAATAAAATCAGATGTAGACTACGAAATCTAATCTAGATAATTAGCTTTTATTTACATAACCTCATCCAATTTGACATGACATTTAGGCGATGACAACTTAGAGTAGTTAAAAAAGCGACTTATGACGTCACAATAAGTTAACTTACTTTATTTCAATCAATCCTTAAAAACAGAAAAAACTTATCATGGTACTATCAAAACGTACAGTAACAATTTTATCCAGTGATCTAATAACTACTAAATACATTATCACCGGAGTTTTTTACTATTATTAGCGAAATATCGTCACTGTCAAAATCTTCTTTTTCAAAAGTTAATCTAACGTGCCTACTACTCGATAACTTAGTTGTTGATTTTGGAAAATTCTAACCTATTTCATAAATCCAAAAAACGTTTTAATTTTTAAAGAAAATGTCCTCTGCTTTTAATAGAATACCCGGATTTTGCCCAGATTGTGGATCTATTTTACCACCACTACAAGAAAAGGGTGGGGTAACTTGCTACACCTGTTCAAGAGTTTTTTTAGAAGATGCAGAGGAAGGTAATTTTTAAAAACTATTCTTTTAAATAAAACGTGTAAGTCAAGTCTGTATGTAAATGTTTTTAGTATTTGGTAACTCGAAAGTTAAGTATACAATTTATTTTAATTCGAGAGAAGCAAAGAAAAAATATATAAAAGAAGACAAAAATGTTCAAGATGAAGATGAAGGACCTATTGTTGACAGAAAGTGTCCCAAATGTGGAAACGATAAGATGTCTTATGCCACCTTACAGTTGAGATCTGCTGATGAAGGACAAACCGTATTTTATACTTGTACAAAATGTAAATTTAAAGAAAGTGAAAATTCTTGAATAAATACCCAGTTTGTTTTAGTTTACCACTATGTACAATCTATTTCTCACTTCATTTTAATCACAATTATTTTGAAATAATAATTATACGATTGAAGATGTAAGAGACCGATTGCTGGCATTTTACTTTAATTTTTTTGTTTTGCCCATCCTAGTCTGGAGAAAATGTGAAGGCAAGTTTTAGTTTCTTTGTGAATGTAAAAAAAACCTTAATAGCTATTTACATACGAGTGTAGAAATATACACCATAAATTAGAACAAAATAAATAACTGCTTAAAATTTTATTAGTACAACCCTGTGGTTTTGGACCTGATCCAATAATTTATGCAATTTTAGCAACCACAATAAGAACTATTCTAGGTCGTCTCAAATATCTTGAATCATGTAATTTAGTTAATAAGTACCTTGCATATATATTATTAAATATTTATGGATGAGATCTTGACTATTTTATTTGCAAAAAAAAAGATATATTTTAATACATCGAAATGAAACATATTATAGAGGAATAAACTTTTATTTTAATGCCCAAAACACTTATATTTTTACTTAGGTGTGACCAGATAATATATAAAAAAGCAGAAAGATATATAGCACAATATGAATTTTTGAAATAAATTTATTACAGTCCTTAAATTAATATTTATTGTATAATTTAGTAAAAGAGAATTACTTGTAAGCACTTACATTGGTTGACAATTTCACAAAAATACCTTATAAAGTAAGCTTAATATTCTGAAATATTCAAAAGAACATTTATTCTTATATTCAAAAGACAAAAAAGGTTCAAATATTTTTCGCCTATATAAAAATCCTAAAATATACTTTATCATTATTAACTAAAACACTCCATTCTGGGATAAAAACTTCTAAAGCTTAAATGTATTGAAACACTTCAATCGGTTTTTTCGAATATTTTATTTGCTGAAATAAAAAATAGTTGTTTTCAGATATTGCAAAAAATATAATGAAAATGTCTCTTACCAGAATCTTTTACTTTATTAATGGTAACATCAATATCCTTTTGGTGTTTCAAGAAATAAGGCTTAATGATTCTCCTATACAAAATAATAGATCCATTTAATTCCCCTGGTACCATGAGCCATACCATAAAAATACACTAAAATAAGACAAAATAGTTTAAACTAAATTTAAAAACAGTTATTTAGATCAAACACACTACAAAATAAAAAAGGTTTTTATGTATTTTATGAATAAAAGTTTATGTAAATCATAAGAAACTTACCTTGACAAGCCAGTACAATGGGAACCATCTCACAATTAATTCAGCAAAATATTCAGTAACAGAGAATAAAGAAAAAACTACCCAGTAAGTCAACCATTTGGTATCATCATCTTTGTCTTTAGATTCGATAGCTTTTATCGATACATAAGCAGGATATAGGAAACCTAAAGAGTTGCAAACCAATTCAGCAAAGTAACCGAACACTAACCACACTCCTATGAGAACAGCGGCACCTAAAAATTTAAAAATAATCTTAATAGATACAGTAAGTCAAGGTCAATACAATCGCTAAAAACCTTAAATTAGTTTACGTAATAATAATTAAAATGAATTAATTAAAATAAAGAAAAATCACCTAAAGCAATGTACAGCCTATTCACTCCAGTTTTTTCCTCGGCCTGTTTCAATAGAGGAGTCCAAGGTTTTGAAGTATCATGTAAGGCAACATCTAACTGTTTTTTAATTTCGTTGAACTTTTGCGCCATGATAATGCTGGAAGGAAATATAATTTAAATAATGTAAACCGATTAAATTATTAAGAGACTACCTTTGGTTCAAATCTAAAAAAACTAGCAAACCCGGTTAAAATTTTATCAAAGTGGGAGAAAATTTATGGCAGTGGAAGGGACAGTTGACATTCGATTTTGACGTCAACTAAAGTAGGGTTTGCATAGGTTTTACTGTTTTGGGTTGAACCAATTGGTATCATTATAATAGGTATAAGAATTCTATTTTATGTAAAAATAAAATAAATTTGATAGTTATCGGATCGGTTTAAATGTATAGAAAATAATGGCGTTTTCTCAAGACGCGAAATAAAAAATTGTAAAAAGGTTTTTTTAGATTCATATTTAAACCTGGCTTAAGTACAGAAGTGCATTGTGTATTGCATATTGTGAAGTGAAGTTTTTCGGCCACTTGAAATATAATCCTTAATACTTAAATTCAAAAATAATTCCTATCACAAAAATTAAAACTTTTACCGACATGGTGTATCCCACAGTTATCTTACTATTTAGTGGAAAAAGAAAATCAGGAAAAGACTACATTTGTGGAAAATTACAATCGATGTAAGTACAAGTAAATATCCTACTTGTTTATTCATTTAATCAGAAAAATAGGTTGTTAATTTATTTTCATTTTTAATCAATCAGACTAGGGAATGAAAAGTGTACGATCATTCGAATATCAGAACCATTAAAAGGTATTTATGCTAGAAATCACAATCTAGACTTAAAAGAACTTTTAAGTGATGGGCCATATAAAGAAATCTACAGAACTGACATGATTAATTGGGGCGAAGAAGAAAGAAATAAAAATCATGGAATATTTTGCAAAGCAGCTTGTGATAGTGGTAAATACATTCTTGAATCAGTTTTGCATTAATAGTTTTGTGATCAGCTATGGTTACATTTTTATTAAAGTTACAGGGACGTATTCAGGCAACGGTGCCATTTTTTAAATTTATAAACAAAAGTAATAAATATCCATCAATATATGCGGGAAGGCGAAATTTAAAAAAAAAGGTCATTTATTTTTTGGAAAAATAGTCTATTAAAAAAATATCCAAATTAATATCACTTTCATCTAAGGCACTAAGAATTATTACTTCAGCTGATGGCGCTACTTTTTTAAAAATGCGTAATGTTTGCAAGAAATATAATAACTAAAACAATTAATTGTTAAATTTTAGAGATGAAAATATATATAGTACAACACACTGTCCGACTCTGTTACTTCAATCAAATAACGGTCATAGATAATTGATAATTACATAACTGAATAGAAAAGTTCACTCAATAAGTAATTTTTAGCACCTGTAAAGCCAATTTGGATAGTTAGTGATATTAGAAGACAATCTGACATAGAGTGGTTTAAGAATACATATGCAAATTTAGTGAAAACAATAAAAATTACTGCCGATATTCAGGTTCGAGAAAAGAGAGGTTTAATTTTTACAGAAGGTAATTTTAGCTTAAATACGTATCCTCTATTATATATTTTATTAACAATTATATGTTTTAATGATAAAACCGTGATAAATATTAAATCATGTTGGTAACTATTTTTTAGGGGTAGATGATGCTCCATCAGAATGTGACTTAGACAATTTTGATCAATGGGATCTTCAAATATCAAATAATAATAGTCAAGACTCCGAAGAAGCTTTAAATAAAGTATTGTACTTTACACAGGCTGTGACCGAAAATTAGGTGCATATTTTATTACTTTTTTTAAGAATAAAGAAAGTAACATTTATATATAAAATCGGACCAGTATTTTTTATATTTTTAGTAATTTATACGAAGTTATATATTGTTAGAAACTAATAAATTTAGTTTTATTTTTTTATTTAATAAAATCTTTGTCTAATTTATTTCTTTTATTGTAGTGTTTTAAAAAAATTCTTAATGAGAAGTATATATTATTTTTAAATAACTAATTAATCTAATACCAACCTTATCATAGATTGAATATTTGGAACACCCTCTTTTGCCTTAGAAGCTGAATCTGATACCGCCTGCATTTTAACAAACTTATTACAAGTAATACCAGTTGAAATTCACGTTGACAATAATTATCTACATGTAATTAAAATGTAAAGCTATTTTTGTATTCGTTCCTGTTATCAGATTTGCTAATTAACCGCGGTATCAACATAGCAAGGACTCTTGATAAGAAAGTTTCGAAATAATTTAAAATGTTAAATTAAACGCCCAACCGAAAACTCTTCAAGTAACTGTGTAAACGCTTTGTTGGTTGCATACCGCTTTTTCGATTCTATTTATATTAGAATTGCAACTCTATCTCCGTCTTTATCATTGAATATAAAGAAGAATAAAATACACGATACGGATCTCGAATTGAATCGGAAAGGGACGAGCTCTTGGATTTGTATATTTTGTTTATTGAGGTTATGTTATTTTGTTTTTGTTTATGTGAAAGTGTGAATGTAACTTTTATTGATAACTGTAAAATATGGACAAAAACTCAAAATTTTGCAGGTTTTGTCTATATGAAGAACAGACTGATTCGAATAATTTACTTGTAGATATTTTTACATCTCCGATTCGACATCAACTTCGAAATTTAGAATGTGTTGAAATTTTTGTAAGTGTTCTGATTATTTTTTAGTTTTAAATAGTGAAATATTAATTTGATTTTATAGATAAATCCTGAAGATAACATACCTCCATTAGCATGTGAAAATTGCCTTGAAATTATTAAACAATTATTTCAGTTTTTGGAAAAAGCTCAAATTTCTAAAAACATTTTGTATGAAATACATAATCCTAATAAACAAGAGGACCCAAACAAAATTGAAGTTATTAAATTAGTCACATCTAGGTATTTTACTAAATATAATATTTATTAAAGACTGTCAAGTTGACTTTAACATATTTTCCAGATGTTTTCAGTGCCATGAAAATGATATCTGCGAATCTTACGACTCATATACACAAACTGTTGAAAATATCAGTGAAAATGAATGTATCAAAAACCAACGCCGTCCATCTATTACTAGATCTTGTATAGAACCTAATCAAAAAAAATATTTAAATGTTAGAAAAAGTAATGCAAATATATATGAATTATGCAATGTGAATTCCAGTGACAATGAAGAAAATAAAGTACCCGATGCCATGTACTTTCCTGGAGGACAGAAAATCAACATTTATAAGAAAAAAGTAAATAACATAATATACCATGTGTTTCAAGTAAATAATATTTTAGTTAAAATTCTCAAAAACACAAAAATTTTAATTGAGTTAATTTTACCTGCAATTAATAATAAGTAAAACTCCTCCAAGTCAGTACCATATATTTAATAATTAAAAATATAAGGGGGGCAACTAGTTTCGTCAGGCCTGTTTTATTTATTAAAACATTGGCCACATTTGAGAATAATAACTTACTCAGTTTAATTAATTAATAATTACTAGGTGTTGATCTACATAGTAATATTTTTTAGCTCAGGAAATTTCATAAAAAAAGTAACATATATCCTTGTGGAATATGTTCTGATAAATTTGACAATTTTTTTGAATACCAAGACCATCAATATTCTCATAATGGTCAGTATGTCTTTTGCTGTTCAAAATGTAACGAGGTAGGTTTTCACAACAAATATTTTGGTTATATTCAGTAAAAAAAGTTTACAGGTGTTCTCAACTCGAACGGAGGTTGTTCAGCATGAAAATAATCATAAAGTATCGTGTGTAGTTTGCAGTATAGATGTTTTACCGAAAAGCTTGGCAGCTCATATGAAGAAACACACAGATTTGTTTAAGTAAGCCTTTGTTATATGTAAAATCTTTGTGTGAAATTATTCTAAAATTCGTATTTTTAGATGTACAGATTGTCCCTCAAGACATTCATCAAGAGCAGCCTTGGAATCCCATTTTAGTGCCCGACACGCCGGTGTTAAAGGCTGCGTATGCCATATTTGTGGCAAACAAAACAGTTGCCAGGCTTCCATGAAGCGGCATCTTGCGACACATATTTCAACCAAGGCCTTCAAATGCAAAATATGCACATTTGCAACGAAATCTAAAAATGTGCTAAAAGTTCACATATTAAGAAAGCACTCTAATCAAACAACTAACTGTGATATTTGTAAAAAGCCTTTTAAATCAGATCTTAGTTTAAACCAGGTAACTAATAGTTTTTTCTTCAGTCCAATATAATAAACTTTAGCTTGTTTAAACTTTAAAATAATAATTTTTTTCATTATAGGATCCTTATTTTTTGAAATCGTGTGATAACTGAAACTTAGATTAGGTTAGATTTTGTTGAAACATAAACCGGCCAGATTGATTTTTGTTGGGGCATAAACCAATTACATTGAATTTGGTCACACATAAACCAGTTAGATTGATTTTGGTCACACATAAACCGGTTAGATAGATTTTTGGTGAGACATAAACCGATTAGATTAATTTTTGTTGAGACATAAACCGGCCAGATTGATTTTTGTTGAGTGATAAACCGGTTAGATTGATTGTTGTTGAGAGATTAACTGGTTAGATTGATTTTGGTCACACATATACCGGCCAGATTGATTTTTGTTGAGCGATAAACCGGTTAAATTGATTTTTTTTACGATAAACCAGTTAGATTGATGTTTGTTGAGAGATTAACCGGTTAGATTGATTTTGGTCACACATAAACTGGTTACATTAATTTTTGGTGAGACATAAACCAATTAGACTGATTTTTGTTGATACATAAACCGGTTATATTGATTTTGGTCACACATAAACCAGTTAGATTGATTTTTGGTGAGAGAAAAACAGGTTACATTGATTTTTCATGAGAGATAAACCAGTTAGATTGATTTTGGTCACACATAAACCGGTTAGATTGATTTTTCATTACTCAAATTTACTTTCTGCTAGATATTATACCTCAATGCTCTATCTTGGAGCCACTATTGTTTTTATAGTAGTTGATATTAATGTTAGATTGCAATAATAATTTGGTTAATTTGTGACAGGAATAATTTCTTTTGGTCAACTTGTTGTCAAAATATTTCCTTAAAAATTCTTTTTTCCTTGATTTTTTCGAACATGTTCCAAATTATGAAATAGAATTCTTTATTTGAGATGGAAATAGTGATGATAACAAACACTTTTTCGATGATTAACAAAGTTTTTCCGATAACAAAAACTTTATCGATCGCAAACTTTTAATTTTTTTCTTTTAGCACAAAAAACGTATTCACCAGCCGAAAATCCACAACTGTAAATACTGCGACAAAACTTTCAGCGAAAGATTTAACTTAGATCAACACTTGCGAAAAAAACACTCGAAGCAACGAGTATACGAATGTAAAGAATGTAACGAGGA
The DNA here is from genome assembly GCA_949320105.2 of Crepidodera aurea. Classification (NCBI taxonomy): domain Eukaryota; kingdom Metazoa; phylum Arthropoda; class Insecta; order Coleoptera; family Chrysomelidae; genus Crepidodera; species Crepidodera aurea. The sequence continues at coordinate 44,067,604 of OX439475.1, forward strand.
ATTTTTTACAGTGCAAAAATTAAAAGACCATATGCACAGCCATAGAACTGGATGCGTTAATTGTCAAAATTGCGGAAGAACTTTTTTTTACAAGAAAAATTTTCAGAATCATATACAGACATGTACTATTGTAGGGTCGCAGAATGTGCAACACGCGAAGGAATAAAATCATTTTAAATAAGTTTGGTTTTTTTTAATGCGCACCTCCACCGTTATAGATACAAAGTTGGTTAAAGGTGAAAAAAGATGCGTATTTTCAAGACAAATCGATTGGTTCTTTCAAAATTAAAATATCAGGTCCGGTTTCTGAGATATTTGGGAAAAACTAAAATTGACGATTTTCGTTTTATTTAATTAACACCTTAATTTTGAAAGATAGAAAAAAAAGTTATAAAGCTTTTTTATTGAAGGATGAATACAGCTTAACATAGCGTATCCAATTTTTAAAACAACCTTTCGTCTTTGAAGGGCTACCCCCTCAACTATTTTTTTTTAAACACGGACCTGTACGTTTTATTTCATTTTTGAAACCCTCATTTTTTTCTCTATCCAAACATGTAGAATACTTAATATTTTTATTAAGTTTTGACAATGAACTGTACTTTAGGAATTTTACTAAGTACGGTCCTGGTCCATTTTCTCTTAAAATATTTATCTTTTTTAATAAAATTAATTAAAAATTGAGTATACTTTGAGCTTATTGCCCTAAGTATACTTAATTTCTATTACGTTTAAAAAACGTTCAGGATAAAACTGAACAGGACTGTACTTAGAAAAATTCCTAAACTGCAGTTCATTGTAAGAACCTAATAAAAAAATTAAGTATTCTACATGGTTGGATAGAGAAAAAACCGGGAATTTCAAAAATGAAATAAAAAGTACAGGTGTCCGTACGTAAAAAAAATAGTTGATGGTAGCCCTTCAAAGACGAAACGTTTTAAAAAATTGGATATGCTATGTTAAGCGATATTTGACCTTCAATAAAAAAGCTTTATAAACTTTTTTTCTATCTTAAAAAAATAGGGTGCTAATTAAATAAAACGAAAATCGTCAATTTCGGTTTTTTCCAAATATCTCAGAAACCGGACCTGATATTTTAATTTTGAAAAAAAACCAATAAATTCGTTTTCAAAATACACATCTTTTTCTATAATAATTCTATAAAAAGTGCCTCAAAAACGACCCTAAAATTTGAAAAGTAAGGATTTGATAAAAACGTGTAGTGACAAATAAAATTAATTTATTTTTTTAATATGCTACAGTGTATTTTGACTAGAGCCCAAATATTCAAATAAAAGTTCACGTGAACCTTTAAAAAAAACTATAAAGCTAAAAATTTTAAAAATGTGGGTTCCAGACCAATATTTGAGCAAAATTACATTCTACTATTTATGTGCCTTCGAGATTTAAATACTAAATATGTAAATTACTTATGATATACTTTTTACATATATTTACATTTTTTTAATAAATAAGAAGTTTAAGTTATAAAAATTAGTATATTAACTTTTATTTTTTACTTAAAATTCTTAAAAAACAATAAAATTACTTAAACTAGTAACTATTTTTGATTGATATCTATTTGTATTCGGTAATGTAACGTTTTTTTTACAAATCAATGTCTCCTTGAATATTACCATTATTAATGTTAACTTCATTCTCATACTTTGGACTAGTTGAATTTGGGTGAGGTAAGTACGAACTTTGAAGTAAAGGAGAGACATGATAACAAGGACTGTCCATACAAATGGGACACAGGTTTCCTGGAAAAACTCCCAGTAGCTTTCTGAAAACAAAAATGTCAAAATAAATATTATAAATAGATATACAGGGTGTAATTGAGTTAGGTTAGACGTCAAAAAATTTAGGAGTGCGTGAATGTGTACTGTAAAAAAACGTTTATTTTTGATACAGTTATGAATAAATGAACTCTTACTTTCCAAGTAAACCACAAGACTTTACAAATTTTCAATTTTTTAACTTTATCAGTGAACTGACCTGACCTAAACCAACTTTTTCGATTGTAAATTAATTTTTTTTAATATAGATCATTTAAAACACAAAAAAGAACGTTTTCATCAAGTTTCATAAAATTATTTTTGCGAGAGATAAAAATTAAAATAAAAAAGAACTGTTTTTAGCGTTTTAAAGTTATCAAAAAAAAACATTAGTTTTAACTTTAACCCCCTGTATTTCGAAAAGTAATCAGGTTGCTACGGCGGCTCCAGGGGGGGCAGTAGGGACAATTGCCCCTCCCCCCCAAAGTCCGGCAATAAGATATTTCTCATATCTGCGAAAACCACATTTTAATTTTTTTGAATGTCTTTTATAGATTCTAGGTCCATTTATATCCTAAAAAACTCACTTTTTTCCTCAAAAATGGCCCAAACATTTTTCTTATACAAAATTCATTGTGTAAACCAAATTGTAATTTTTTTGATTTTTTTCTTGTAGATTGTAGGTCCATTTATATCCCAAAGAACTCATTTTTCCCTCAAAAATGGCCCATACATTTTTTTTTCGGGAATTTTGACATTGCCAATCGTTTCTTATACAAAATTCATTCTGCGTAAACCAAATTTAATTTTTTTTTTAATTTTTTTGTAGATTCTAGGTCCATTTATATCCTAAAAAACTTACATTTTCCTCAATAATGTCCCAAACATTTTTTTTCGGTAATTTTGACATTGCCAATCGTTTCTTATACAAAATTCATTCTGCGTAAACCAAATTTTAATTTTTTTTAATTTTTTTTGTAGATTCTAGGCCTATTTATATCCTAAAAACTCACTTTTCCCTTTTTTTGGAAATTTTGACAAGGCCAATCGTTTCTTATACAAAATTCATTCTGTGTAAACCAAATTTTAATTTTAATTTTTTTGATTTTTTTCTTGTAGATTCTAGGTCCATTTATATCCCAAAAACTAATTTTTTCGCTCAAAAATGGCCCAAACATTTTTTTCGGTAATTTTGATATTGCCAATTGTTTCTTATTCAAAAATCATTCTAAGTAAACCAAATTTTAATTTTTTTGATTTTTTTTTTGTAGATTCTAGGTCCATTTATATCCTAAAAAACTCACTTTTCCCCCCAAAAACGATCCAAACAATTTTTTTTCGGTAATTTTGACATTGCCAATCGTTTCTCAAAAAGGGCCCAAGCATTTTTTTCTGTAATTTCTTAATCATTTCTTATACAAAATTTATTCTGTGTAAATCAAATTTTAATTTTTTTGTAGATTCTAGGTCCATTTATATCCCAAAAAAGTCATTTTTTTCCCTCAAAAACCCAAACATTTTTTTTCGGTAATTTTGATATTGCCTATCGTTTCTTATTCAAAATTTATTCTAAGTAAACCAAATTTTAATTTTTTTTATTTTTTTTGTAGAGTCTAGGTCCATTATTTATATCAACAAACCCAAAATATCAACCTTTTATAAATAACCTTAACAGCCAACGACGTTGCCCCCCCAAATCTCTGGGCTGGAGCCGCCCTTGTCAGGTTTGACCCCTCATTCCTTATAGACGTTGAAATTGTCATTTGGAAACACCCTGTATAGTGTAAGAAAGACTTGGGTAATACGTTTTTGGCAATTTAAAAATAGAAATACCCATATAAATTTCATTATTTTAACGGGGTTTTCATCAAACTTCATATTAAGATTAATATCTTTATATCATCTCTAAACACCTGTTTTTCCAAACAATTTTCGCATCTCGATGCCCTTAAAGTTCATCTAATTGTTATTCTTACTGAAAATTGTCATGCAAATCGAGTATAACTATATAAAGCCACCCCTAATTATCTTTTATTATACTATTACATTGACAGGGTACTTAAAAAATACAAATAAATTGGGTAGATTTAATACGTGGATTAGTTTAACGAGGTGTGTAAAAACTTGGGGTAAGAATCTTTCACGTGTATGTTTATTTTTTTTGTAGTTTAGATGAACGATAAAATGATTGTATCTCTTTTATTGTTATAGGATCAAACAAAATATATTATATGGATTCGAATTCGTTATATCAAACCTTACAAGTTGTTTAATTAGGATATGTACTTAAATTTTTATTGTTTTTTTAATTACACAGGTGTTTTTCTCTATAATAAGCATATCGCATAAAATGGGGGATTTAAAATGTCCACGTCAAAAATATTCGAGGGCCTTAAACATTAATTGATCAGTTAATTCTGCATCGATTTCAAAAAACCTTATACCGGCAGATAGCTGAAAGATGTGGCTTTCGTGTCATCAGAAAATATACAGGGTGTTACATTTAAAAAAGCAAACAAATAAAATTTAAAAGAATAAGCGAGAAAATTCTTTAATAAGTCTAAACAAAACTTGTATCATGGCGAATAGTATATTTATATTAGACCTAGAATAGCCGAATAGAAAAAAAATATATAAAGTTTTGATATGTTGAGATTAGACGCATCAACAGGAGACTTTTCAAAATCAAAATGAGTACTCAAGTTTAAAGTGTGAGCTTCACCCCCAAGACGCACTGCAATGGTTTTTCACGTTTTTCTCAGAAACCGTTGGTCGCACAAAAAATTTTATACTCACTAAAAATATTCCTTATAAAATTTTCTACAAAAAAGGTTCTATTAAATATTTTTATTGATCCAATGCATTTCGAGCAATAACCGTTTGAAAAATGGGATACGAACGAACACAGGTCGCCTTCCAAATTATAGTCCCCCAAGGTGGTTTAACGTTCTAAATTTGTTGCATTGCTATAAATGCAATAATTCACCCTGTACATGATTTCTCTAAAATGTGATATGATTTCTCCAGAGGACATAAATAGACAGTTAAACCTGGATATTTAAAATTTTTGTTACACTTGCCTTACATTTTTAATTAAAGATTCATTTTAAAGTCAAATTGAAAATTGGCGATAATGAAATATTTTACTGTATAATAATGTTTAGTAATTATAAAGAAATCTTTAAAATAAACAATAACGACACACACTGTATTCCAGTATAGTAAATACCAGAATTTGAATCAATTTACATCAGGGCCGGATTTAAAAATCTGGCATATCTGGTTCATGTCAAAAATTCGCCCTGTATGCAATTTTCCACCCGCAATGGACTGAAATTATATTGAAAATGTTTGCATTAACCCAGTTTTGTCATTTGTTTCAGTGTAATTATTTTAATCGGAATGAAATTAACAACCCCACTGATTATGGTAGAAGTATGTACAGTTCCTCGTGACTCACCCTGTATTTAGAACGTTAAATCACCTTGGGGGACTAGAAGGCGACCTGTGTTCGTTTGTATCCCATTTTTCAAACGGTTATTGCTCGAAATGCATTGGATCCATAAAAATATTTAATAGAACCTTTTTTTTAGAAAATTTTATAAGAAATATTTTTAGTGAGTATAAAATTTTTTGTGCGACCAACGATTTCTGAGAAAAACGAGAACAACCATTGCAGTGCGTCTTGGGGGTGAAGCTGACACTTATGTACTAGAACTATTTCAGTGAAAACCGCATGTATCTGTCTTCATTTGTTTAAAAGTTATAAGCTCTTGAAATACCAGAAAATACACCCGGTATTATTGGGATCTGACATGGGGCGTGGCTTATCCAAGATGGCGTCAATTAGGGTGAAGATTTAAATGTGACATGAGTGCTGGACACTTGGTTAAATGCGGGGAAACAAATTAATGAAAGTGACAGTGGATGTGTGGACATAGTGGCTTTCTGTTTATCAACGTCGAATTTTCGAGGCTTCAAATTAATGGGAAAATTGCAGGAGATGGAGAAGTGATGAGTGTTGTTTGTTGGCTTATTCAACTGTTGGAAACAATTGTAAAATCGAAAGATACCACATATGTAATAATTTCCTAACTTTTGTTGTAAAGTTGTTCAAAGTTTTCAACTGGTTTTAATTGTATGTGTATTTTATCTTTTAGCCCTTATAGGTATTCAATTTTCTGTATATAAGATTCTCGTTAATACAAACTAATTTAAAATGATATTAACCAACCTGTAGTGATGATCTATGTGAGCCTTCTCTATTCTTTTGTCTTTCGCCCTCCTGTTTTGGAACCAAATTTTAATTTGAGTTTCGGACAACCTTAAAGTTTCTGCTAGTTCACATCTTCTACCCCTGCTGATATATTCCGACCTTTGGAATTCGATTTCTAATCTTAATGTTTGTTCACTGCTAAACGTCGTTCTTTGACGTCTTGGTCTACCTTCTTTTCTTCGTCTTCTAGCCACTAGAAAATAAAATATTTGATTGTAATTTAAACATAAAATTGGAATAATTATAGTATAGGCCCATTTTGTTTTACTTGAAATATAACTTTGTGTATTTTTGTTTAAATATTATACATGGTACGCTACTGTTCTGAATGTCATAAATAACTCCAGACGACTGAATAGCAATAAAAATAATGTACGGTGATTTATTTTAATTTGTGTAGCAGGCGGTCAGCGCAATTACTGATTGGTTTCCACGCAACGAATGGTACCACTCAATCTGGTCTACTGTTTACTTTATATAAAATATCCTTGGACCAATGTGTAAACTATAAACACTCTGAATATGATTTAAAAAACATCTTATTCTTACAATAAATCCTCTATTAGGTGGGCCGAACTTTCCAATAAAAAAATAAATAAATTCTTTCCTTCAAAAAAGTTTTGTGTGAATTCCAGATTTCACGGCTCCGTAACCGTCGAACGTAAGCCGTAAGCGTCAAGCCGCAAGGTGTCCGTTCTCTCACAACCACAATTCGGAATCCAGCGAGAAAATAAGTCCTTAACAATATGAAATGTAAAATATTATTATGATGAGATTAGTTTTGCATAGCTGAAGAACTCCGAATTGTGGGCATTGTGACAAATAACTGAAGGAGGTGAGGGAGGTGGGAGGAAACATGTGATCATCCCGCAACGGCAAATCACAGAGTGCGCATGATTTTTTAATTAAATCGAGAGAATATTCTCTTTAGTTTCCTTAAACTTTACTCATACAAAATCACATTTAAAAAATTAGAGTTAGAAAGATTGCAGACAAGGAGTAGAATGTACGTCCGAGTATTGCCCAAGCACTTTTACACACTTCAATACTGTTTGTGAGGATGCTGAGGATATAAGTTTCAAATTTTTTTTTTAACACTTTCAGTGCCAGTTGTTGAGGCTTTTTCTTACATAGCGTGATATCGTGCTGGCAGTGAAAGTGTTAAATTACATAATTAGTTTATATGTCCATGAAGCTGGCAGAGCAAGGTCAGCAGAATAAAACAAAAGTATATTCATAATTAAGTGCCCTAATTAAAAATTTAATGCTTTTTTTTCTTATAAAAAACGCATGTTCTGCTAGCTACAGATGAACCTAGCAGAGCAACTATTTAAATGTTGTTAAAAATTAATGAAACATGATGTAAATAAGTTAAATAATTATGTACTAATTTAGTGCCCTAATTAAAAATTTATTGCTCCTTTTTTTTCTTAAGAAAAATGTATGTTCTGGTAGCTACAGATGAATCCAGCAGAGCAGACTAAAAAAAGGAGCAATAAATTTTTAATTAGGGCACTAAATTAGCCATACTTATTTAACGTATTTATCATGTTTCATTAATTTTAACAACATTTAAATAGTTGCTCTGCTAGGTTCATCTGTAGCTAGCAGAACATACGTTTTTTATAAGAAAAAAGGAGCATTAAATTTTTAATTAGGGCACTAAATTAGCACATAATTATTTAACTTATTTACATCATGTTTCATTAATTTTTAACATTTAAATAGTTGCTCTGCTAGATTCATCTGTAGCTAGCAGAACCTGCGTTTTTTATAAGAAAAAAAGGAGAAGTAGTAAATATTTAATTAGGGCACTAAATTAGCACATAATTATTTAACTTATTTACATCATGTTTCATTAATTTTTAACAACATTTAAATAGTTGCTCTGCTAGGTTCATCTGTAGCTAGCAGAACATGCGTTTTTTATAAGAAAAAAGGAGCATTAAATTTTTAATTAGGGCACTAAATTAACACATAATTATTTAACTTATTTACATCATGTTTCATTAATTTTTAACAACATTTAAATATTTGCTCTGCTAGGTTCATCTGTAGCTAGCAGAACCTGCGTTTTTTATAAGAAAAAAAGGAGAAGTAAATATTTAAATAGGGCACTAAATTAGCACATAATTATTTTACATAATTTACATCATGTTTCATTAATTTTTAACAACATTTAAATAGTTGCTCTGCTAGGTTCATCTGTAGCTAGCAGAACATGCGTTTTTTATAAGAAAAAAAGGAGCATTAAATTTTTAATTAGGGCACTAAGTTAGCGCTTAATTATGAATGTACTTTTGTTTTGTTCTGCTGACCTTGCTCTGCTAGCTTCATGGACGTAATTAGTTTTCGTTTTGGAGCAAGGATATTGATGTCTCATAGCAGTTTTCAAAAAAGGAATCAATCCTAGTCACTTGGAAGTGATCCTAAAGATTGCCAAAGACCGTAAGGCTGTCTGATTATAGGTTAGATTTAAATTATATTTAGTGGCATTGATGCGGTAGCAGCGCGGTATATTTTAATATTTAATTTTTTTTGTAACATTAAACAGTGACGAAAACTGTATAAGAATAAGAATTTTTTTAAACGTATCTGTACCAACTTTTAATAAATTATACTCAAAAAAAAGAAAAAAATTCAATTTAAACGCCCTGTTTTTCATCAGGAGATAATTTTAGACCCTATATTCTACTTAAAGAAACCTTAATATTTCAAGTTTCTTTAGCTACGGTTAAAATACTTACCAATCTTTATGAATCACCCTGTATAATTTAAAAGATAGTCAATGATTTTTCTTAACGCTTAATTTATGTTTCGTAAATACGTATAAAGTGTTTTTTCTGTGTTACTGAGATTTAAAACCAGACGAAAAAAATGCATTCAATTATTTTCACCTCAACTTCGCATATGTCATCCTGAATATGGATTGATGGGAAAAGTGGTCGGGTTCACACACTATACTAATTACATATCGTTACAATGCAACGATGAGTACCTATATGAGACGTTTAAGCAGCCAATGAGGCGTGCTTCCTTTTCTTGTTTACGATTTTGTTTTCGGACAGATTTTGTCAGTAAGTATATTTTCATGTCGAATTTATATGGGTGACAAGAACTTTAAAAAATAACAAGAACATTTTGTTAAAATTATTTTTCTGAAAAATTAATTATATATATGACATGCCACCCCAACGTGATATTCGCCGCTCCCAGCCACGACCCTGTATAATTTTGACATATTTTGCAAGAGCGCAGTTTTTTTAGTAGGTATTTCTATGTGAAAAAATGACACCTGGTATATGTTACTATTTTACCTTTGTTTTAACATTTTAATTTATCTTTTTGTATGTCCCAAATTAAGATCGAGGATTTAGATGTAAGAGTATAGCCCATGGCTAAATCTCGCTCCGTTATTAAAATTTTGGTACGATTTAAAAAATTACTAATAAAGACGATTTATTATTATACCGTATATCCAGTTTCGCACTTCCACTTTAGAACTACTGATATACCAATACAAATATATATCAATCCAAATTAATTAAACCAATTTCAATTGTTATAAAATTCAACCAGCGTTGAAAATTCACGCCGAATTTGAAACGTGATATTCCGGCTCGAGCTGCGACTAAATTCAAAATCTCAGTGAATGCTTCTGAATTATATTGTTGTAAGCCGATTAGGAAAAGCCTCCCAACATTTATAGTTGGTAACAATAATATCTCTGTGATCAGAGGCGAGCAATATGTATTTTTCGTTGTAACGGAAATCACTACAACCTCGAAATTTTTATTACATTATGGTGTTTAGTCTGTAAACAAGAAAATCTGTTGGAAAAAGTTGTATAAATTTTAGTTTTATGCGATAAACAAAAGTTAAAAACGGGTAAAATCTTTACGAACAGTTGAAATTATAGACCAGTGCAGATAATTTTTGAAACCAAATAAAATAATAGTAGGATGAAACCCATTGGAAAAGGAAGAGAATATAACAAACATGAAAGGAAAAATAATTTACAGGCGCAGGAGTTTTTAAGGGTAGAAAACTGTTTATCTCGATTTCCGGCAAAACTACAAGTCCTATGGAAAAAAGTTAAATGGCAAAGTTGTAGGTAATAAACAAATCTACAACTTTTGTATTTACACTTTTTTCACATAACCTCAAAATTTATGTGAAAAATTCAAATAACCAAGTTTTTGGTTTTTTATTTTTATCTTTTACAAAAAAAAATTTTTTTTCACGAAATTTGGTGTAAACTTACCTTATTATGTCCCAAACACTCTGTAATTTTTTTGTTTTAAAATATTTATTTTTTTAACCTTATTTTGACTTAACATCGAAAAAGCAGTCTAATTTTCAATCGAACATTTTCACGTCAAAATATCTGCTTTTTTAAAAAACTCGTGGGCTTTTTGTTCGTTGAAATCTCTACTTTTTGATGGTGTAAAAAAATACATTACTTTAAATCATTATGTACAATTTTGAGCTGTTTATTTAAATTTATACTTTAATTACTCGAAAAACGTAAGAGTAATTAAAGTATAAATTTAAATAAATAGTTCAAAATTGTACATGATGATTTAAAAAAAAATAAATTCGGAGTTTTCTTCGTTTCTTATTTGCATTTTTTGAGAACATTTACCATAGTAATTCATATTTCTTTTTACACCATCAAAAAGTAGAGATTTCAACGAACAAAAAGCCCACGAGTTTTTTAAAAAGGCAGATATTTTGACGTGAGAATTTTCGATTGAAAATTAGACTGCTTTTTCGATATTAATTCAAAAATAAGGTTAAAAAAATAAATATTTTAAAACAAAAAAAATTACAGTGTGTTTGGGACATAAAAAGGTAAGTTTTCACCAAATTTGCCATTTAAATTTTTTCCATAGGACTTGTAGTTTTGCCGGAAATCGAGATAAACAGTTTTCTACCCTTAAAAACTCCCCTCTTCCACTTCCCGACCCCAGAGCGCCGGTAAATTATTTTTCCTTTCATGTTTGTTATATTCTCTTCCTCCTCCTTTTCCAATGGGTTTCATCCTACTATTATTTTATTTCACTTTTTACCATTTTCAAAGCTATATCTGCACTGGTCTATTAGTTGTACGTGATGGAATCATGCGTTATCGATTGGTTTAATGATGGAAAATTGGCTGGCCAATCCATTATATCGATTTCCATTAAATGGAAACAATTTTTCACAATATTTTCTCGATGTGCACGAGTTTTATAGATTTTCATTCAGACACTTTTCGATAGTAAGGAAATAATCCTGAATTTATATATCTCGCTGACCATAGAACCATCTTTATATTGTGCCCTTCCGGACAAATTATGGATTATTACTCGTTTTGGGTTCACATCAAATTAAAATACGCTTATCTGATTCCAAAGTCTCTGAAAAATCCTTTGTAAGTTTTATATCATCCTCCAATTTTGTGATATATGTGAACAATATTTTCTATTTTAGATTTTTTGGCAATTGGAACTGAAGATGGGCGCCTAGACGTCCGAAACATGTTTTACTTTTAATTTTTCATCCGATTTGGATATTATATGTGGAGACGACATTGAATTGTACTTATTTAATAAGAGTCCAGTAAATTAACGCCAGAAAATCCCCAAACCTGGGCATCAAGTCTGTCCGACAATTTTTTTTTGTTTGCAGGTATTCATAGGTACATTTATCTTCGAAAATATCAGGTACGTGGAATTTGTGGAAAATGGCTCTAGAGTTCCCGAAAATCCGGTTTTCGACGATACCTGCCGAAATATGACAAAGAGCAGATTTTTTTCGCTACACTAATATTTTTTGCAAAAACGGCGTTTTAAAAATTAGCATTTTTTTTGTGGTGAAAACGGAAAATTTGAATATCCTCCCAAAACTTGAATATCCTCCTGTTTTTGTCTGAAGACAAAAGATAAGGCAATAATAACCAACTTATTTTCACTTTTTGCACTCGATTAGTAAATGTATTGTAAAAAAAACCAATTTGAGAAAGTTTGAAGGCAGAGTTTTTCTCGTGCACTTAATAAAATACTTGATATATATATTGATGAAAAGGTCAGAATGTGATCTACTATTTAGTACAATTCCTAACTCCAAAAAATTTTAGCACGAAAAGAAAATAATCCTCAAAAAAAATAAATGTCGATTTTTCATAGGTGTGAGAATTTTTTCAATTTTCCGGAAAACCAAAAAATATGAAAAAAGAAAAAGAAAAATGCCATCGACAAGGGGACAAGCTAAGCTTTCTAATGATGTGCGTTGGAAACCGATATGGTCTTTGATTATCTATTAATTCCCGATAGACCCGAGCATTTTCAAAATCTCAGGAAATCAAAAAACGCACTTAAAAAACACGTTGTTTATGAAAATATACAAAAATAATTTATTGAATCTTTCTGAATATATTTAACACCTTGGAAAGTCCCATTATCCAAAAGGATTCGGTGAAATTAGTATTGATAAAAAAAATATGAATAAATTTATAGGAGGGTCAAAATATCGAGCAAAAACAAACTTTGGCCCGGTTTTTCGATAATCCAGAGAAATAGATAAAAGGAAAAAGTCACTTGATATTACAGCTACAGGTTCCCTCTTTCATCTGAACTTTGAATAATGAAAATATATTAATTTTTACGTGATTTATTGAAAAATTTGTGATCCGCTTGGGAGTGTCATTCCTTTAGAGCGTGTTCTCTAAATGCAGGGCAGGAGCTAAAAATGGGGGTGCGTTTCGGAGCCGGTTATGCAGAAAAGTATCAAATTTTTGACAAAAATGATGAGGATCATTTTTCTAGGTAATTAACTGATCTTCGGAAATATCGGCGAAATAAAATACACATTTTTGAGACCAATGGGCCATTTTCCCGCACTTCCACAAATTTCAGACAGCTGACATTTTCGTTTATTGGACTATAATCATTTAGAATTTTACTATTTTTATTACAAATCTAACTAAACCAATAAACGTGCTGGAAATGACAACGTTTTTACAACTGATATTTATCCTAATCACTAAGAAACTATTTTGTTATTTCTCTTCTGAGTTGGTTCCGTTAAAAAAAATATATTTATGTGTATTGCCAGATGAAGTAACAACACTAGAATAAATAATAATTTTAGCCATCCCCGCACTATTTGATTTACATACCCCTTCGCACTCTGTCATTCCCACTACCACCGTGAGATTTCTTCCATCGGATGCACAATCAATTACAAATTATCTCCGGTTAATTAGTTACGTAAGCTCTTCCTCCAGGTAAATATTAATAGGTTTCGTGCAAAACTTAATAGTTCGGACCATATGGGCTGCCCTTTGTGACACCACGTATAAGGGCTTCCCTGACCCCGGCACTTCCGTCAATCACTGTTATATATGTAGGTGGAGGATGAAATTTTTGGTACAGGGTATCGTAAAAATACTATACTAATAAATATAGACACTATAACAATAATAAATGAATACCCTGGTAATAACCCAGTTGCCAAAAGCTCGCGAAAAATGTGATATCGCTGAAACTTGGCACTTAAGTACTTGAAAGGGTGTAGAAAACGATAAAAAATCTTTGCTGGACTAAAGTGCATTAGACCAGTGCAGATGCCTTTGAAAATGGTAAAAAGTGAAATAAAATAATAGTAGGATGAAACCCATTGGAAAAGGAAGAGAATATAACAAACATGAAAGGAAAAATAATTTACGGGCGATCTGGGGTCGGGAAGTGGAAGGGGGGAGTTTTTAAGGGTAGAAAACTGTTTATCTCGATTTCCGGCAAAACTACAAGTCCTATGGAAAAAAGTTAAATGGCAAAGTTGTAGGCAATAAAAAGATCTACAACTTTTGTATTTACACTTTTTTCACATAACCTCAAAATTTATGTGAAAAATTCAAATAACCAAGTTTTTGGTTTTTTATTTTTCTTTTACAAAAAAAATTTGGTGAAAACTTACCTTTTTATGTCCCAAACACACTGTAATTTTTTTGTTTTAAAATATTTATTTTTTAATTTAATATCGAAAAAGCAGTCTAATTTTCAATCGAAAATTCTCACGTCAAAATATCTGCTTTTTTAAAAAACTCGGTGGGCTTTTTGTTCTTTGAAATCTCTACTTTTTGATGATGTAAAAAAAAAATACCTTATGGTAAATGTTCTCAAAAAATGTAAAAGAAACGAATACAATTTTGAGCTATTTATTAAAATTTATACTTTAATTACTCGAAAAACGTAAATGTAACACGGAATCTTACTTTTTTCGAGTAATTAAAGTATACATTTTAATAAATAGCTCAAAATTGTACAGGGTTATTCACTATAAATTGCCCACCCCTAATTACCGTTATTAATGCCTATAGAAAAAAGTTTCAAATAAAAGTTGTATGGTTATAACTTTTTTTTGTTAAAATGCTATCAAATGTACAGTAGCGTGCAGATTTCAGGGGATACAAAAAAATAATATATTTTTTAAATAGCATACCCTGTATATTCTTACATTTTTATAATCCTCTCGACGAGCTGATTTCAACAATGAAAAACACATTTCTTGGATATTGGAAATCCCATCTGATTTTTAATCACACTGTATACAATATTTTTTTGTGCCACAGTATAGAATTTGAAAAGTTAGGATAGAGACATGTAAACCGTTTTTCTCGATTTTCAACCGTTTGGCTACTACAGCTACTTTAACTCAAAAAATGTGATTTTTCAGGTGGCTGTAGATCCTTTATTATCCAGATTAGACATCAAGTGTGATACATCGTTGAAATCAGCTCATCAAGAGGATTATAAAAATGTAAAAATATATAGGGTATCCTATTTAAAAAAAATATTATTTTTTTGTATCCCCTGAAATCTGCACGCCACTGTACATTTAATAGCATTTTAACAAAAAACAGTTATAACCATATAAGTTTTATTTGAATTTTTTTTTTCTATAGGCAATAATAACGATAATAAGGGGTGGGTAATTTATAATGAATAACCCTGTACATGATGATTTAAAAAAAAATCGGATTCGAATTCTATTCGTTTGTTTTACATTTTTTGAGAACATTTACCATAGTAATGTATATTTTTTTTACACCATCGAAAAGTAGAGATTTCAACGAACAAAAAACCCTCCGAGTTTTTTAAAAGAGCAGATATTTTGATGTGAGAATTTTCGATTGAAAATTATACTGCTTTTTCGATATTAAGTCAAAATAACGTTAAAAAAATAAATATTTTAAAACAAAAAAATTACAGTGTGTTTGGGACATAAAAAGGTAAGTTTTCACCAAAATTCGTGAAAAAAATTTTTTTTTGTAAAAGAAATAAAAAACTAAAAACTTCGTTATTTGAATTTTTCACATAAATTTTGAGGTTATGTGAAAAAAGTGTAAATACAATAGTTGTAGATTTTTTTATTTCCTACAACTTTGCCATATAACTTTTTTCCATAGGACTTGTAGTTTTGCCCTTAAAAACTCCCCCCTTCCACTTCCCGACCCCAGATCGCCCGTAAATTATTTTTCCTATCATTTTTGTCATATTATCATCCTTTTCCAATGAGTTTCATCCTACTATTATTTTATTTGGTTTCAAAAATTATCTGCACTGGTTTAGTAACAAAATGATAATTTTAAAACATAAGTTTTATTAAACAGAGACAATGTTCATCATTTTAATTATTTTTACATCAAAAGTAAAAGTATAATGATGTGTACAAGGATTTTTGTTATGTCTCTATTATTTTTTTTATTATGAAAATTATTTTTTTTATATAATTTTTAATTTTTTTTTTTTAATTTTTAACTTTTGCTCAGGATTAAAGTGAGTTCAACAAAACTTATGATGTATTTTTAATTTTTATTGAACATAAAAAATAACATAAACGACAACTCGTATAATTAATCAATGTACCCTTTATACATTAATACTATTTATATTAATAAAATTTAACTAATTTATCCATTCGCTCTCTTTCACACACAAAAAAAAATTAAATTAAAAATTATATAAAAAAAAATAATTTTCATAATAAAAAGAATTTCTCTCTCTTTCCACTGGATTAAAACCACTTAGTTGTTAAAAAAAGTTTTTTTATTGACGTTTCGGCTTTCCAGATCGAAAGCCGTTATCAAAATGACATAAAATAAATAAATTTACTAGAAACAGAACACTTGATAATCTTGCAAAAATATGACATCAACATAGTATACATAGAATAAGATTTTGAGATTGAAGATGTCAAAATCTGTTTCAATCATATTTTTGTGACGTTTCTGGGAACGAATTTTTGAAAGGATAGCGCATTTGCATATTATAAGAGAATTTATACTTCGTCATAAATGAAGTTTTCTTAATAATATTATCATAAGAAAAACCAGATAAAAACTTATGATATAAAGGGTATCTTTTTTGCAATTAACTCTTTTTGTAAAATAGGTATCCAAATTTTTGAAATATCAACCGAACAATTAGAAACACATTCGTTATTATTTAAGCATATCAATGCTGCTTCTTTAACTTTGCGGTTATAATTATTCGGTTCTTTTAATAATCTAGTTGAAAAATTCCATTGTATTTTATGACCAGAATCCCATGCGTGTTCACATATTTTGGATTTTTCGAATTGTTTATTTTTAATGTACGATTGGTGTTCATTAAGTCTAATATGAAAAGGTCTAGATGTTTCTCCTATATAAAATTTATTACATTCGCATGGAATTTTGTAAATACAATTTTTTGTGTTTTGAATTTCATTAAAAGGTTTTGTATTTACTATTAAAGATTATTAGTTTGAAAAACTGTTTTTAAATTAAATTTATTGCCAATCCTTCTAATTTTTTCGGATAATTTTGGAATATAAGGGATTTTTACTATATTTGAAAGAATTATTGGGGGGTTTAAATTTTGATCTTTAGTTTTGATGTCTCGGTAAAGTTCACGATTTATAAATTTACTTGGGTAGTTGTTCTTAATCAACTTAATGAACACCAATCGTACATTAAAAATAACCAATTCGAAAAATCCAAAATATGTGAACACGCATGGGATTCCGGTCATAAAATACAATGGAGTTTTTCAACTAGATTATTAAAAGAACCGAATAATTATAACCGCAAAGTTAAAGAAGCAGCATTGATATGCTTAAATAATAACGAATGTGTTTCTAATTGTTCGGTTGATATTTCAAAAATTTGGATACCTATTTTACAAAAAGAGTTAATTGCAAAAAGGATACCCTCTATATCGGGATAGTATCATAAGTTTTTATCTGGTTTTTTCTTATGATAATATTAATAAGAAAACTTCATTTATGACGAAGTATAAATTCGTTCCCAGAAACGTCACAAAAATATGATTGAAACAGATTTTGACATCTTCAATCTCAAAATCTTATTCTATGTATACTATGTTGATGTCATATTTTTGCAAGATTATCAAGTGTTCTGTTTCTAGTAAATTTATTTATTTTATGTCATTTTGATAACGGCTTTCGATCTGGAAAGCCGAAACGTCAATAAAAAAACTTTTTTAACAACTAAGTGGTTTTAATCCAGTGGAAAGAGAGAGAAATTAAAATACAAATCACTATGAGCTTCCGAAATGAATTATAAAAAGAATATCATAACAAATGGCGCCCAACGTGGGGCATAAACAGTTTTATTAGAAGTAGTCAATTTTCAATTAAAACAGTGGCGTACTTCTGAAATAAAATTAGAGATGTGTAAAATAAATAATTTTTTAAAGATTATAGTGAGTGTAGTATTATTAAATAGTAAAACAATTTATAGTACAGTCATTTAAGTGATCAAATTGGAAAACATGGAAGGAGCTGGAGAAAAATTTCAAGAAAAGAAAGGAAAGAGGTTGATGGAACCTAAAGTAATGGAATTGAAGGAAGAATTAGAGTAAAGAGGAGAAAACACAATAGGATTGAAACCATAATTGAGGAGTAGACTTGATAGAAGCCGAGGGAAAAGATCCAGAACAATTTGTATTTGAAATAACACCAGGACATGAAGAAGAATACATACCATTGTCAGAAGAGATAGGCCGAGAGAGGCCAGGAGTATGAGTATGTTCGAAATGATAAGAGCATTAATTGAACAATCTAAAGAAGAGATAAAAAAATGTCAGATGTTAAAATTTAAATAAAGAGTATTAAAAAGTATTTAAATCATAGAATTTCATTATCAATACAATATCTTCAGTTTTATAAAAATCAGTGAGAATTTTAGAAATTATAACTTCTGGTCAAATTTTCTATGAGAAAAGAACAAAAAATTAAAAACTAATGACTTCCTGAGAAAGCTCAGAGTCTCCACTTTAAAACGCTTTTTTTTCTTTGCGTACATTTTAGGCAAAGATACTTTAGTTTTTTCCGAACGCCTCGCCTGAATATTTGTATTCAACGGCAATAATTTTTTATAGTAATACAATTTTTTTTAAATAACTTATAATATAATTTTTATTAAAATTTTCCGCTCTTCCATGTGGTGCTATTACTTTTTCGCAGCAAAGATTTTTTTATCGTTTTCTACACCTTTTCAAGTACTTAAGTGCCAAGTTTCATCGATATCACATTTTGTGCGAGGTCAACTGGGTTATGGTACTTTTGTGAAGCTATTAAGAAAAAGGAAGTCTGGCTAATCAGTCTTTTGCCGAAGCCATTAAAAAAAATAGTTTGATAATAAAAAAATAATAACTTACAGAATGCCGACAATCCAGCTGCAGCCACGGCCAACTGTGAATCGCTTGCATGCGGCAACAAAAAAGGCAGTGAAGATGAAGCTAATATCGGTATCGGAGTCACCAATTCCGAATCACTTTTCTTAACGCTGTAACTATTTTTGCTTTCATCTTGGGCAGGAGATTTCTGCTCCAAATCTCCGTATAATTTTTGAAAAAACTCCCTAGGAGAGGAAGGTTGATTGGGTTTAGGTCGTGGAGGTGGGGAAGTACTACTAGTCATTTTCTAAAACGAAATAAGAGGTTTATATTTATATTATTATTGATAAAAATAACGAAAATTATGGTTTAAATATCTTTCAATTTTGGGGAATGAACTAATCAAAATTTATTTAAAAATACAGTGTGATTCATCACTGCGGTACAGTCCAATATCTTCTACAGGGTGTTGAAAATATTCGACCGACAACTCTCTACATCTGGGAGCTCTTACAAATTTATAAAATTGGAGATACGGAAAAAAAAAATTGGGAAGATATTTTATTTGTTTTATGGAACGCCCTGTACGTTTGTAACTAATTTTCAAGGAGTATGTGAGATACTAGACTTAATCACACTGTATATTCTAATGTAAGTATATAAATAGAAATAAATGTTAAAGAAAAAATATGACTTACCGCGATCAAACTTCCAGACCTCTGATCCCTTTTGAATATCAAAAACTGCACAATACAACAATATCAATCAAGAGATAAAGAACGAAGGTATCTCGACGACGAAAAATAAGTTTATAAATTGTGCCCTAATGACAAAAGTTGCAAAGGGCGCGTGCTAAGGGCGTGTTTTGCACTTGGAGGAGTGGTCATACTCGACCAACCGTTTGTTGTTGGATAAAGCATCACTTTATTTTAATAGGGCTTCTGCTAAATGCATAAGGACACAATAAAATATTTTATAAATTAGGTAGGCATATTATTTGTTGCATGGACTATAGTTTGTTTCAAAAATAAGGTCAAGTAAATTCTCGCAACACAAATGCTTATCAGATTTAATATTTTCTTATTGTTTATTTTTATATGATAATTTTAATATTAAAAAGAGTTAAATTAATTTTTTTAATCTAGATACAATTATCACAGGCTCAAGATCGTTTTAAATATCATTAAATTACAAAAACAATCATTCCTACTGAAATCCAATTGATTATAGGATGGAATGGTGACTGCCATTATCCAAAGCTGTTATAGAATTCATTTATTTCTTCTTGAAACAAGTTGACAAACCATAAACATCTCCCACACACTTTATTTTTAGAAGAAGCAGTGGCTAATACGGGATATATATATAAAAACAGTAAAAAAATTATATATTTTGGAGCTGTTATTCACAAAAAAAAATTAAACACAGGAGAGGATATTTCTCATATCTGTGTAAACCAAATTTTAATTTTTTTTGTAGATTCTAGGTCCATTTATATCCTAAAATACTCACTTTTTCTCTCAAAAATGGCCCAAACATTTTTTTTCGGTAATTTTGACATTGCCAATCGTTTCTTAGACAAAATTCATTCGGCTAATCCAAATTTTAATTTTTTTGAATTTTTTTTGTAGATATTAGGTCCATTTATATCCTAAAATACTCACTTTTTAACTCAAAAATGACCCAAACATTTTTTTTCCGTAATTTTGACATTGTCAATCGCGTCTTAGACAAAATTCATTCGACGTAATCCAAATTTTAATTTTTTTGATTTTATTTGTAGATTCTAGGTCCATTTATACCTTTAAAAACTCACTTTCTCGCTCA
Organism: Crepidodera aurea; assembly: GCA_949320105.2. Taxonomy (NCBI): domain Eukaryota; kingdom Metazoa; phylum Arthropoda; class Insecta; order Coleoptera; family Chrysomelidae; genus Crepidodera; species Crepidodera aurea. The sequence goes on from OX439475.1 coordinate 44,088,150, forward strand.
AAAATGGCCCAAACATTTTTTTCGGTAATTTTGATATTACCAATCGTTTCTTATACAAAATTCATTCAGCGTAATCCAAATTTTAATTTTTTTGAATTTTTTTTTGCAGATTCTAGGTCCATTTATACCCTAAAAAACTCACTTTTTCGCTCAAAAATGGCGCAAATATTTTTTTTCGGTAATTTTGACATTGTCAATCGTTTCTTAGATAAAATTCATTCGGCGTAATCCAAATTTTAATTTTTTTGATTTTTTTTTGTAGATTCTAGGTCCATTTATACCTTAAAAAACTCACTTTTTACCTCAAAAATGGCCCAAACATTTTTTTCGGTAATTTTGATATTACCAATCGTTTCTTATACAAAATTCATTCTGCGTAAACCGAATTTTAATTTTTTTGAACTTTTTTTCTCGATTCTAGGTCCATTTATATCCTAAAACACTCATTTTTTGACTCAAAAATGACCCAAACATTTTTTTTCGGTAATTTTGATATTGCCAATCGTTTGTTATACAAAATTCATTCTACGTAAACCAAATTTTTTTTTTTTTTTAATTTTCTAGATCCATTTATATCAACAAACCCAAAATATTAAACTTTTAATATATATAACCCTAACAGCTGGGCTGGGCTGGAACCGGCCTTGGCATTAAGAGGAGCAAAATAATCTGCAAGACCCATAGCGGGCGATCACTGTGAAAAAAGATGTTGCAAGAAAGACGTGCAAGCAAAAGTAATCATGAGCTATATGATGAACCGAAATTAACTGATGTGATCAAAGCCCAAGGAATTTGATTGATTTTGGCCACAATTTACGAGCAAAGAAAGATATTCAGAATAGACAAGCTATAAATAACAGAGGTTTGGAAGCAGTACAAGTCAGAGGATGGAGAAGAGAACAAGCCTTGGGCTACCTTGTATGTATAAATATTCCTGATTAAACATAATATATCATGGTGCGATGAGGTGCTGCGCTACTTTATCAAGGATTCCTACTGTTGTGTAAGACACACTTTCGGAGCGTCTCTCCCAGCATCTACGATCCATACATATACATCCAGATATTTTTCTTCAGCTATTAGAGAAAATTGTTTCCATACCATGTTTTTGGATATAACCATTTAGCTTATAATACCCAACTGTTAATAGTGATTATATCTCGTTCTATGGTTATTTTTGCTACTTTTTATTATTATTTTTATAACTAAAGTATGTAAAAATTTTAAATGGCGAAAGACGTAATTTAAAATCAACCCCGAAACACGCTTTCTATTATTAAATTACAATATGTTGACCACTGTATTGCTTACTTCCGCTTCCTGTTTTTGTATAAAACCATCATCCACTTTCATCATATTTATGGAGGGGTTGACTGTGATTCAGTAATTGAGAAATTGAGAAGTATTGGTGTATCGTGTTGTTGATAATTTGATACGAAGTATAATAGAATATATATAATAGCAAATCTTATTAAAGGCGTTAAAAAATGAAACCAATGCAACACTACTTTTTTAAATGTATAAAATGCTATTATCCATAAAATGTTTATTCAAAATATACGCCTGTATAGTTCTCCCAATAACTTCAGACGACAAAATAGCAATAAAAATTATTACTTCCCATGGCACACTAATTATCAAATTAAAAAAAAATTGTCTATAAACCAAAATAATGAAGAAACTAAAAATGTAAATTTTGTCATGAAAATCGGTATATATAAATAATATTCTGAACACCTTTTTATAATTTTTTTATAAAACATGTGACCCATCACCCTGTATATGACTGTGCAAAAATTCAAATTTGTATTCCTTCAAATAAAGAAAATATGGAGGTGTCTTCATATCTTAAGTGCGACACACTGTATACAAAACTCGTTTTTATCTATTTGCTATGATTTAAACTTAACCTTTCTCAGAAAGTCTTGGTGCGGCATTGAAATAATCAATTAAAAAAAAATGAATCATATAATTTTACCGCAACTTTCATAATTTTCCCAGGAACAGATTATCTCATTGCCACCCCCACAGAATTCTTATCAGGACCGCCCATGGTGTTCATATTTTACACGTAAAAATCTTTATATTTCAGATTTATTTTTGTTAAACGCAGAAACATTAAGATATTTACCCCCATTTGCGCTAATAGCCACAACATATAGTGGAGTATTAATCCCCACATAGAGGTAACAATATAAATATCGTGTTGAACAACAATCAAATTCAGCAAAAGAAGAGGACGTACGAGTATAACCAACAAAAGGAAATATTAAATCCAGGTGGATGATTCCCAACTCAACTTCGAGAGGGATTTAAAGATCATAATCACTACGTTTACACAGGCATGGCACAGCCAAGTTGCAAACTTGCAAACGAATGTTCAACGTCATCTCGGCAACATCGTGAAGTGTTGCCAACCTTTAAAAGTTAATTTCTCCTGCACCTTAAGTTGTATTTACTCTTAGTGTTTCGAAAATAAATTATATTATTTAATACATTTGAAATCAGTAAAAATACCTTCGCGATCTCCCTAAAATACAAGATCCGCCTCTGATAACAAGTGATATTATCAAGTCCAACCCTGACCAGATCCATTGTAAATTAAAGCATATGGAATTTTTAAATGATTACAGATAAACATTTTGACTAATTTTCTGATATAATTTGTTTGCCATTTTACCTACTTACCATAATCTAAACAGAAAATAGGCGTTTTTAAAAAATAGTGCATGTATACATCAATCACTACATAAATACGTTTGTCAGCCGAGCTTAATTAGCGGTGTAAACGTAGTGAATGTTAGAGCTAACCCTCTAATTTCAAATTTTTTGTTTCATTCTTTCATCGATTGGTGCAATAAAATATCCATATGGAAGGTAATAATACCTTTTCTCAATATTTTTCATTGAAAAGCGTCTGTTGATTGAAATCGGCATTCAAGGAGAAATTTATAAAAGAAAATCTTTTTTTTTGTATATTTACGAAGATTATTTTAATTTGTGGAGAAGTTTATTATCATTCATAAAAATATTGCCTCGAAAATCCAAAAACTGGATTGCTATATAAGATGTTTAAAAATTCTATACGATATTTTACACAGGAATAACAAACTGTTAAATATGTATTTATAAATCTATAATTACAAAAATTTCGGAATGGTTATTGTACAGATATAGGAATGATTTTCGTGCCTTTCAAACTCCATTATTAATATATAAGGCTTGTTGCTTCAATAGTTTAAAATACACAGCTATTAAATTTAAAGAAATTAGTCACATTTAAATCTTTTTTATTTAATAAATAAAAAATCCACAAGGTCTAACAACTCTAATTAAATCCATTAAAAAACAACAGTATTCTTTATTTTTCTTCAAATTTTTCTTTGCTATCATTACTATCCCCCTCCCCTGTCTGCTTCCTTTTGGACAACATTCCTGGCCTATATATGGCAATTGTGGGTCTGTCTTTATTTCTTATCCTTCTTTGATTGTGAGATTCGGAGTCTCTTTCTCTTTGCTTACTGTCTCTATCAACTTTATCAGCATCTTTTGAAGATGAGTTTTCTTCAGACTTAGATTTTTCTGGCTCTTCTTCTTTAGAAACAGTTTCAACTTTTGGTGTTGCTTTATCACTACTTTTAGGATTATTATCATTGTTTTTATTACCAACATCCTCAGGTTTCTTCTCTTCAGATTTTGCTTCATCAATTTTCTTCTGTTCAGCTTTCTGTGCCTCCATTTTCCTCTCCTCTCTTTTTTCACTGTATTTCTTAACCTTCTTGGGGTAAGTTTTTGGTTCATACTCTTTTTTGTAATCATATTTTTTCTCTTTGGGATTATCACTTTTATAATCGGGATATTCCTTTCTTGGGAATCTTGGTTTGGGTTCCTTTCTTCGGTCATCAAATTTTCTATCTTCATACCTTCTATCTTTGTGCTTGTAGTACGATTTTTCATAGTATCTTTCATCTTTATCTGCTTTTTCCTCCACATCATCGGATTTTTCAGTTTTAGCAGTCTCTGGCTTAGAATGAATCTTTTTAGTTGGCGATTTTTCTTCTGAAATTTTCTTCCTGTCATCATAATTATCCCTCTTTTTATCGAATTCTCTTCGTTTTCTTTCTTCCCTTCTTAACTCTCTAATTCTCATACGTTGCGCTCTTTTATTCTTTATGTATTCTAACAACGGAGTTGTTAAGTCGTTTTTGTTCTCTGACGAAGTTGTAAGTTGAAGAGTGTATTCAGGTTTTTCATCCAATTCTTGTGGTTTCTTTAAATTTTCTAGGAAATCTAGATAGTAAGGATCAGATTCAATGCTGCCTGCTTTAGGATCCATTCTAGTTTTACCCCTCTTTTTTGGTATCTTTTGAAATGAAGCAAATTCAACGACACATGGATATTCGTTGCCTTTAGCATCCAAAAAAACATAATTATCAAACCTCTCTTTAAAATTATAAACATCTTCATGATTTACAAAGTTGATATAAACTCTTGAAAAAGCATTTTCACCTAAACTAAAGTCTCCATTTACGGTATAAATATAATTGTAATCGGGTATTGGTGAAACTTGTTTCAAAAATGTTTCTTGATCTATCGTTGGAGGCAATCGGCGAATTATGACTTTGGTTAAAGGTTTCTCTTTCTTGTCGACTACCTTTTTTTCAATTTCTGGTAAAGCCATTATTCGAACGTGTATTTTAAACAATATTGCTTTCAAATCATTCTTAGGTATTACAACAAAAAAGTATTTTTCAGTTATGACTTTGACAACATTGACACTCACCATATGTCGCAAATGCAGTGCTGGCAACCACAACTGGTTATTTTACTAACAGTTGGGGGTTAATTTAAAATACATCGCACTTAAAAATCGGTTTCAGATTCGATACCCAGGATTCTTTCCTTTCGATCTAAAGTTGTATTTTAGTGATAAATACTCAATTTTTAATTAATTTTATTCAAAAAGATTCGTAAATATTTTCAGTGAAAATGGAACAGGTCCGTACTTAGCAAAATTCCTAAAGCACAATTCATTGTCAAACCTAATAAACATATTAAGTGTTCTACATGGTTTAAACAAAATAGTTGAGGGTAGCCCTTCAAAGACGAAACGTTGTTTTAAAAAACTGGATATGCTATGTTAAGTTGTATTTGTCCTTCAATAGAAAAGCTTTATAACTTTTTTCTATCTTTCAAAACTAAGGTGTTAATTAAATAAAACGAAAATCGTCAACTTTGGTTTTCCCCAAATATCTCCGAAACCGGATCTGATATTTTAATTTTGAAAAAACCAATCAATTTGTCTTGAAAATACGCATCTTTTTTCCCATTTAGTCAACTTTGAATCTATAACGGTTTCCGAAATACTAATAGTATTCAATTAAATTTGCGCCACCCTGTGTATATCACCCGGTTTAAATATCTGCGACTCCAGCTAGCAGTCTGCAGATCACTCTCTGCACAAAACGTCAAATTTGGGTTCCCTGGACAAACTGATTGATTTACAATAGGGTAGAGGTGTGTTTACTTTTGTAGGTTCTCGTTTTGTTACATAACAAAATATCCAATATTAATCTGGCGGGATTAAATCAAACGACACAATAATATAAATCATATTTATTAAAAATCTAATATCACAGGTAAAACTAGTATAATATAAATAGAACATTCTCTTTCAACATTCATCTATCCATCTTTCATTTTTAAATGACATACCAGACATTAAAAAAAATTTAAGCTATGAAATTTTTAATTTATGCCAAATTGCAAATTATTTTTGTACCAATTGATACTTTGTTTCTTCTGCATACCAACCTGAATGGAGCATTGTATATAATTGATGTCGAAAGTTATTTTTTAGTCCTAATTTTTTGTTGGGCAATGAATATTTTTCCAAATTTTAATTGTTCGTTTCTGGATTTGATTTGCAGCGTATAAGACATTAATGTAGATATAAAGTGATCAAAAAGTCATCTAGAAGTAAATTTTAACTTCCACTCGCATTCTCCCCCAAAGAGGTGAATTGTAGGAATAATTATATTATTTCTACATTTTTTTCCTGTAATTATGATCCATTCCATTTTCCTTTGAAATATTATATTGAAAAATTAAGAAACAAAAATACCGAAACCGTGGCTGATGTCCCAAAACTTGTTCGTGTTTCATTACAATGAAATGCAGCATTTCAAACCATTTTACCATAAAAAAAATTATATACAACCAAAATGGTAATCCAAAGCAGATTTTTCAAATAAAATTTAACAGTGTGTTGGACGAAAACATGGAATTTGCATTATAGTGCCTTAATATACAATAATTTCGAAAATTTTAAAGACGTAAATCAATTTATCGATACTCTAAGGCTAAGCGAAAACATAATGTCTAAAGTCCGTTCAGGGTAATATCGATAAGTTCTGAAAAAAAATATTATTCCCATTTTAATACCTTTGCTTACTCTGTGATACCTTAGTGTTAAGCCCAATGTCCTTGTTTAAAAAAAACCATCACTCCAAATTCTGAGCATCCATAAAATTGTAAATAAAAACGGGGAATGTTTGTTGTTCAGCATAAACCAAAAAATTATTTAATCACATAATCATTTTTTATTTATTTATTTATTAGTAAATATAGTGATTGTAATCATAAAGTACTAAAGCAGGAAAGACACCATACGATTTCATTCAAATATTATCCATTCACGCATCTTAAAATTATTATTCTAGATTTTACATTTTTTAATGGAAACAGATAATAGCAGACTCAAAATTTTTTGATCATGAATTTATCAGGTATATCAAATTCAGTTCGTTATTATTAATTTAGTTTTTAAAATATTTTTAATTCTACTATTTGTGTTCCGATGGTATAAGTTAGTTGGTGCAACTATACCTGTGTATTTGGTTTTTTCCTTGCACTGTAGAATATACTCACCACCCGGTACATTTTCTTGCTACCACCACCATTTCTGCACCAACAAACTGGTACAAAAAGAAAAAATATTAGGTAAATGTATGTTTTTGATATAAGATATTAATTTATGAGGTTTAATGATTATGAATGATTCTATCAAAAATTGGAATTTTACAGGTATACATAATACCAATATCATTCATTGGCAACAAAACTATGATGTAATAATGTCCCCATTTTTTATATATTTATGAACGAAAATTTATGTCACATAGAAACGAATTCACAATCATTAATATGATTTATACATTATTAAAATGCTAAGAATTAAATTTTTTGTAAAATTCCCATTTTCAATAATTTTGTACAGTGTGATTTCATTATGCAAAATTATGTGAACGCGTAGTTAGTTTGTTTACTCATTTTTTTTGTACAATTTTTGCATTACTTGCTACCTAACCCAGGTTTGATATCCTATTATTGAAGCTACTACAATTTCCTATCGAAAAAGTACCTATTTTTATTTTAAAAAGAACCTGAGCTAAATAGGTAGTACAGAGTGATACCAAATAAAAGTAAATTTATAAAATGTTCCAGGAAATTTGCACTATCGAATTTTAAATTACGGAATCTTTGGCATAACCAATAGATTTTTATCTATAAATAAAATAAATCTATAAAAAAATCGGCTTGGTAACTAGTAAACTAATTATTAATATGAAGCATTAAATATTTCCAATAATCCTGCAAAATTTAATCATATTATTAACACTCTAATTTTACAAAAAAAAGAAATTGTTTAAATCTAATGTTGAATCAAACACTTTTTTTAAAGGCAGTGTTAAAATTGATTTATACCCGATTTTTATTAACAAAAATTCCATTATATGACCGAATATTTCTGAATGTTAGTTTGATCCGTTTTACCCTCTTCCAAGTTTTAGCAAGCTAATTTAGGGACACCCTGTATATTGTAAATGTTAGTGCTTAAAGTTAGTCTTACACACACGGAAAAGAAATTTTTTTATAGCTTTTAAGTAAATTTTTACATTTGTCTATAACTATGTGCAACTTTTACAAAAATGTCCCGACGACTTATTGAATACTTTCTATTTTCATCAACTTTTGACTTCGAATTGCTCTTTATCTATTTAATATAGTTGTGATATATAAAGTATCACTCTGTACATAACACTTCTATCCTAACAAAATCTCAAAGAAATACATACCTATATTATATACCTCATTAACCTCACGAACTATCACTGTCCTATTTCTCTGTCTACACTATAAATATATATATTTTTGTTGGTACTAACATCCTATACTTCAGACCTGAATAGAATCCACCCGATTAACAATTCGTTTTGTATTTTTTCACTTAATTGTCAATTTAATGAGCCAATCCTGTTAATTTTCAACAAGTTTAGAAATAAGCTTTTATTAAATGAATTTTAATTTAAGTTGCAAGTTACATTTGAACTACTTTTTTATCTAGACGATTTTTTAGACTAATTGTATTTTAGAAATCCTGAATAATTTTAAAACATTATCTACACATAAATAACATTAAAATAGATTACTCTACACTTTATACTTGCTGCCTCTATCATGATTTAAATAAACTAAGAATTTCAAGAAAATTCTACACAAGTTATAGAAAAGAAATGTTTTCAATCTCCTGTAATTTTCAAGACCATTGATTTTAGTCCATTCTATGTAAAAATTATTTGAACTACTATTTACTAAATAATATTGCCTTAAAACGATCTTTTTTAATTTTAGTTGTAGAAAATTGATTTTTTTGTAAAGTAAAATCAGCTGTGAAAGTTATTAAATTAATTTTGCCTTTAAAACATATTCAAACTTGTCTTTCACGTTATTTTTAGAACTAAATTTAGTTACCCCAAATAATTATTATGATTTTCAAATAAACTATTCTCAGAATTTTCGGTCTACTTAGAGATAATAAAATTTTAAAATCGAGATTTTGTATCTTCTGTAAAATTAACTCTAATCAGTTAAGAAAGTAATTAATTAAATTTATTTCAAGATATTTTAATTTGAAAATCATTTCTACCAAAAATCATCGCCAGAAAAAGAAAATAATAAAAAAATCTAAGAAATTTGTATTAAAAACCAGGATGAGTGAATGGATCGTCATTTAAATTTAATTTTTCATATGCATCAAACAACTTTCTTTATAATCGATATATTTTTTATTTTTGAGTACTCTTTTATACCCAATGGCGTTTTCTGGTATTAAAAACCGTTATTTGGTCCATAATAACGCGAAAAATGAAAATAATTTATCCAAAATATCAATAACTGCAGTTATGTTCCTAACTCACGGATTTTGTTCCCCTTTAAAAAGAAATGTTCTAAAAACCTAGCAAAATATCTATCTGGTCTCATTAAATTGACAAATTAAAATATACTACCTGCTTCTGCACCTGTTCTGTTCCTGCAATCTACATTTTTTAAATTCACCTAATCTATGTTTTTATTTTTATTAAAAAAGACTAAAATTATTACTACAATTCTTTAATAAATACTGGAAATACATATACATTTATAACCTATTCCTAACGTGATAAGTCAAAGACATTAAAAAAAAAATCAGCGACACACCGTTAATACAAAATTAACTTAATATACTTGTACACAACACTGCGTAATTTAGTCTTTAGATTTATGTTATTTTTAGCCAGAATTGCTATTGCACAAATTAGTGATGCGATTATTATAAAATGACAACTAATAGAGTCGGCGCAATTGAGAAAACGTTCGAAACTTTTTTAATGCATGCACCAAACAACTTTCCTTGTTGAAGTTTGATTTATAAAAACACTCGTATACCAAATGGCATTTTCTATTATTAAAAAACTGTTGTTTGGTCCATAAAATTGGGAAAATTGATGGGTTAATACACGATTGCTATTTTGCTCATCCACTATTTCTTGTTGATAAAATCTTTACAGCGCACGCATTTTAATTAATTATTCTACCTTAGTTTTAATTGATTTAATTTTAGAAAAATGAATGTTTTCGGAACGATATGATTTGTACACCTGGCACTGCCTATTTTTCATTTACTTTTTTAGCATTTAAGCAGTGTATCAGGGCACTTACGTTTCAGAATCTCCTGGGGCCGCCAGGACCGCCTTGGTTGCCATTGGGATAGCCGCCACCGAAACCGCCAGTATCTATAACAAAAAAAATGTTTCCAGTTGTGAATAAATACGCGATTAAGTAGTTTTTTGAAAATTTCGCTTCCATTCTCGGTTATTCTGAAAACAAATCTTGATATTTTAACCAGTTAAAATATTTCAAAACTTGCTCTAAGAGTATAAAAATTGCCCGACTAAAATAGCGACTATTAAAACTTAATCAATTTTTTTAAACATTTTTTGATTTCATATGAAAAGTCTGTAAATAATTCTAGTAATTTAAGAATAAATCAGTATAATAAATAATATAAGAGATTTTAAACCTAACAGTTGTGTTAGTTGTGAATTTAAAATAAAATAAAAATATTCAATGTATTTGTACCTCAAATTTTTAAAACCACTTTTTGTTTCTGAGGGTCTCTATATTTTTTTATACAGAAATGTATCTACAAAATATTGTATTACTGGACAAACACAATGTTTGTTTAGGAAAATATTGATTAAAATAATCACAATAAAAATGTTTATTCTATTTACAAAAATAACAAGTAGAAAGCTAAAAACATATTAGTCGATTTCTGAAAACTTATCCTATTAATTTAAAATACAAATACATAATTCAAGATTGAAAAGTTTTTTTTTAATAAAAAAGAAATGTGTTGCCTTTCATTGATATAAAGCAATTATGGTTAATATTCTAGTAACATGCAATACATGCAACTCTTTGGTAGACACTTAAGATTTTTGGTGTTCAACCATTAATAAAATATAAAAATATATCATTAATTCAAGAACATACTTCTTAAATATAATTATAATTTCTAGAATACGGTGATAATTATTTTACTTAAATTAAAAATGTCAACATTAGCTGAAGGGAACCATTATTTATATATGTATATGAAAAGTAAACTAGAAAATTATACTGCTCCAAGAAATTAAAGTATCACTGCAACGATTTTATAAATTTTATTTTGATATATTTGAAATATTAACCTAAACTTTATAGGTTATATACTAGCAATAAATAACTTTACAAAACACTATAATTCACAGTGACCGGGAGATCAAGATCGGTCCGGTATTATTCGGAATTGTTCACAAAAAGTTTCCGGTAATTAGAACGGAGCGCGAGGTCTGAACCAATAAAAACCGATAATTAATAGACCTGAACAAATAAAAATTAATTTTAGCACATGATTTCCGTAATTTCCTCTAAATACGTAAAAAGAAACTTGACCTTCTTGACCTACTTTGCAGTCGCTCCTATGCATTCCAAGAGTACAACATGTCATAATAAAATTTTAATAGAGATTATTTTTCATTCGTTTAAGCTCATAAGGGCTTTTCATAAATTTTTTTAGGAAAACTATTGTTCAGTAACATCTAGGAGCAGTATATTTGACTGTATGATGGATAAATATATAATAATTTCATTTAATTTAAAACACCAAAAAAATAGTAAAAACCAAAATCCCGCCCACCAAACATTAAAATATAGTTTCTTGCTTTTCAGCTACTCACCTTCAGCCTCTGTTGCCATCTACTGCCTTTAACGATTCTTAACACATACAACAAAAAATTAGAAGGCACTCTTTAAAAATTATTAATGAAGAAAACTACTACTTACTGTATGGAGCAGGCCTCTGATTTTGGTAGTTGTTCCTCATCGCACCTCCACCATAGCTTTGTTGGTAGTTGTTGCCGAAAGCGTCCTGACCACCTCCTCCTCCACCTCCTTGATTCCAAGGACCTCCTTGATTGTAACCTAATAAAACAATTACAGTTTAATGTATTGATATTAACCACAAAAATTTTTGTATTAAAAACTTACCTCCTTGACCACCCCATGGACCTCCCGGACCTGCTGGTCCCCCATGACTTTGATTATCCCAAGGTCCCTGCGACCATGGTCCACCACTGTAACCACCTGGGCCTCCTCCTTGATTCCAGTCACCCTGTCCTCCTCCACCGCGATTCCAGTTCCCTCCACCTCCTCCTCCTCCTCCTCCTCCACCACCACTGCCGCCGCCGCCACCTAAATTTGTTTTATCAGAATACACAAATGAAAAAATATATATTTTTTAAATATTTTACCTTGATTGAAGTTTCCACCACGTCCACCACCCATGGGTGCACCTCTATTTCCACCTCTGGGACCACCAGAACCAGCACGGTCCATTTCAGCTTTACTTAAAGCCTTCTTGACGTCAATATGCCTTCCTTTAACGGTGTGACTTCTTTGCACTAGACAAAAACATGAGTAAATATAATTTGGAATTTAATTTATTTGATTTGACATCCCAAGAAAGGTTTCTGACTGTTGAATCGAACAAATAAATTCTAAACTTGTAAGGGATTATTAGTAATATCTGCTAAAGAGAAGGGTACTTTACTTGACTGTATTGCAAAAACAATTTTTAAGTTTATATAAAAGAATTTTGAATCAGAACTAAGTTTTTACTTACAAACAATTTTATCAACAGAATCATAATCTTCAAATTCAACAAATCCAAATCCTCTCTTCTTTCCATTTTCTTTATCTGTAACAATGCTAACAGACAAAATACTTCCAAACTTAGAAAAATATTCCTTCAAATCTTCTTCCTCAAGATCTTCCTTCATGCCGCCAACAAATAGTTTTTTAACAGTAGCCCCAGCTTCTGGTCTTCCAATGTCTTGTCTGGGTACTGCTCTTTTTGGTTCAACGACCCTACCATCGACTCTGTGAGGTCTAGCAGTTTGAGCATCATCTACCATGTGAGCTTTGGAGTATGTGATAAATCCAAACCCTCGAGAACGTTTCGTTGTTGGATCTTTCATGACTACAACATCTACAATTTCTCCCCATTGTTCAAAATGCGATTTCAATGAATCATCTGTTGTACGAAAATCTAAGCCACCAATGAAGAGTTTTCGGAACTGTTCTGGTTCCATTTTCTCTCCCTGATATTAAAAATAAATTGATACTAATAAACCAAGTTACAAAATAAGTAGATAATTTTTAATAAAGTACATGGTAAACTGTTTATTAAAATCGATTTCTACCGCCTACATTTTATTTTCCGAATATTATAATTTTGCCTGGTATTTCTAATCATTTATTTTCTACATCTACAATCTATATATTTAAGCTTGTAATCCCAGTAAAATGGTCAAACGCCTCATTATAAAACTATGCTATTGTGATTTTTTAAATGTTAACTTTAAAGAAAGTTTTGTTGCGGCAATGTCTATTAACTTGTTTTATCTAAAAATATGTTATCATATCACAAAAAAAACTAAATTTTTAGTGGGAATACAATATCTCTTTTTGAAATAAAATTAAATGTACCCAATCAATAAGATGACGCGTCATCACAAATAATGCTCATTCCATGAATATCCAGTAATAAAAACTAAAATAGTATATCAAAATCAACTTACTTTTTCGTCGTCTCGTCTCATTTTTTAATAATTTAAGAATCAAATTTACTAAAATAAAACTGGAAAATTGTAAGATATCCGAAATTATATCACAAAAGCTTTCAACTTTCAACCGCACAATGAAATGGCGAAAAGAAAACAAGAGCAATTAGGGGAGAGCGGAGGACTCGGAGGAGTTAAAATGAACATGAACGGAAGAGGAAAGAATTTGAAGCAGTGTAGACAACTTAAGAACATTTTATCCCAAAGTTTCATATAATTTTGTTTGTTTAAGTAACGTTACTATTTATTCGTTAAAATGTTTTTTATTTTAATAAATTTTATACTTTCAAAATAAACATTTTGTAGCATTTACATTTTATTAGACAAATGAACCAAACATCGCCAATGTTAAAGGCATAATAATAATAAAAAGAAGAGAAAATGTTTTTGAAAGCAAAACAAATAGATTATGAAGGTAATCTCTGCATTTTTAAATTTTTCTTTTTTAATACATACCTCTTGCATTATGTTATTCTTAAAGATAAAGTTATAACGTTGAAGATGAAAGGTTACCATAACATTACTCAGCTAAATTTATCGGTAAATATGACCCTGAAAATAAATTAACATATAAATAGAAATTATACAAAAAAATACAATCATTGCATTTAGTCTTCGAGAGTGAACGTTATAAATATTTTGGTAAGCTTCTGTTTTTTTCCCAAGTATGTTAAGAAACCTTAATAAATTATTTACATCCTATAGAAAAATGACCAGCATTCATTCAACATATATTCATGAAATCCATGAAATGCCAATGTCTGTTATCATCAGACCTATCCCACCTCAGCTTGATGAACAAAAAGTACAATCTTTGATGGAGACCTTATCAGATACTAAAAAGATGGATGAAGTTCCACCTATTGATGTGTTGTGGATCATAGGTAGGGAAGGTGGTAACTACTATTACAGTTTCGGGGGCTGCCACAGATTTGCAGCTCATCAAAGATTGAAATTGGATACTATTAGAGCTAAAATAGTTAAATCGAATGTTGAAGATCTTAAAGTTTACTTAGGAGCCAGTATGCCCGATTTAAAGTAGAATTTAATAATTTTGTATACATTTTTACAAAATTACCAGTAATTTTAGAAATGACTGACTTGTTACATTATTTTTTACAAAGTTTAAAATGTTAATATAATAGAATATTTTAATTTAGTTATACAAATAAATATTTGTTTTACATACATTTTATTATTACCCTATTTCATTTAAAAAATTTAAATATAGTTTTGTTTACATAAAATAAAACTAGTTGCTTTATTGTATTTTTATAATTTCATTTTGGTAGTCAGTTTGCTCTCTTACCAAGTGTACCCTTCAGTGGCGCATTTAGGGGAAGTGGATGATAAAACATTTGTAAATTAGTTTATTCAAAAGATTTATTTCAAACTGCTTGTTACAATGGTGTGCATTTAAATGTTACCTTTTCTATACTTTCTTAAAAATCTATCATAATTGGATAGTGCTATGCAATACACTCAGCCAGTGCCGGCAGTAAGGCTGCCATGTGTAGTAGACCTCAGGGAAGTGGCAAGCTGAAACAAAAGAACCAGCTAATTTGCCTCCCGAATTTCTTATCTGGACTGCACTCATTCAAAAACAATTTTTTATAAAAATCTTATATGATGCTGGATTTTCCGTGTATATATTTTTTAATATTCGATCTGGAGCATCCAGAATATTTCTGCGATTTTGATGTGCTCTGCTGAATGCAGTACCCAATGGGGAAATGGTGGAATAATTTTCTCCTAGATGAGATTTGATAAGTGGTAAAAGAGTGTTTCGTGTATTCATTGTTTAAAGATACTTAAGAACATGTACTAAAATTACGTCTGTAGCACTATCCATCACCAAATCTATAATAATTACAATAATAATACTATTTTCACACAATGTCATTGTTGACTATTTTCTACCCCATGATCACACCCATTAACTTAGAAACGTAATATACAAATTAAATTAATTTTAGGTACGTTGAATTTTGTACTAATCGTTGAAAAGAATATATAATTACCTCTTAAATGCTAGTTTGGTTATAATAATGAAATATTGCTGATTACAATACAATTTTATTAAATAATTTTTTCGCTAAGGATTATTAGCTCTTCTGTATGCTCAAAAGTTGTATGTGATTTGAAACAAACCATTTTTTTATTTTTCTTCCCCAAAAAAATTAAATTTCAAGATTGTCATCCTGCGATATAATTTTGTCATGAAAAAAACCAACTGTTTTGCAAGGAGCAATTTCAATATTACGTGCATGAAGCGCTGGCGAAATACCTAAGTTGGTAAAACTAAAGAAAAATAATTGTCCAAATAACATTAGTTATATTATTAAATATTAAAAAAATAACTTATTTGCACCAAATACCCCCATTTAAAACCATACAATGGTATATATATATATTATATGATAAATAGTCTGTTAATAATTAGAAACTAACAATGTTTTCTCTTGAGATCAAAAATTAAATAGAATAAAAGCATGTAACGCCAAGGATCAAATGTTCACTTTTTTATTCAACTAAAAAAGTGCAAAATGCACTAATTTTCAATGAAATCTAACCTCAAATCTGTCATCTGTCAAATCTTAAAATATGACATTGATAGATACATTAGTAACCGCGTCATGTGTCAAATCTTGACTTTTATCCATGAGATACTACTGATAAAAACATTTTTGGTAATCAACCATTCAATAAATGAAAATTTCAGTTTAATTTAAAAAACCTGTTAGTTGGTTTCATAAAATAAGGCTTATAATTGTTTTTATAATAGTTTTGTTTTGTAGTATTTTCGCCCACTTCTGATTCTGAGGGTTCTTTTTTCGTATTGCTGTACATCCTGAAATGTTGAGGTATTGAACCATGTTTAACGTTAATCAGTCTGGTGTCTAATACTTCACAGTCGATTTGCATGAGAGGAATTAGAGACGTTTTTGAGAGCGTTCCTGAAAGAAAAGAATACCTTTTATTTTCTATTACATAATTTTGTTTTCGGTATTTAAGTAGAATTTTTTATTTACCATTTGGCATAATAGAGGGCATTATTAGAGACATTTTCGGTCTCGTCGTTTTATTGTGGTGTAGAGCAGGCAAAAGCAAATGTTGGTTAGTAAAAGAGACTACATAAAAAGTATCATCCTGTCTATTAATTGCTTCAAAGAATTCAGAATAAATGTGATCGGGTCTTCCGGAAAACACTTCCAGTTCATTTTTGGGAGACGGTTCTAATTCACGACCACCTTTGTATCTAAAAAGTAAATAAATTCACTTATGATGCACATATTAATTTTTAAACTCACTCCTTTAGATCAGGTAAGATGGATTTAAGTATACTTAGAGCAATAATCTCAAAGTATACTCAATTTTTAATTAAATTTATTCAAAAAGATTTATAAATATTTTCAGTGAAAATGGAACAGGACCGTACTTAGTAAAGTTCCTATCCAAATATCTCAGAAACCGGACGTAATATTTTAATTTTGAAAAACTAATAAATTTTTCTTGAAAATACGCATCTTTTTTCCCATTTAACCAACTACAACGGTTTCTGAAATCCCAATAGTGGAATTAAATTTGCGCCACCCTGTATATCTATATACACCAGGCTCCGATTTACATATCGAAGTGTAGTTGCCCTTTTCCACTGAATCACCGTCGCCGCTTTAAAGGAACACTTTTGAAAAATAAAAATATCAATACCTGTTTCTTCTATACGATGTTAGAGAATTATCAATTCTGAATTTTTTCTTCCTAGGACGGATTTTCTTCTCATTATCAGTTTTATTAGTATTTAAACTAACATTTTTTGAAAGACTTGCGGGTTTACCTATCCACCTAAAATAATATTCATAAATTTTTTATCCATAAATACTACGAATTTAGAAATTGATACATAAAAAACATAATGACGATTTAATCATTATTATCAAAATTTATTGTTATTTTTCATTTGTATTTTTAAAGAATTCTCAATGATCATCTTTTAATTATGCATGACATTAACTTTTAATCTCCTTTAAATAATGTTAATATTACTCATGTAAATAAATATGAAAAATCTTTATAAATTGTTCCAATATTCCAAAAATAAATTACTTAATTAATTTATTGAATTTTTTATTTAGCAATGTTTAGATATAACTTACATTTTAACACTTCAAAAAATACTTTAAAGATAAATTTAAACTAACTAACAACTAAAAATACATTTAAACTGTTTGATTTGGAATATTTCAAAAATCCTAGAACCAATAAAAGAATAATTAAGCTTGTTGAATGGTTTATAAAAAAAAACGTTGAATTTACATTTTAATTATCTACAAATACATAATTTTGTTTTTATATTGAAAATGTGTCTACAACCTTTTTTAAATAATAAAATGGATAGAATTTTTATAAAAACAGATAATTACAAAAAAAATATGAATATGAAAGATATAGATGATAACCACTTCCAGTAATATTAATTAATATGATAAAAATTAAATAAACAAATTGCGAAAAAGGTTATTTCAATTTTATTTACCTTTCTAATTCTAACACCAATCGAGCGCTTTCTGTCTGATTAATAGTGGCAGGACACATAAAAAACGATGAAAATGAAGACGTTTTGTTTTCTTTTTCATTACTTTCATCAGTTGCCCATAGTAAGCCACGACCATGGTGGTTATTTAACACTGGGAATGATTGTATGTCGACTTGTGATTTTATACTAAAAGGATTCCTAAAAACAAATAATAAAATATCAAGAGTTTCTGATTAAAAAAAACAAATTTGAAATAACTATTGGATGAAAGTCATTTGATAAATAAATTGATTAAATAAAATTTTTTTTTACCTTACTACATTTAAATTTACACCTACAACTAACAAACATATGCACAAAAATATGCTAGGTTTTATAGCTTTACTTCCACTATGACTAAGGGGATTTGCTTCACATTGAGAAAGTTTTTCTTTGAGTTGAAAATTTTCCTACAAAAAAGTTTTATAATGATCCAAAAGCTTTTCGAAGTCATCATTTGTGTAAAAAATTTTTAAAAGTATTTAACAAAGTCTGTGAGACCTCTCAAATCGTACAATTCATATTTTTTCATTGTTGCTGTTACCAAATAATAAATAATTTCTAGAAAATTTGTAAACAGACATTTTGAAGGTAATCTATACATTTGTGTTTGCTAGTATTATAATTTACATCCTGTCATATTTACATAAAAAAAAAATAATGAAACTGAGAAATGACCATAAGTTCCTTAAAAAACAAAAAATATAGGGACTTTAGGAACATTTTTATTAGATTTTATTTCATAAAATTTTAGTTGGTTGAAGTATGTCTGCTGTACAAAATGGTAATTATTTTTTCTCTGCAATTTACTCCCAAAAGTATTTTATCTTTTTTGTAAATTGACCTCTTAACTTTCCTTGCAATAGAAATATTTGAGTATCTATAAATATATAATTTTTTTTCACCAAAACGATAATCCACTCCTAATTCAAGGTTGCAAATTATCAAATTGGTAATTTGAAATACCAATACTAACAAGTGCAATGTTTTTTACGACTGAAACAATATTTCTTATCTATAATTAATCAGTTTTATTTCAATGCCATATAGGTTATGTTAATTTAGTTCACTTGAAGCGAAACTATATTATTTTTTGATGTATATTAGCTATTGTTACCTAAATTGTTTAAAAATATAAAGGTAGAATAGCAAAAATAAACATTTTTAATTGTCTCAATTTTTTAGCAAAACTTTTACATTTTACTAAATATATATTTAAAATAATTTTTTATCTTATGTATTTTTAGTGTTTAGTCAAAGAGGTCAAACCCCTTAAATAAAAATAAATTACTTACAGCTTGCAGCCTTTTATTTAAACTACTCAATTCCTTAACTTGCTCTTCCAAAGAAGTAACATAATCCTTCTTCTTTTTCCTAGATAAACTAGCTGACTCCCTATTTTTAATTTTCCTTTGTTGCCTCTTCAACATTTTAGGATCAATATTCCTACCATTTAAGGTAAACCCACTTTTTGTATCTATAACTACAGAAGGCACAGTCGCATTCTTTGAAAGACTAGTGACAGTATTAACTGGCACATTAGGCACAGAAATCTGAGGTACTGCAGTCACATTATCTACGAGTACGACATTATGAGATTGTGTAATAACAGGAGGCTTTAAATCTCTGTTTATAACCACAACCTTGTTTTTATTACCAACTGGTAGAGTGTAAGGGCTTTTTGGTACTATTGGTATGTGTTTTTGGGGTAAATTTTGAGCTGAAGGTAACAATTTAACTGGCTGTGCATAAATAACATTATTAGGTAGCTCATTTACGGTATTTATTATAATAGGAGAAGCTGGAGGGGATTTTAAAACTATTTCCTCTTTGAAAATTTGGTCAGGGCAGCATACAGGAGATGCAGATTTAAAGGAATGTGGTGATACAGAACCGTCAGATAGTTCACTTTTTATTTCAGATTGAAGATTAGGGTAATATTCTGGACCACATTTGGTAAAATCTAGTTTTTGAAGTTCGGATATTTCTTTTGTAATATCTTCTTCTCTATTATAAGGAGGAGAAAATGTTTCTGATAAGATTTCTTCAGGACTTTTGTCAAACAACAAAGAATTTAGCATACTTAATTCATCTTCGCCTTGATTTAAAAGTAGCGGAATATCTAAATCTGATGATAGTTGTGTCAAGAAATCCTCATCTGAGGTAACGTCCATATAATCTGAAAAATTAAAATAAGTTTAGCATGGTGACACTTGATAGTGGGTGGTTAAAATTTACCTGTAGAATAGGAATGATCACTACATGATTCCGGAGAACTTTTGAATACATAATCTTCCAATATAAAATCGTCAGTTGTTAACATCTTTTCTTTGAATAATTGTATTTTTAATTAAGGAATATTGATACCGACACATGTAGTTCTAACCTAATCTCATGTTTTGCACCGTTAATATACTTTTGCTTTTGATGACGACGACATACATATACTAGTATAAATAATACATTCACTTCACTTTTCTGCTTCTAAAATTTGTAAAGAGCAATGACACTTTGACATTGACAATTTTGACACTGACGTTTTTGGGTTGTTTCGATTATTTGAGAACTCGAATTTCGATTTAGTTAAAAAAATATGTATTTAGAAACTGATTTATGCTGCTCATGGCAAAAAGTAAAGAGTGTTTTTTTACTTTCAGTAAAGCTAAAAATTTTAAATACCTATGCTTTGAAAGTTAGACAATACACAAAACGAATAAGTGTATAAAGAATTGCATAACGCAAGAATAAACGAATGTTAACAAGTAATCTAAGATGTGAACTTAACAACCACCAGTAGATTACCACTTGTAGAATACTCATATATTTTGTAACATAGCAATTACAAATTATTTACTAACTAAAAGTAATTCATCACTTTGACATCCTCTTTTTCTATTACTAGTATACTTTATGGTATCTATCTATCTGTGATGGTAAATATACTGTACTTTTTATATTTTATTTGAAAAAAAAATCAGTCACAAAAAACCTAAAATACTACAAATTATCATCTTAATCTAATTCAATGACACAACTTTTACTAAACCATTGCTTCTTATTCTCATAATAATTGATGACCACTTCTGGACACCTTGCATTAACTTGATTTGCTGGAACTAAATCAGCTTCCTGGCAGTTTTTCCACATCATCAGAAACATTAGTTCACCACTGGCATCTGTGGCACCCACAATTTTGTCAGGTTCTAAGCCTCTGTCAAATCCTCTAGCTCTGTTATCTTCAGTTATGTTTTTCCTTTTTGATTTTTCAGCTTCTTCTGCATTGGAAGCGAGCTCAAACTGTGCTTCATAAGCAGCTATAAGGTCAGGACAATCTAAATTTTCTTCAGGTTCCCAGGTATTGTCTTCCCTACAAATTATTTCTAGTATATCCTAAATTATTTGTTAACAATTACATACTCATTATATCCTTTCCATTTTAAAAGGTATTCAATTTTTCCATTTCTTGTTCTTTTATCTAAAATTTTTTCTACAGAAAATTCTTCGGTAGGACCAGAATCAGCAGTTGTAGGCTCTGAACTATCTTCTTTACCTCTGGCTGTTAAAGAATAATTACATTTATTTTTACTTAAAATATATTATTTCTAACTTTTAGTACTTACTTTTTACCATTTTCATTTGAAACGGCGACGTCAAACGAAATAAACAATCAAAATAACTCTTCTTTTTTAGAAATTTGATATTTTAGTGAACAAATTTGTGTGCACAAATAGATAACTGCATAACAGACTAAGTAAGTTATGTATGTTGACCCCAGTTGGCTCAACTGCTGTCAAGACTGTCAATTGTCAATGTTGTTACAACTGATAAACGGTAAAAATTTTTAAAAAAACTAGTATTTCTTAAACTACGAAAATGGTTCCAATGAAGAAAATGAAAACCTATGGCAGATCAAATACTAGCTTAGTGAATAATTCTGTAGATGCGTCTAACATTTTATTTGGCGTTAAAAAGCCTAAAAAGATAATAAGAAAAAAAAAGGAGCAAATAAAAAAGTTAGTGAAAGAGTTATCTTCTAGACCAAAATTGGAATCAGTTCTAGGAAACGATTCATTTCAAATATCTACAGAGGACACATTTGATAAGTTATTAAAACAATATAAAAAATCACCTAAAACTACTTCAAACGTCAATTGTGTTGATATATCTAAATCACTAAATAAGAATAAGTCAGCGGAGGGAAGTTTTATCACTATACAGGATACACTTTATTCACCAATTCTAACAAAACAAAGGAAAAAGAAATATTTCGATAGTACAAGTTCTTTAAAAATAACTGAAATTACAGATTCTTTTGACTACACGCATAGAAGAAGATTAAGAGAACCTTCCTCTGAACAAATAGACGTAAGTATGGAAATAGAAGTACAAAAAAATAAACCTGGTAGTTTCCTGCACTCTTTCAAAATACCTCATAGTTTTGAATGTTCAAAATTGGGCGTTTCAATAAATAATTTTTCAAAGAATTTACACCCAAAATTGTTAACAAATTGTAGTACTCCTGTAGCTCCATTTAGACATCTAAATATAACCAATCAAACAATATCTCCAGTAAAGGTAAATTCTGTTGTACAAGATGAGAAAGAAGAAAGAGATAATGTATCACCTACAAAAAATAAAATATCTAACAACCCCGCAGATAGAAGTAAGTTTAAAAGTATTAATTCTAATTATACTGATGCCACTGATTTAAGTAGTGTTCAATTTGTAGAACCTAGTGTTGAGGATAATAATACCCCTCAAAATAAAAGAAACAGTTTCATAACTTTAAGAAAACGAAAAATACTTAAAAATTATGACAACAGTAGTAGAAAAATACATAACTCAAATAACATTTTAACAACAAGCTTAGAATCCTTTAGCAACTTTGAAAAGACAAATTCTAATACTTCTGTTACAAAACAAACACTTTTTCCAGTTAATTTTGTAAGTAAAAGAAAAATTACTAGTATTGAAAATGATTCATCCACCACTAATCAGAATCATGTGATTTGTAAAGAATTATGTATTAAACTTGAAAGACTGCCTTTACATTTAATAAATTCCTCAATACCTAGATTAGAATCGAATGTTGGACATTCCTATGCCAAAAACATTAGCTTAAATGATTTTGTAGAAACTAGTGTTGACAAAAATAATACCCCTCGAAATAAAAGAAGCAGTTTCATAACTTTAAGAAAACGAAAAATACTTAAAAGTTTTGACAACAGAAGTAGAAAAAAACATAATTCTAATACTTCTGTTACAAAACAATGTAGCTTAAATGATTTGGAATCATTTGAACAATCACTTTCTCCAGTTAATTTTGTAAGTAAAAGAAAAATTACTAGTATTGAAAATGATTCATCCATCACTAATCAGAATCCTGTGATTTGTAAAGAATTATGTATTAAACTTGAAAGACTGCCTTTACATTTAATAAATTCCTCAATACCTAGATTAGAATCAAATGTTGGACATTCCTATTCCAAAAGCATTAGCTTAAATGATTTTGAATCATTTGAACAATCACTTTCTCCAGTTAATTTTGTAAGTAAAAGAAAAATTACTAGTACTGAAAATAATTCATCCATCACTAATCAGATTCCTGTGATTTGTAAAGAATTATGTATTAAACTTGAAAGACTGCCTTTACATTTAATAAATTCCTCAAGACCTAGATTAGAATCAAATGTTGGACATTCCTATTCCAAAAGCATTAGCTTAAATGATTGTGAATCATTTGAACAATCACTAGGAGTCTCAATGGACAAAATAGATAGAAAGAGTCAAGAGGATGAAATTAAAAAAATAGAAATATATTTAAGACAAACAGAAAACTTTGAAAGGTTCTACAAAGATAAAGAAGAAAGTTTAGATGTTATAAACAGCTCCATACTAGATACATTTTCACAAAATACTAAAATGGAAACTAGAAATAATCCAACTAAATCTATGAAATCTCAAATAGTTCCGGATGAGAGAGATATAATTGATTTATGTGAAGAAGAAAGTTTAGATATTATAAATAGCTCTATACTAGATATATTTTCACAAAATATTAAGAAGAAAACTAAAAATAATCCAACTAAATCAATGAAATCTAATATAACTGTAAGTAACGTTGATGTTGAAAATAATACATTCCAGAATCTTAATGATGTTAGTATTTCTTCTTCTGCTACATTTGAAAAACAATTAAACACTTCTGTAACTTCTGATGCCATAAATAGCAGAGACTTTGGTATAGATGATTTTAAATTACCTAAACGGATTCAACTTAAAGGTGGTAAAAGTTGGAGAAGGTCCCTGTCTATTTATAAAAGAACTAGTACTTGCTTTGGTGAAGAAGAATGTCGCAGCCCTAGTAGATTATTTAATCAGAGGAATAGTCGAAGATTATCATCAGTACGTTTAGTTCCTTTAAATCCACTTTCTGATGTAAGGTTCACGTCTATGTATAAAAGAACTAGTACTTGTTTTGGTGAAGAAGAATGTCACAGCCCTAGTAAATCATCTAATCAGAGAAATAGTCGAAGATTATCATCAGAATGTTTAGTTCCTGATGTACTATCCGAAAGTGATGACTGTGGATGGGAGAATAAAAGTAAGTATTTTTTAATAACCCTTAAAAATTGTTGTCGGGGATTATTTGGGAAATTGTGCTGTCCCCAGTGGCGGATCTAGACCAAGGCTGAAGCCTTTAAAAATGGTAATAAGTGAAAAAAATAATAGTAGGATGAAACCCATTGGAAAAGGAAGAGAATATAACAAAAATGAAAGGAAAAATAATTTACGGGCGATCTGAGGTTTTTAAGGGTAAAAAACTGTTTATCTCGATTTCCGGTAAAACTGCAAGTCCTATGGAAAAAAGTTAAAGGGTAAAGTTGTAGGTAATAAAAAGATCTACAACTTTTGTATTTACACTTTTTTCACATAACCTCAAAATTTACCTGAAAAATTCAAATAACCAAGTTTTTGGTTTTTTATTTTTATATTTTACAAAAAAGAATTTTTTTTCACGAAATTTGGTGAAAACTTTTATGTCCCAAACATACTGTAATTTTTTTGATTTAAAATATTTATTTTTTCACCTTATTTTGACTTAATATCGAAAAAGCACCCTAAAACTGCTTTTTTAAAAAACTCGTTGAAATCTCTACTTTTTGATGGTGTAAAAAAATATACATTACTATGGTAAATGTTCTCAAAAAATGCAAAGAAAGGAAAAAAACTTGAATCCGATTTTTTTTTTCAAATCATGTACAACTTTATAGTTTAAGTAGATAAAATTTTATCTAATTAAACTACTATTGAACAGTCACGAAAATATCCACTTATTTAAAATTTATACTTATATATAGTTTACACCATAAAAAAATAGAGATTTCAACTAACAAAAGCCCACCGAGTTTTTAAAAAAAGTAGATATTTTGACGTGAGAATTTTCGATTGAAAATTAGGGTGCTTTTAGATAATAAGTCAAAATATGGTGAGCAAATAAATATTTTAAATAAAAAAAATTACAGTGTGTTTGGGACATGAAAAGGTAAGTTTTCACCAAATTTAGTGAAAATAATTTTTTTTTGTAAAAGATAAAAATAAAAAACCAAAAACTTGGTTATTTAAATTTTTCACATCAATTTTGAGGTTATGTGAAAAAAGTGTAAATACAAAAGTTGTAGATCTTTTTATTACCTACAACTTTGCTATTTTACCCTTAAAAACTCCTTCCACTTCCCGACCTCAGATCGCCCGTAAATTATTTTTCCTTTCATTTTTGTTATATTCTCTTCCTTTCAAAAATTATCGATCCTGGTCTATAACTTGTCTCAGAGTAGCGAAAATTACCAAATTGTCAAAAAAAATTATTATTTTATATAGCTCACTTGGAGAGTGTGAGTTTTGTAAAACTCAAAAGTGGCGTTACTGATGACTAACCCCTTTTTAAATTAAATATATAAATTTTTGTGTAGATCATATTAAAAAAAATCTATCACAAACCGAATTTGACATCTAACCAAGGCGTGAAGAGATTAAAGATAATTTTTTGTTTTAATTAGATTGGGCACTGACTTAAATATCTTTGCAGTAAACAAAAACAACAAATTGTTTTGCTATAAAATTCCGTATTAATCAAAATATTTACCGATATTCCTTCTCACGATATCGAAAGTAAATTCCAGAAAGTATTTACACAAAAAAAATGGAAATATTAAATTCCCTTATCGTAAAACTAAAATTTGACAAAATACCTAATCATGTCAAAAATTGAAGCCCAATAATCGTTTTAATAGTTTTACCCAAATTTTAGAAGTACTTAGGTCAATAAAAAAAATTATATTTTATTTTTATATTCTGCTAGTTAAACAATTTCTTGTTTGTAAAAATTTGGTATCTACCAATGGAGGGGGTCATTATTTCAATTTATCAGTGACTGTACTTAAAATGTGACTAATAGGTCATTAGTCACAACTTTCTTATCTGAAAATACTGGGAATAAAATAATAATCCATACAAAATGGTATTTTGTGCATTTAGAGTGAGATGATGCTATTTCGTTATCACGGTTTCATACAACATATAGAGATAGAAGACGTGACCTTGTCACGAAAGGGGGCAGTGGTCTTTTGCACAGGCCGGAAAGTAGAATTCTTTTGTATGAGTTTGTATACACGTGGTTTTTTTACCAGAATAAGTGATCTGGTATTGTCAGATTCTAACTTAACTTTTTTATAAATCAAATTATTAATTAAAAAACCTGATCAGTAAATAGCGTATTTGTATGAATACAAATTTGGTGGTTTTAGCTATATATCTGCCAAATTAAAAATTTTGAATTTTATCAAACTATACGTGTACACATTTAGAATATAAAATAAAACATTCAAATAATACTTATTTTGAAATAAAAAAAAAGAAATGTAATCTTAATCTTTGTTTTGTAAAGATAAAAATTCACTAAATTTAGGGACGATTTCCTGTAAAAATTTTTGATTTAAAATTCAAATATGACACGTAAAATTTTGCAGTTTTTACCGAATTTTGGCCCGTTTTTAAATATTTTATTATTATTAACCTTCATCATTTTCCATAAAAAAATTTTAGTTTTATAACGTTGTTTTTTTTTGTCGAAATACGTCGATGTAAAGGATATTTAAATGGTATGTGATTTAAGCATTTTTATAGTTTCTACACTAGTTTTAATGGTCGAATGATATCGTGAAGTATTTTTCTGAATGATTTACTATTTTCCGTCCTTCACGACAGATCTGCCGATCACGTCTGTGACTTGTTTAATGAATCAACGGCCAACCGAACTGCCAACCAATCAAATTTTCGGTTAGCATCATCAACTAATAATAACGCATTGGTGGGGCGGCGCATTGTCCATCAATTTACACGTACTTTAATCATTGTAACATCACGTACACGAAGGTTGTAAAACAATACGCAGAGTCTGATTATCGCGTTATCTCGCGCTATATTAACTTTTCGTCCATTTTGTTTGATTCAGTTAGTCGCAACTTGACTGTGAGTGTGCGCGTACGTATTTTAAATTTTTGTTGCATGCATTTCTGCAAGTCAAGTTCCCAATTTCCGAATTGTATGTGCATTACTACGTATGCATCTTTACCAGGTATTGTATTTATTTTTTTGTTTCAACAAGTCTTTTTCCATTTCACAGACATTTTATATGAAGTAAAATTAATGCAAACTACAGGGCGAGGACCGGAAACTCGTTCTTCCATAACCTCTTAACGGTAATGTGGTACCTATGTGGTGTAAAAGAAGTTGTCATAAATCTGCCAAGCTTAGCCACATAATGTCAAATTTCAAATGTACCCATTTCATACTTTTCTCAGTGAAATATTAGAATTGTAAACATTTTAAAATGTACCTTTTTTTAATGCTCAAGCGCACTAAGCTCGATTGAGTGGAAAATTTAAATTGTATAAAATGGGAACAAACTAAGCAATTATAATAATAATAACTAGAATGTGAAATGCAACATATAGAGACCCATAAACAGTTGTATCATATCATATTGAAAAGTGTCTGTGAAATAATTTTGCCTAATTCTTACTTAGATTATACAAAAAAAATTTCTTGGTAGGTTATGTGCCAGATCAAATTATCGAAGATAGTTTGGAAGATAGCATTAGATGTTTATCGCTGAATCAAAGAAATAGCCCTAACAATAAAAGTCAATTGGACAAAGTACCCATCACTGCAAGAGACGTAGTTTTAAGAAGATGTGGACAAACAGAGCCATTGGAGTTTTCAGAATGTTTTCCAGACAAGTAAGTTAAAAGTAGCTAGATTTTACTTTTGTAGCGCTTGAAAAAAAAACGGAAAGTATTTGTCACATAAAGACCTGCATATATAGGATATGTTCGCGTTGAATCAAACTTACTTTATTTTATATGGAACAAATATACTTAATGTATTTTTGTTCAAACGATCTCTAATTCTACTTTTGTCTGAAATTATTGGTCTATTGAAATATTTAATACTTGTAGTAAAAATTAAAAAAAACTCTTCTTTTATAAAAGTTGATTTTTTATTAAGCATTTTCTATACCTTGATGTACTATTTTGTGAGTTATTTATAAGCCAAAAATATAATTAGAAATCGGAAATCCAATGAATTTCTCGCATTAATGTGGCACTCTGTATTATTTTTCCCATTATATGAATAATTGTCCACCAACTCTAATATCAAATTATTAGTTCTAATAACCATAACTTTATAAAAAGTTACGAAAATTTATCAATTTTTCACGTCTTTTTCAAGTTATTAACCTTGATGATATTTTTATTCTCGCGACAAGGTTGCACGATTTGGTTCGATAATCAACTACAGAGAGAACTATTGTGCAATATTACACTTTCGCCCAATGTTCCCTTAGTTAATTTTACTTTCACTCATCATAAAGAAATGAGATGGTTGGTAATTTTTAATTAATACAGGGTCGGTTCACTAATGATAAAAAAAACATATTAATGATTTGGAAAAAAAAGTCTTTATCAGTGTCAAATCTTTATTTCTCTCTCGAATATTTAATGCCGTATGTACAAACACATTTTAATGAAAGGTAAATACATTACATGACGTGAACATACGTCAAAATCAGTTACAAGAAGTGAGCTGGGATAGATTTGTTAATTCTTGTAAAACTCAAATGAGTTTATTTATATTAGTTCTTACATAACAATGATTAAGTATAATAGATTCCAAAATTTAATGGAAAAAATGTAAACATGCAAAAAATGTAAATCATAAACATATTTTTCCAATTAGTCTAAATAAATATTTATGATTAAATAAAACAATTTTAGAACAATTTACAAGGACAATAAATATTTAATAAATGTTACCCATTTTTATTTTTTTTCGCAGGTCCACCCTCAAAAAAGTAATAATATAAATTAATGAAATTAATTTTTATAAAGCCAGTACTGCAAACCTGACGATTATACGTTATAATTATGTAATCCGACTCATTGTTGGAGAAACTTTTTTTAATTTAAATTAATTACGACCGGAAATATCCGGTTACTTTTTGTAGAAAGAAAAACGTTGGTTTTAACGTATTTCTTCATACAAAGGCATCACGCTTGTATATAAAAAACTAATGACTATCATGTAAGCAAACGAGTTAGCAATTTAATTTATTAGATTCCACATCCTAAGACCCGGTTTCTGCCTTTCGGCTTCGTCAGTTAGGCTTTTGAGTCAACATAATGACTATTATTTTGAAATTCCGATATAGAAAGGAACCCATATGAAGGTGATTTCTTTGGACTTGTTTGGAATATGTGGAAAAAAAATTACATTTAGAAAATTTGGACCTAACACGAGTTTTTTTATATATTTTTTTTTTTTAAAATAAAATGTTAGGAGAATCAACTCCAAATAATTAACTTTCTTTTTGTTTTATGTTGATTATCAGATAAGTTCATAAATATTTTTTGATAACCACGAACTTATTTGAGTATACCGTGTGACACAGACTAATGGTACACCCCCCTTTTCTCCTTTGTTTCTCTAGCTATATTTCTGAAATTTGGAACAGTGAATATGCTCACTAGACGGCACTTTTTGATATATTTGGAAAAACAATATCAACTTCCGGTTTTTCCGGAAATGGCATCAACTTTCAATTTTCAAATGGAACACCCTGTATATTATTACGTTTTTGGAATCTTCGTAATTATCTGAATCCAATGATACCTCATAGTTGACATTTCATTTGTCAGAATACCCATTTTATTTTTCGATCTAGAGAGCCATGAACCCCCTAAAATTATTCCAAATAATCAAAATAATCGTACACTATCGCATTTTCGATTAAAATAATATTGTGGTTCGAAATACATGCGAAAAACGTAAAACAAAATGTTTTTTTACCCAAAACTCAATTTTTTCAAATGGTACCATAATGGTACTCCAATGTCATTCGAAAGTATCATCGATGGGGTATCCATCCATTTTAACTCTTTTTGTCTATAAGCATATTCAATGTTCCAAATTTCAGAAATATAGGTAGAGAAACAAAGGAGAAAAGCGGGGTGTACCATGAGTCTGTGTCACACGGTATATTTTCCACTTTTTCCAAATTTTATCCCTACTAGAAATTCACAGTCCACAATTTCCTAATATTTATGTTAAACATTTTTGAAGGAGAGATAAATACATTTGATATAAATTGGTATCATAAATTTATAAAATTTTAGTCATTTGATAAATAATATCTCATGGGGGCATAATTTATGCAATATTTCAGACTAATCAAGTTTTTGAAGTATCTATAAAGATAAAAATTAATTTATATATTAGTATAGGATTATATAATAGTTTAAAGTTTAATTCTTATCTTCTCTTCATAAAAGGAAAAAAATGTTGCTTATTCCGGGAATGTTTGTTGATGTGAATTTAGTGGTAAATATTGTGGAAAAAAGTTTTGGGAAATTTTGCAATATTATTTCGCATTGTGGTTTTTACCGAAGTTGTAATACTATCTGTAGATTTGTGGGTTTAAAATTGAAAATTTTTGAATAAACGTAAATAACATTTAAAATTGGCTTTTCTAAATTGTTTTCTACGTCATTCTGAGAGGATGTTAATCGTCCTGTTGATTAGTTTTCAACGACTGTTTCTGTTTTTAAATTAAAATGAACAGGTGATATTAAACGTTTTTCAGATTTTTATTTTCAACTTTTTATCTAATCTTTTTTTGACAACGGGGTATTAGTTTTAAAACGCAAATATTATATTCTTACAATGTGTGATAATAGCCGTGGAATTCGATATAAAGGTGCTAAAATTATAGTTAAAAGAGATCATTTATTTGTCGCGTGATCATTGAGTTTTTGCTTTAAAGTGGGAATAAATAAATATTAAATACATCCCTAATTTAATATTAATTTTTCTAATAATAGATAATGCATTTACGCCTCTTATAATTTTTATTATGGTTTATATTATTAGGAACAAATCGGTAAACAACTTATTCAGACAATAGCGATAATATATATTTTAATTTCCTACTACTGATAACTAGCATGTTGACAATTCAAAGAAAAAAACTAGACCTGTTTATTGTTTGGTATCAGTTTGGAGAATTAATAAAAAATATTTAGATTGAATATAAACAAGTACGCAATTTGAGTTGGCAATTGAAAATAAGTTTTTTTTTCTGTATTCATGCCAAAAACTTTATTTTGGGTGATACAAATATATTTTTTTTGCTAATTTTACTTTTGTTTTCTGTTTGCTTGCATTGCTAGGGTCAGTGACATTTTAGGCTATAAATAAACCAATAAATAACATTTAATTCTAAATCACTGAATTTATTGCACATAAAATCAATCACAAAAATAAACCAGGTATTCTTTGTATTGTAAATAATAATAAAATGTTAAACCTTTGAAAAACAGACAAGTAGACACAAATATTTTATGATACTGTTTGGATTTAAAATAAAATTGTCACATCCAATTTTTTAATATCCTTGAATCAGACGTTATCAGTTATGCATTATTTATATTCTTAAAAATAGAACATTTTGATAATTTTCTACATATGCATAACAGCAAAATGTTAGATAAAAATTGTTTTAATTTACTGATAGATTATATAAAAAAAGTCAAGCAATCAAAAAATTTTCAGCCCATTATACAATTGGCATATCATTAAATATTTCAATAATTACAAAATGTTGATAAAAACGTCTAAATGGAATTAATAAATTCTTATGGATGTTGTCAACAAGAAAGTACCAAACAATGTTTTTGAATTCCTATAAGAAGGGTATTTGTTTCAAAATTATTTGTAGTTGCAGTTTTTTTATATAAATAGGATTTAAAGATTATGGAATATTATTTAAAACAGTTTTAACTAAGGTGTTATAATTTTGTATTAAAAAATAAACATTTTTCTTCATATGGCACTGGTTGATGTCCTTGGCTTTCTTCTTGGCTATCTTCTTCTGATTCAAATTAAAAAATATATTATTTTTAGCACCCATACCCCTATCATCAAGCGTAGCCACAGCCGTTTTTCGTTTTTTTTTTCATTTTTTTTATATAACGACCTGTGTTTCTCTCATTTTTTCTTTGTTATAAAAAATATAAATATATAACTAAAAATATTGTTGTGAACAATAGAAAATAAAGTTTGCTAATATCGCATATATCTTTCATCCAAGACGAACTTTTTTGTGGACTTTTTGGTTTGGTTCAGGTGCCACATTTTGGATAATAATAATAATAATAATAATAATAACGTCTTTATTGTACATAATACTATACATAGTAGTACATGTATAAATGGCGAAGTCTGGCCAATGGCCATTCACACTTAACCAACCTAAAACTAAGATATCCTAAATTCTAAACTACAACTAAACTAAACTAAACTGAACTATGCCGGTAAACCATTTAATCTACTTGCTTTTCAAGAAACCATCGCTTTAATTTGTATCTAAAACCTCTCTGAAACATTGACGGTCCGAGAGGTATTTTGACAGAGTTATATAATCTAGAGGCATTATACGTAAATGATCTCTGAAACATGGCAGTGCGATATCTGGGCAGTGCAATAAAATCGAGTAAAATTGAAAAATATATAAGACTTGAATTTTGATTGTCAATATTTGTTTCAGCGTACTTCAACATTGCCACAAAATCGGCGAGGGGGTCTTTGGAGAGGTCTTCCTGTTCAGAAACCCCAGTGGAGGAACTTCAGTGATCAAAATTGTTCCAGTAGAAGGCGACCAAATAGTTAATGGAGAGAGACAAAAAAAATTTGAGGAAGTGTTATCAGAAATTATTATAACGACGTAAGTAAATATTTTCTTAAAAACCGAAAATGTTATTAGAGGGAATTAGTCCATAACTCGAAAGTGGAGTAGCAAGATTTGAGAAAAGAAAATAACACAAAGTCTTCTCCACACCAAAACGGAGGTTAAATTTATTTATATATTCAAAAATATGTTAACAAACATGTTTCGACCAACACTGTGGTCATCATCAGTGTAAGAACAATACAAAAGAACCTAAAAATAACGAAAAAACCGTAAAAACATAAAATAATGGTTCTTAAAAGGAGATGCATTAATTTTTTTGTTTTTTTTTTGTTAGTTCCACCTGGAAAATGTGGATAGCGTTTTGTAACCATTAATTTATGTTTTTACAATTATGTTTTTACAATATATTTTTGAATATTTAAATAAACTTAATTTCTCTCTCTTTCCACTGGATTAAAACCACTTAGTTGTTAAAAAAGTTTTTTTATTGACGTTTCGGCTTTCCAGATCGAAAGCCGTTATCAAAATGACGTAAAATAAATAAATTTACTAGAAACAGAACACTTGATAATCTTGCAAAAATATGACATCAACATAGTATACATAGAATAAGATTTTGAGATTGAAGATGTCAAAATCTGTTTCAATCATATTTTTGTGACGTTTCTGGGAACGAATTTTTGAAAGGATAGCGCATTTGCATATTATAAGAGAATTTATACTTCGTCATAAATGAAGTTTTCTTATTAATATTATCATAAGAAAAAACCAGATAAAAACTTATGATACTATCCCGATATAGAGGGTATCCTTTTTGCAATTAACTCTTTTTGTAAAATAGGTATCCAAATTTTTGAAATATCAAATATCAAATATCTGGAAAGCCGAAACGACAATAAAAAAACTTTTTTAACAACTAAGTGGTTTTAATCCAGTGGAAAGAGAGAGAAATTAAAATACAAACCACTATGAGCTTCCAAAATGAATAAATAAACTTAACCTTCGTTTTGGTGTTATTTTCTTTTCTCGAAAAGGTTATATTTTATATGTAATTTTTATTTTCAGAGAATTGAGTAACTTGAGAACGAATAAAAGAAACGGAATACCTGCTTTTACAGAAGTCCAGAAAATTAATTGTATCCAAGGAAGATACCCAGAAAAATTAATTTTCTTATGGGACGAATACGATGAAACCAAGAGATCTGAAAATGATTGCCCTGATATTTTTAAGGAAGACCAACATTACATCGTTTTTCAGATGGCCTACGGTGGAAAAGATTTGGAATCTTTCGCTTTCACTGGTGCCCTGCAAGCATATTCCATGGTCCAACAGGTAAAATAACAAATTAAAAATATGCCGTTTAACATTACCAACTCATTGTATTACAGGTCGCAATTGCTCTGGCGGTCGCCGAAGAAGAGCTACGTTTCGAACACCGCGATCTTCACTGGGGCAACGTTCTCGTTTCTACCGTCGAAAGCAAAAAAATGACTTCTTTTAACTTGGACAATCGCCATTACGAAATTCCGACTAGAGGAGTCGAAGTGGCTATAATTGATTTTACTCTGTCGAGGATTGAACACGACGGTTTGGTAATATTTAATGATTTGAGTATGGATTCGGACCTGTTCTCTGCCGAAGGCGATTACCAATTTGAAATCTATAGATTGATGAAGAACAAAAATAGGTAAGTACAAAAAATGTCACTTAATTTAGAAATAGTAGATTTTTAACCACAACTTTTACTATAATCAGCGTGTCGGGATTAGACGGAAATTGTGCTGTTCCAGCACTAATCGCCTTAATATTTGGCTAATGACTAGCCAAGACAATTGCTCCAAAAAAACGAACTCATATGGAACAAAATTGATCTTAAATGAATGAAAAATGTAAAATTTGAGTATGACATGTTTTCTTCTTGAGTACGTCAAGAAAGCCACGTTTCTTTTCACGTCTTACTAACTTTGGATATGACTGAAACATCACGTGCTAAAAATGAATTTTTATTTGTTCGGACTTCGTGGTCTATTCAAAGTTACCGGCTTTTATTGATTTAGATTTCGCGCTCATAAGGGACTGACCGAAGCCTTTTGAGCTCACGGTTACTGTGAATTGTTTGCTTACAAATGACCATGAGCTTACATTGATTTTTATTTAGTGTACAGGATTCGTTTTTATTATTTAGATTAGATAAACATGTTGGACGTTTTCCAACACAGTGCTTCTCAAAATCAAAAACAATAAAATTGGTCGTCTCTTCACTTACATTTTCCACCTTTATTTTTTCTATAATTCATTAATAACAACCTGTAATTTTTCGCGCAAGCAAATTCTGTTACTAAAATTCATAGTGAATTAAGATCAAGAGCAAACTAAATTTTAAAATCATTCGAATTTTTTGATTTTTGTGAAATTTAATAATTACAAAACTTAGGGTGGAAACCCCTTGATATTTTTGTAAACCTTCGAAATAGTATATTACATAACAAGTGTAGAAAGTGACTTATTCCACACGAGTGAACGTTTAGCACGAGCCGCGTAGCGGAGAGTGCGAAAACGGAACGAGTGTGAAAATCACTTTCTAACGCGTTATGTACAATATTTTTCCTACAACTAATAATTAAAACAAATTCCAAAGATAAAAATTATTTAATAAGAAACAACAATTAAATGAACTTAATATGTTAGTACTTACTTTTAAACTTTCTGTCATTGATTTGACAGTTCCTGCCTTCTAGATGGAAATGCAAAATTGAAAACTGATATTCATATCGTATCAGTTTTAAGTTCATATCATCACTGTTTTAAATGTGACAGATATTGTCAACTTTCTGACGTACTTATTTATGCGATATAAGCTACTTTCGCATGTAGTCGTAGGAAAAGTATTTATTTTGTTAATTTTAAATGGAAAATCACAAAAAGAAAGATCCACGCCATTCTGTATTAAATCTATGAAAATTTGCTCATACTTTTTTTAATACATATCAAGTAGTTTTTAAATAATATGCTTTCCCACCCCTTTCTTAAATATCTTTGCATAGTGCTGCCTCATCGTGTCAGAAATTTAAAGCTGTCAAGAAACATTCCATCGCCAAGTGTTCCCATATAAATAAAATTTGCTTTTCACATGATTAATTATTTATTTATTGATTTTCAACATCTCTATGTCCTCCTTCCTTATAATCTATAGCTCGCAAAAGTTAAATAGATATTTTTATAGTTATTAAAAGGATTCACATTTATATATTATATATTCTTTTTAGAAATAGCTGGAAAGAGTTTGAACCATTCACCAACCTCCTGTGGCTCCATTATATATTGGACAAAGCGATTTTGGGTCTGAGATACAAAAGTACCAAAACAAATAGACACTTTAATTATTTAGATAAACTAAAAATGCTGAAAGATGACGTCTTGCGATATCATAACGTCAAAGACTTTGTTATTGCAAAAATATTAGACGTATAATTTTTTTATTATTATTTTATGTTTATTGTATGTTTTGAGTGTGGCATTTTATATATTTTATTTTTATCGAAATAGACTTGAGGCTGTGATTTTACGGCGTTTTCCCCTCATATTTTACATTTATTTATATACAGGATGTCCTCAAACACTTAATTTTTCTTAATAAATTGTTGACACAAAATTAAAAACGTTTAATTTTTGAGTTAAATACACAATTATATTTTGGGAAAATATGTACCTTAGAGGCCTTATATACTGTAAAAATGAAAATTTATTGTAGATTATTGTGTCACCTTTAAAAATTAGATGTTGATATTGTTAAGTAAACCTTATATGCCGTTGCGTAGGAATTTTACAAAAAATAAATTTTTTATACCTTATGAAAGAATAAAAAAACGCGCAATAACTATTTTGATTTTTATTTCCTCTTTTCCAATTTACAGGATGATTCCTAATTCCCTTATTGCGCTCTGTTTTGGCATCCTTTATCTAGGTGGCGGGGGTGGTACATGTGAATATACATTTTAATTTTTCTATAAAAAATTGTCCGAAATTAGACGGGATTAAATCCCCATGTCGAGGACTTTTGTTAAATCCGGCTCGAAGGACCATGTCGGGGATTAGACGAGAATTGTGCTATTCCACCCTAATCGCCTTAATGATTGGCTAATGACTAGCCAAGACAAAAGTGGACTGTATTTGCTGCTTGCTGTTCGTTTTCATAGACTTTGAGGGGATTAGACGGGAATTGTGGTGTTTTCTGTTAAATAAAATCGTCAGTTTATAATTTTTTGAGATAATCGAAACCGTCAGAAATTTAAAATGTTTATATGGTCTAAAATTGTCTTTTGTCTTCATCTTAGTTGCCCCTCCCCTAAGTTATACCTTTTAAAGTGCGATTTCTAAATAACTGAAATAATTTATAATTTGTGATTATAATATATTTTCAACTTATTGACATCAACAGATTTGTTTATTTAAAATGTATCGCAAAAAAAAATCCAGACCATTTTCGTGAAATTTATCCAAAATAAACAAAAATAATTTCTTAAATCAAAAATTAGAATCAGATGTGAAAGAATACGCATCGTCAAGATATTTTCGATATTTTGATCTGTCATAGATCATTATAGTCCAATAAATAATCATAAAAATAAGGAAAAAGAGCGGAAATATTGCCCTGGATAATTTGTCGCATTCTTGCCATAATTTTTTCTCTTTTCCAGTGGCCTAAAAATAAAAATAATTATAAAAAAAGAAGCTCCATGAATAAAAAAATTTGTTATTTATCTTACAGATTGAAACGTTATTATTTTAAATAGAGAAACCATTTTCCTCAAATGTGGGGGCCAATGTTTTAATAAATAAATCGCCTCAAAGTACCACATATTTTAATCGAAGAAATTTACAAAAGGGGGCAACTAGTTTCGGCAAACATTTGTCCATCATCAGGCCCATAGGGTACTGACGAAGTAAGAAAACTTAATGAAGTATAAACAATATTTTAAAAAACCTTGTAAGTAACTCAATTAAAAACTACTTACTCCTAAGGTAAAATGTGGTGAAATCATGTTTTAAATAATACTTCACCTGATTTCACCACATCACCTCTTAGTAGTTTTTAGTTGTTTTATAAGTTATATAGTTACAAGGTTTTTAAAATATTGTTTATACGTCATTAAGTTTTCTTACTTCATTACCCTATGAGCCTGATGATGGCAAATGTTTGCCGAAACTATAGTTGCCCTCTTTTATAAATTACTTCGATTGAGGCGTTTTATTATTTTGTTTGAATATTAGTTCAAATATAAAAGTATGTGAATTCATCTTTAAAAAAAACTTACTGTTATCCAATAAATCCTGACGATATGTTCCTCTTCGGCAGATGAATTTTTGTATTGAAAATTATGTACGTACTGAAGAGAATTTGGATCAAGAAATTCGCTTGCTGCCGACTCCTGAAATAATTAATCAAAAAATTATTCAGTCGGTTGATATTTGTAGTTTATAAGCTGCATATTAACTCCGCTACACCG
This sequence comes from Crepidodera aurea, assembly GCA_949320105.2. Lineage (NCBI taxonomy): Eukaryota > Metazoa > Arthropoda > Insecta > Coleoptera > Chrysomelidae > Crepidodera > Crepidodera aurea. The sequence continues at coordinate 44,127,091 of OX439475.1, forward strand.
AGTACGTAAACACCGGCATTGAAATTAAAAGATGTTTTATAGGTAGTAAAAATTAAATTCTATTAACAGCAGTGAGTAAAAAAGCCAATTGATAAAAAATAAAGTTCCCATAAAAATCCTCATAATTTAAAAGTAAGAAGTTCCTCCTGTTTAAAATAAAAATTCTCTGAAACCTTTTTTAAGAGAAAATTACCATCATTTACTGTAGTGTTCCTGACTGAACGAAAATACATTGAAAATATCACTTTTTTACCGTATTATTCTTAATCGGATTTTCTGATTCCTTTTTCTTTAGTTCGTTGTATTTTACAAATAGGATTTTTGCAAGGATGAATTCTGCAACTGCTCCAAAAACTGAAATCATACATCCTGCCATCCAAATATCTAAAGCCTAAAATGAATAAAAAAATCTCAATTATATTGTTATGTGATGCTATTATGAAAAGTCACCTTAATTCCTTAATTGTGGCTTTAAATACACGTAGAATAGTTAATTAGTTGTTTTAATGAATATGCAAACATCCATATATACACTTGTTTTTAATTTAATAAAAAATTTGTAATTAATATAGTTTATTAAAGTAAGTAATATACCTTTACATAATCAACCAGTGGTGTTTCAACCCTTAAATCTGTAAACATGGTGACTAAGGATAACATGCAAGTGACCAAAAGTGTAATTCTACCTGGTATTGCATCAAAATCCAGCCAAAAACTGAACCATGACAGCACAACTATCAAAGTCGATGGTGCAAAAACCTGGATAACTGCGTGGCCTATCTGGCGTTCAAACGCAAAATAAACAATTAATCTAGAAAAATTACCTAGAAAAACAGTAAGAGAAATGTTTACCTGTCAAATAAAATCGAAGAGGGATGGATGAAAACGTTTTCTTACCATTTTTTTCTGGAGTATAAATATTAGTTTGCTCCAAGTGGAGTGGAAGAATATTATATTGACGATGTTTAAGTTGAGGGGCGAAACTCACGCCTGAACCGCTCCATTGCAATAAGATTTTCTCGTTGTTATAAGAAACTAGAACAAAATATAAATTAATTAATTGTACAATTTCGGTATTTCAAAATATTTACAACTTTCGATTGCAATCGGGCATATTTGGGTGTCCATTGGATAATGGTAGAATTCCATTGGACAAGCTACGACCGCATGTAGCCTTATAACCAATTGGATGGTTTTATTTTTGAATAAAGTCACTGAAGAAAATCGGTGAGCCATTGTAGATTTTTCTAAAAATATACAACCGAAAAATAAATAAATAATAATTCAAAAGAGAATAAATCTCTCAAAAAATATAAATATTATACCAGGGTGTCGCAAATTTTGGGGTTTTCGGAAACCGTTATAGATACAAAGTTGGTTAAATGAGAAAAAGCCAAATTGATTGGTTTTTCAAAAAACCAAAGTTGACGAATTTCGTTTTATTTAACACCTTAATTTTGAAAGATAGAAAAAAAAGTTATTAAGCTTTTTTACTGAAGGACAAATACAACTTAACATAGCGTATCCAATTTTTTAAAACAACGTTTCGTCTTTGAAGGGCTACTTTCAACTATTTTTTTTTCACTATCCAACCATGTAGAACACTTAATATTTTTATAAAGGTTTTGACAATAAACTGTACCTACTTTATGAATTTTGCTAAGTACGGTCCTGTTCCATTTTCACTGAAAATATTTATAAATCTTTGAATAAAATCAATTAACAATTGAGTACACTTTAAGCTTATTGCCCTAAGTATACTTAATTTCTATTAAATATCTGAATTCAATTTTTTTAAATAACTACAATCACAAAATAAATAAAATTTATTTAAACTTCAACTATTGAGTTTATAACAGATAATTAGAAATTAGAATGTATTAAACAGTCATTGTGGATTATTTTAATTTACATCCAAAATATGCTCAAAAGCTAATAAGTTGTTTAAAAAACATTCAGTATATAACTGAACAGGACTGTACTTAGAAAAATTTCTAAACTACAGTTCATTGTAAGAACCTAATAAAAATTAAGTATTCTACATAGTTGGATAGAGAAAAAACGGGGATTTCAAAAATTAAATAAAAAGTACAGGTCCGTACTTAAAAAAAATAGTTGAAGGTAGCCCTTCAAAGACGAAACGTTGTTTTAAAAAATTGGATAAGCGATATTTGGCCTTCAATAAAAAAACTTTATAAACTTTTGTTCTATCTTAAAAAATAGAGAGTTAATTAAATTAAACGAAAATCGTCAATTTAGGTTTTTCCCAAATATCTCAGAAACCGGACCCGATATTTTAATTTTGAAAAAACCAATAAATTCGTCTTGAAAATTCACATCTTTTTTCTCATTTAATCAACTTTGTATCTATAACGGTTTACGAAATCCCAACAGTATTCAATTAAATTTGCGCCAACCCCTGTATACAAGACGGTTGAAAAATCATATTAATTCTGCAGCCTCGGCTCAGCTATAATTAGAGATTTCTCAGCCTGTTAGATATTATTACCTTCTTCTTTTGAATTTAGAAAATACAGGTCTGGTTGCCACAAGCTATCAAAAATTTGGGAAGGTAAATTGACATAATCGTCTCCATATTCGAAAATTTCATCTGGAATTGTTATTCTCACATCATGCCATTCTTGTTTGAGATATAAATCAACGCTAAAAATAAAAAACTTTAAACTTATTATTTATACTAATTGAATTCTCCATTACCTGATATCCATATCATCAAAATTTATAGAACTGATAACGAATACTCTCATACTGAAGTTAACTTGTAAAGGTTGTCCATTTTCAGTAGGCGGAATGATATCTAAAAAATATGGACAAAGTATTTTTTTTAGAACCTTGTTTTGGCAAAAAAAAATAATCAAAATTTGAATTTTAATTTTAGATTTTGATCCACATTGCAGAAAACTTTTCTTATCTTTCTTGTCGAATTGCTGTTTCGAAAAAAACATATTTTTATCAGTAAAAGTATTTAGTTATACTTTTTCATTCAAAATTTTCTTTTGTGCGATATATTTCTTTATTTAACAGAATAAATTATAGAAGTTTTTGGACACTTTATAAAAATATTAAAATAATTATATACTTACGTTTGAGATAATTTTTTGGAACAATATGTTGTTTATTTTTAAATTCTCTTGAAATTATTTGTTCGCTTTTAGAATTTGATAAGGAAATAAAAATGGTCCTAAAACATTAATCGTCAGTAATAAAGTATCTGTTTTTAAAAAGTATCTGATCACTAGACCAGTGTACAATTTTATCCACAAAATTGGTTTCCGATTTAAAAATCCAACAAAAGAAAATTACAGCTAAAAGATCACATCCTGAATTTTTTAATTTTTAAAAAAAATAACGAAAACGAAAATTCCTTAATAAAGATAGGCACAAAGTTATGAATTATAAATTGATTAGCATCGACATTTATAAAAAAAAAATAGTAAAAAAGTAAAACTCCCCTTTAAAATAGTTTTGGGTTTTGCTAATTCTAAATTACTTACATAATAAACAAAATCAACTTCCATCTTGAAGACGCTTGCATTGTCATTGTATCAACGATATAAATATTACATTTTTGGTTTTAAATGTATCGACACATATTTTATTCCTGGAAATTATCACACCTGTTCTAATTTCATTAGATTTATTGCTTCGAATAGGTGTATATTTTTTCAATTATAATGCAATATGATTGGTAAATAACATTTAATTTGCCACTTATATTTTTATATATTTTTTGGTTGGATAATATGAAATGATGATGTTTCTATTATGATAACAAAATATCTGGTAATTTGTCAAACATATTTTCTTATAGATTACGTAAAAATGAAAAAAAAAACACAAAAAAGAAAATTTTAAATATGTATTTAACAAAGTTAATGTTATTTTAGCCACTACCAAAAATTAGTATTATCCAATACATAAGTGTAACACAAAAGAAAAACGATGGAAAAACAACTCTAGCTATTCTATCTATTTCTTTCCACATTATTTTCTCTTTTCCGTTTTCCTAAAACGAAAAAATAACGTTACAACAAAAGTGATAATAAATAATTGCTATTGTTACTAGTGAATTAAAAACATACCGTTTTCCAACAAAGGTGAACAAATCGATCTTTTGTCATATGATTATAACGAAAATTATGAACAGATTTTGGCGAAGGCGCTGTCCATTGGGCTACAGCTGACTCCTAAAATAATTTTAAAAAGTGATGGTGTTGTGAGGTTTTGGTTTTTTTTTTCTGGGGTTCACTCGTAAGGGGATGAATTGAGATGTTAAGAAATGTATATCAAAATTGTATTTTTAGTATCAAAATACATAGATATATACAAGGTGAGTCACGGTAAACGCGACGGAGCATTGTGGCTAAACGGTTAATATTTTGAAAATTTTGTTTATTCATAGATATGTGGGTTGATAAAGGCTACATTTTAAAATTATTTTGAAATATACAGGTTGTCCCAAAAAAGTGTGACGTATCAAAGTTATATTTTTTCTTATGGAATACCCTAAATTTTATTGCATTTATAGATTATACGTGAAAAATAAGATAAACTTTCTTAAGTATTCCCTACACCTAAGCTTTTTAGTTTTCGAGATATTTTGACATTTCTGAAAATTCAAGCACTTACAAGAAAACCAATAACTTCGAAACATGTGGAATCAGACAAATTCAATTTTAACTGAACAAAATTAGACTAATAATTGAAAGCTATAATGTATTTAAAGTTGTTTAAAATTATACAGGGCGTTCAAAATGGGGCCATTCTCTAATGACATATTCAAACGACAATATCGTTCTTATTTTAAATAGGACACCCTGTATGTTATAATCCTATTAGGTAGAAAATTCCATTACTTTTTAAAAATTATAAAGGTCTACTATACCTAAATCCATTAATTATGGAGTTATTTTTATTTTTGATAAATTTTACATTATTTTTTCACCGTAATGCCCAAATATAACACCCTGTATTTAATCATCTTAGACTGTTATATCATTTTTTGTCTAATATCTAATGATACATTTTCCAACAGTTCCCAGAAACTTTTTCTTAAATATTGCAAAAATTTCCTCCCATTTAAATGGACATCAAAGAAATATGGGCAAATAACTTGGTCGCTTTTATAATTCCACCGTATACACCGGTTCTGATGACCTATTGTGTGGAACAAATGCTGGTTTTGAGTATCATAATAATGAAAGTTATGACAGTTAACTAATCTATTATTATGAAAAGTGGATTCATCTGTAATTTTTTCGGATCATAGTCTAAGCTGTTCAAATACAGGGTGTTATATTTAGGCATTACGGTGGAAAAATAATGTAAAATTTAACAAAAATAAAAATAACTCCAAAATTAATAGATTTAGTTATAGTAGACCTTTATACTTTTTAAAAGGTAATGGAATTTGCTACATAATAGGATTATAAAATACAGGGTGTCCTATTTAAAATAAGAATGATATTGTCGTTTGAATATGTCATTAGAGAATGGCTCCATTTTGGACGCCCTGTATAATTTTAAACAACTTTAAATACATTATTGCTTTCAATTATTAGTCTAATTTTCTTCAGTTAAAATTGAATTTGGCTGATTACATAGGTTTCGAAGTTATCGGTTTTCTTGTGCTTCCATTTTCAGAAATATCAAAATATCTCGAAAACTAAAAAGCTTAGGTGTAGGGAATACTTAAGAAAGTTTATCTTATTTTTCACGTATAATCTATAAATGCAATAAAATTTAGGGTATTCCATAAGAAAAAATATAACTTTGTGACGTCACACTTTTTTGGGACAACCTGTATATTTCAAAATAATTTCAAAATGTAGCCTTTATCAACCCACATATCCATGAATAAACAAAATTTTCAAAATATTAACCGTTTAGCCACAATTCTCCGTCGCGTCTACCGTGACTCACCCTATATATATAAATTTTCTAAATCCGTGACACCGATTAGAAATTTCGGAAACTTCAAAATTCACAATCGATGAAAATATTTTTTTTTAGTACTTTTGAAAATTCTATGACAAAATAAAAATAAAATAAAACCCTGCTTACTTACTTTAACCAATTTTAATTCTTTGGCTTTTAGGGCGTTATACTTTCCATGTAATACTTTAACAATTACAAATTCACCCAAAGCTGCAAAAACTGATATCATACAGCCCGCCATCCATAGATCCAGTGCCTAAAAAATCACACATACCCTTCAGATGATTCGTAATTATTTGTGAATCAAAATTTTCTGTAATCTTTCAAGATTGTATATTTTAGAACTTACAAGCCGACGAAATATAACTTTGTGTATTTTTGTTTAAATATTATACACGGTACGCTACTGTTCTGCATGTCATAAAATAACTCCAGACGACTGAATATCAATAAAAATAATGTACGATAATTTATGGTAATTTATGCAACAGGCGGTCAGCGTAATTACTGAGAACATACCTTTATATAGGCTACTGCTGGTATATCAGATCGAAGTCCTGTAAACATCGTAACCAAAGTAAGAAGACAGGTGACTAAAAGTGTCACTCTTGCCGGTATGGCGTCTAGTTCCAACCAAAAACTGAACCAAGAAAGCACAACCACTAAAGTCGATGGGGCAAAAGTCTGGATTAAATGGTGGCCGATTTGTCGTTCAAATCGGAAATACACTAGCAGGCGAGAAAAATTACCTAGAAAAAACATCTTTTTGCTTTTGAATATTTTCAACATAAAAATATTTTGGGGTAAAACTTTTTTACAAATCTTTTATTTATTTACCATTTTTTTCCACAGTGTACACACCAGTTTCTTCCAAGATTAGTGGAAGAATGTTGTACTGAAGAAGCTTTAATTCTGGAATAATGGTTACTCCAGCACCATGCCATCTTAACAACATCTTGTTGCTATTGTACGAAACTAAAAATAAATTCATAAAAATATTAAGCATTATTTTGGACTATTTACTGAAAAAAATTTGAAAACGGAAAGTTGTCGAGACAAAAATCCTGGAAGAAATCCTGCAAAAAACAGTTCACCTCCTGATATTTGATATTTAATAAATAAAAATATGTAGTGTTATTTTTTCTTATACAGAGTGTTTTTTATTTCTTTTTCTTTCAGTGCTAGTGTTACATTAATTTATGAAATATTTTTAGGAGTCGATAAAATAAAGACCTCTTCTTTTTGGATTGAAAAAAATATAATAAGAAGACTTTGTAGTTTTTTTACTTACAGCTTTCCACTGCTATAGGGCAGACCTGGGTATCCATAGGATAATGATAAAATTCCATTTGACAAGCCACTATAGCATGCATTCTTGCAGCATATCTAATAGTTTTATTTTTAAATAGTGTTACGGATGAAAATTTGTGGGTCAAAGTTGCAATTTCTAAAAAAAATAGTATTAAGGATCATGCTCCTTTAAATTGAAATTTTGGCAAAATAAAAACAAAATGTTTTATATTTTTTTCAATTATGGGGGAAAATATTTTTACAGATATTAAAAAACTTCGGTTATTTCTCTAAAATTTCCAAACATGCCTACCGACTACTTTTGAATTCAAAAAATACAAATCTGGTTGCCACATATTTTCAAAAAAAGATGATGGCAGAGTCACAGAGTCATCACCATATTCAAACATTTCTTCTGGTATTTTTATTCTCGCATCTTGCCATTCTTGCTTTAAAAACATATCCATCCTAAAAATAGCATCTATCTTATAGTCTGTCGACGTAATAAGTCAGAAAGAAAGAAACACACCGTCAAAGGTGCCGCCTATGTCGCCCTATTTGAGTGTGACGCCGCAGCGCCGGCGACCTTAAAGAGAAATACAGTCATAAATCCGATGGCTCCTTTCTTCAAAGGAAAGCCGAGCGCTTCGGTCTCAGCGGTACCTTTGACAGCGTGCTCCTTTCTTTCTTACTTGGACAGACTATAGTATTTTTTATTTGGGTAAAAGTTAATGAATAAATAATTCGCGGAGATACAAAGATTTAAAAATGTGTTAGAAATGGAATACACTTGAAGATTGAAGAGTAAAAATTCGAATCTTACATACCGAAAATCCATATCTTCTACATTTATTGAATTGATATCCATAACTCTTATGCTAAAATCAACTTCAATCGGTTTGCCTTCCATTGTGGGTGGTCTAATTTCTGTTATAAAAAAAAGTTAATATTTAACAAGATATTGTTTTGATAATATGGCTCCAAATATTTTTAATAGTAGGGGAGGCCGAGATGCTAAATTTGCAGTTACTAAAGCGTCATGGGGACCTATTTCGAAAACGAAAAAAAGTATTGTTAAGTTTTCCATTTAAGTGTAAAAATTTTCAAAAATGTAAAAAAAAACAGTAATATGGTCCATTGTGGCTAAACCGTTAATATTTTGAGAATTTTATTTTTTCATGGATAAGTGGGTTGATAAAGGCTACATTTTAAAATTATTTTGAAATATACAGGTTGTCCCTAATCTATTAATTTTGGAGTTATTTTTATTTTTGGAGTTATTTTAATTTTCGTTATATTTTACATTATTTTTCTACCGTAACGCCTAAATATAACGCCCTGTATTTGATCAGCTTGGAATATGGTCCGAAAAAATTATCTTTGAAACTATGTGTTTGGTTTGACAATATTAAAATGTTTCGAGATGCATCAAAATCTGTATGGAAAAGACGGATATATTTTTGTTTATGGGCATTGGAGAAGGTTAGTGAAGATGATTTTTTTTATAATATGCTGTTTACAAATGAATTCACTTTTCATAATAATGGATTAGTCTGACGGTTAACCATACAGATTTTGATGCATCTCGAAATATTTTTAATAATGTCAAAACCAAACACATAGTTTCAAAGATAATTTTTTCGGATCATAGTCTAAGCTGATCAAATACAGGGTGTTATATTTAGGCATTACGGTGGAAAAATAACGTAAAATTTAACAAAAATAAAAATAACTCCAAAATGAATAGATTTAGGCATAGTAGACCTTTATAATTTTTAAAAGGCAATGGAATTTGCTACATAATAGGATTATAAAATACAGGGCGTCCTATTTAAAATAAGAACGATATTGTCGTTTGAATATATCATTAGTGAATCGCCCCGGTTTGGACGCACTGTATAATTTTAAACAACTCTAAATAAATTATTGCATTCAATTGTTAGTCTAATTTTTTCAATTAAAATAGGATTTGGCTGATTCCATAGGTTTCCAAGTTATTGGTTTTCTTGTAAGTGCTTCCATTTTTAGAAATATCCAAATATCTAGAAAATTAAAAAGCTTAGGTATAGGGAATACTTAAGAAAGTTTATCTTATTTTTAACGTATAATCTATAAATGCCATAAAATATAGGGTATTCCATAAGAAATAATATAACTTTGATACGCCACACTTTTTTGGGACAACCTGTATATTTCAAAATAATTTTAAAATGTAGCCTTTATCTACCCACATATCCATGAATAAACAAAATTATCAAAATATTAACCGTTTAGCCACAATGGACCGTTTTTTTTACAACTTTGTGACTCGCCCATTTCCTTATGCCACGCTCAAATTGACAGATTATTGAAATGTACTTAACTTACCTTTTCTTAATCTATCGCGCTCGAGTTTTTCTAAGGATCGATTTTTTTTACTAATCTGACGGGCTGCCCTCAACGCACCCCCCTATATTAAGGGGTCATATATGGTAGGAGTACATTACAGTGTGCAAGATTTCTCCCCATATTTATTTCTGACGCGCTCGAGTAACGCGGAAAATCCCCGCTTGGCCTCCCCTACTATAATCTCAGGGTTTTATTGAGGGTTTCTGACAAAATTCTACGAATTTTTGGAAAGTGATTGACAACACATCTCATGTCAAAACTTTTTTATTATTCCTTCTATATAGGGTGTAACAATTTTTAAATACAAAACATTTTAAATACAATACAAGATTAAGTTTTATCTTCATACTTAATAGGCGAATCCATCAAAATGTTTTTTACCGATGATTACATACTTTCTCAACCTACGAATATTTGATTTTTGCAGTTGAAAAAGCATTTGAGGTTTCAGCAGAATTTTCATAAACTATAAATGGTAACATAAAAACCAATCAGGGAAATTGGAAATACGCCTAAGAGTCTAATTTTAAATCATCCAGTAAGCCCTGAAGATCGCTTATTGAAAAAAAGTCGCAATTATCGCTAGAAAATAAGCTTCTTAGTATTACAAAAATACTAGATACATAGTATATACATAGCATAATTTCCCAGGACGGTGTGCCAAAATGCGGACCAAAAAGGGTCGACTATCTGCCACCAGAAAAGCTCCTATAGGTAATTTAAGCACCTTTACTATTAGCTCAGTTAATTTTACAATGAAAAAGTATTAAAAAATATATATACAAGGTGATTTATGTAGATAAAATTAGTGGGAAGCAGTCAATAGTAAATAAATTAGTACGATTTCTTCGTTTGAAGTCGAGCTTTCGAAAATGATTATTTTCTTTATCAAGACGAATAACATGAAATTCAGAAAAAAATACATACAAAAAGAAACATCAAATTTTAAAATACTATTAAACAATCACGAAAATATTCACTTATACAAGGTAATTAACATTACACGGAGGAATAAAATGATACAAATCTCAAAAAATGTAGCCTTGTGATTTTAATAGAGTTTAGCTGTTCGCATAAGTTCGTTATTGTTTGGAGTTTTCCTTTGGTCTTCATATCCTTAATTTTTCCTGTGATTTGAACACTATCGATTTTCTATTTGAAACTCTTTAAGGTTTTCCATGAATATTGAATGGAAGAATGTGTGGAATGGTGGTTTTTTGAAAAATGAAAATTTCATTAAATGAAGCGCTTACGATCAAATATACATATTTACCTTTTATATAACTTTCAGGTATAATATTTTTGGATTTATTTTGAGAATCAGGATTTCTAGGTTTTGGAACTGATCCATTTATAGTTGATACAAAAGTTGTCCTAAAAGTAACAGTAACAAAATTTAAATATACATTTGGGTAAATATCAGAAAATTAATTTTAAAAATGAGAATGAATATTTCTAATCTTGTGAGTTTAGAAAATATTACAAGAACTCAAAAAATCTAAGGTTTCACTTATTTTAAGTTTTAATGCATTTTATGAGGTTCCAAGTTTTAAAAAATGAAAATTATAAATTATTTAATTTATATAGGAGTAATCTAAATGTTATTAAAATCACAGATTAGATCAATACTTACAATAAAGTTATTACAAGCAAAGTACCATTCCGTTTTAAACCTATATCACAGGCCATCTTGATTTTTTTTATTTATTTTTATATATTTTTTAATTACACTTTTATAAAATGGTACAAATTGTTCACCTTTTTCTAAACATTTTTATCCTAAATTCGAAGGTGACTTTCTTGACCGCGGTTCATTACATTTGGAAGAATTGCTTAATGAGAAAAATTCAAACAAGAAATAATAACGGATGTTGCTAATTTTGTGGCGAAAAAGTCATAGACGTAGACAATTAAAAATAGTTAAAATTTTAATTAGATATCCGTTTTTAGTAAATGATAACGGGCTTTCTAGTAATGTTGAAACAAATATGTTTTTATTAAATCGAAATCAAATTTAAACAAAATAAAATTTTATAGGACAATATTTCTTGTATGTAAAACAATCTGAAAAGAAAAAATAAATATAAATCTTGAAATACTTAAATCCCAACTATTACATTTCCAATTTAGAGCCCTTTATCAGTAAAATAAGCTAAAAATCAATTTATCTGAGCAAGTTAGTAATTTTGAAGCCCTAATTAAGAGGATTACAATTTTGTACCCAGCTGGGTACCGACCAAAGTAGAGAATTAAGTCATCAAATAAATATTAAGAAATACTTGGTACTTGGGTCAGGATTTGTAAATCCACAATTAGGTCAATACTAAGAATTTCTTGAAACTCGGTTGGGTAACTCAAAACAAAATATCCTTTTATAAATTGTAAAATGGGAAAAATTACTTTCAAACAGGATCGGATTTGAAAGCGAGGGGGTTTTTGTCTAAGTGGTCTTAGAGGTCGATGGTGTCTGGAAATGGAAATTAAATTTTACCATTTTTATTCTTTTTAATTTTTTTCTTTTTGACCATTTTCCATAACCATCTTTTTTTTTTAATTTTTGAAAGTTTGAACCCTTTTGTACTTTAATTTGACTTTTTTTAACTGAAATTAAATGAACAGGAATTATCCACGTACGCTAATGGCATTAGCTTTGCAATTGATGCTGCTTCCTTTAATTTCTTGATGTTTTCTTAAGCGGCAATTTTTCAATTAATTTGAAACGCAAACTTATAATTGCGAAAACGCACTCATTACATTTTTGACACCATTTCCGTTTGTTTGAGTCATCGCAGGACATGAGGTTACCATCCAAGTTTTTTTTTCAATTAATCATCTCGAATAAAAATCTATTTTAAAATAGACGGCTAACATAATTGTGATTTTAATTTTTTTTTTGATGTGCACGAAATTTTGTTTTTCAAATATAAATATTTTAGGTACTAAACAATTATTTTTAGAATAATTACCAAATAATTTAGTTTGTTTCTACATACTTGCTTCTTATTTTATCAGATATTCTAAAAAACAATTGTTTTCCGTTGCTACACACTGTACATTAGAGTTTAGTAGTCCGAAAAAAACATAACCCCTTTGATACGCATATGCCCTAAAATGAAATGATTTTAAAAACGTCAGTTTAACATAAAAAAATACGGAGAAGTACTTCTCGCTAAAAAAACTAAAAAAAATTGTTTTTATGAAATCAGAACTAAGTCCAGAAGCCGCAATATACATCCCTCCACCATTAAGAAATGTAGCTCTGAAATCCTCACCCTCCTCCAGCAAGTCCCCCTCAAATTCTAAAGAACCCCAATGTTCAAGGTATTCTAGGAAATCCGTCAGATCTTCCAGCAGTGCGCAAAACAGCCCAAGACCGATTTTAGGGAACACACCACCCTTTCCGAGACCCATTTTGGGGAGGAGAGAAGACTCAGAAGTGAAGGAGATGCCAGATGAAGCTGATGAATATATTGGGAAAGAATATAGAAGAAGTTTTAATAGATTGAAATTAGAAGACGAAGGTGATACATCGATTAACGATGAAAATTGTGAATGAGAGAAAAAAATTACGTGAAAAGTTTTTATGCGTGAATGATCTTTGTTTGTTAGCTGCTGTTAAAGTGAATAGATGTTGAACTGTTACAATATACTTTCGTTTATTATATATTAAAAAAAATACCATTAAGAAAATCCAGCGTTTCTTTCACTTAACTTTACTCATCTTTATCGTTGTCTGTATAAAGGTACCTTTATACAGTCGACAAATCACGGTGTAGATGACATTTATATTCAATAACAGAGATACGTAAAATCTAGTTAGCGCTGTTAGATATTAATAAAAATATATAAATATTACAACTGGAAACTTTCTAAATCTGATTCAAGAAACAATGCGTTAAAAATTTCATTTATGTAATATTTTTTGTGGTCTCTGTGGGCTGAGCCAACACTGTACTATAATAAGTATAATTTTGGAACACAGCCAGGGGAAGAAATCGTAACGCAGCCTTTAGTTTTTGTTTTGTTTGAGTTCCATGCCATGAGTCATCAATAAACTTCACTCTTGTGTCCTGTCATTTTCTAAGCCGCGCATTTGGCAGTTGTAGTCTCGTTGCTGTTTAGGTTAAATAAATTAATGACTGCAATAAACAAACGGTTATTTGTACCAAAATAAATACAGATCCTAACCCACACAATGGTAAGTAAAACTATGATACCAGGATACCTTTTATTATTTTTATCAATGGAGGTTCATGTCTTGGTTTATCCTTAACCTATATCCATGATTGTCAACAAGATGAAATTTAATTTCTATTTTATCAATTTTAGGATGTATTTTTGATGATAAGAAGAAAAAAACTAACCATTTTCACCGATGCAAAGGATACGACAACTGTTTTAGAACTGAAAAAAATTATTGAAGGTAAACAACTTTCTATCTTTTTAAGTATGCTCAAATTTTTGCTAAATCGGTTTTTTATTTTAGGCATATTGAAAATTCCACCTCAAAACCAGCAATTATTTAACAAAGAATACACGGTAATGGAAGATGAAAGGCAACTACAGGATTATGGACTCACTTCTGCTTCAGCAAAAGCACAGTGTCCAGCTACTGTTGGTCTTGCTATAAGGTACGATTTACTGAAAATAATACTCATTTCTCTAATATTTAATTATTATGTTCAGAACAACTTAAGAAAAAATGGTATCCATATGGAAATTAAAATATCTTAGGCTATTTATTTATAGCAGATAAACAATTTGAAATCTGAGTTGCTTGAAAAAATTGAAATATTGAAATGTCTGGACCTTCAATCAAAAGTTGTTTTTGTGTAATTTTTTTAAAAATGCCCTGTAGAATATGTGCTTTTTACGACTGAGGTCATGAAAAATTTTTATCACTAGCTTTCGCCTGCTCAAAAAAGTCTTGTTAAGAAAAAGTACAGTTAATATTTAAGTTTGATTAATATTTCATAAAAAAATTGAAATTGTGTAATTTAACCCTAGATTCACTCGGTGGTATTTTGGAACAAATACCAAAGGTCAGGGTCTGACTTTCATCATCTGAGTTTCATCAATAATAATAATAAATCTTTATTAATCATTTTGGATCATTTTACAATGATATAGGATAGGTCAATACAATATATAATACAGTTTAAAAAACAGAACAAATAAAACGACACAGTATTTTCTTTAACATAAAATCCCTAACATAATAACATTTTTGAACTAAATTTTTTTTAAAGCCAATTTAAAGCTGTTAATGGATCGTAATTAATTTCTGAAGGCAGCTTGTTATACAATTGTATTCCTGCATATTCAGAACTGGGCTCATACAGGGCCGACACATGCTTTTGCGAAAGCAACATATTTCCATTTCTGGTAGGGTAGTTATGGGTATCATTTACTATTGCAAAACAGGAATTATTTTTCTTTATGTATATGATAGATTTGTAAATATAAAGTGATGGTAGTGTAAGTATGTTATTAGTGACAAAATGATGCCTACATGTTTGGCGATAGTCTAAATAAAAATAAACCTAATTGATCTTTTCTGAGCTACAAAGAGTCTATTTGCATTAGGAGAATTGCCCCACAGAGTTATGTTATAGGATATATGTTGCATAATATACATGTAGCAATTGATTAGTTGGTAATGTTATTCATTTCGGAAGCTCATTGTGGTTTGTATTTTAATTTCTCTCTCTTTCCACTGGATTAAAACCACTTAGTTGTTAAAAAAGTTTTTTTATTGACGTTTCGGCTTTCCAGATCGAAAGCCGAAACGTCAATAAAAAAACTTTTTTAACAACTAAGTGGTTTTAATCCAGTGGAAAGAGAGAGAAATTGGTAATGTTAGTTTTAACTGAATTATGGCATAACATGCGCTGTTTACTTTTTTACATAAGTAATTAATATTTGATTCCCAGCTTAAATTACTATCTAACACCACTCCAAGGAATTTAGTTGATTCTGATAATGCAATATTAGTGGAATTGATTTTACATCCCAGTCTTACATTAATTGATTAGCCAGCGAAGAATAGCATCATTGCGTTCATGCAAAAGCAAGTCCCTTGTAGTTGGTGTTAGGGTTAATTCAAAATACCAGTAATTTAATATTGTGTTTAGAAAACTGCTATAACACTAAATTCGTACATAAAATATCTAAAAATTGTTTTGCAGAGATGATAATGGTGATTTCGAACAACTGGATTTAATACCTTATTCAGCGCCTCCAGATCTACCAGATGTGATGAAATCTCAAGAAAACAACGGCCAAGAACAAACTTCTTGAACTCATGTACATAACCTCATTTTATTGTTTTTACTTCATCGTTTTAATTTTGCCTTAAATACTTTGTTTTTTCTATTATCAAATATTTTTGTTACTGAACATACAAATGAACATATATTTTTGGTATCCGGTTAATTTATCACTAATTTTCGATTATAAATTATTTAGTTATTCTCGGTGCTGATTTCGATAATTCAATTGTTTTATAGTTTTTTTATTCGGGGGTCTATTGCAATGGGACCCCTTTATTTAGTCAGCACTATTAGCGCCTCTGTATCAAGGGGCACAATCTCAAGAAGATAAGATAAATTTATTAATTATTTGCATAAATAAAATAATTTTCTGAAAAAGGGGTGCAGGATTCTCTTTTTTCCTTTGGGGGCTCAGTGTCATCAGTGGAAGATCCTATTAATTTCATATAAATATTAATATAATTAAAGGGTAGGTGTAGCTCTCGATGAAGCTGGAAATAGCTCATTTTTAGGGGCGATTTCGAGTTAAAGATTGCTTTCTGCATTTTTAAAAAAATTCATTTGCAACTAATTCGAAGCTGGCGTGCAATTTTCAATTTAAATGTAGAGGAACTTGAAAAGCAAAATCGCGCCCTGTAGATTTTTTATGGATAAGGAAATTTGGGATATTTTGTCCTATTTTTCTTTAAAGTTTAGACAAATTTCTGTTGGTTTTAGAGCATTTAAAATCTCTAGTTTCATTGGTAGCTACAACTGGATTAATTAATATGTATTTTTTTAATGATTAAAATTAAAGAGTTAGGAATTTGGATTTACTTGGTTTAGTTAATTTGTGGTAAGTCGCGACTTTGGAAAAAATATAATTATTATAATTCTTCCACTGGTTTTATAATTCGATTAAACGTCACCACACGCCAAATATGTGTGTTTAATGGATGAATACAAAAAAAATCATTAGTTGTATATAAATTAGAAACTACAATTTGGTAATTTTATGATATACAACTGATCATAAAATTGCATGTAAAAAAATACATTTAATTTTAATTTGCCTAATTGTGTAGTGCCAGTTTTTTTTAAACATTAACATTAATGTAAATGTATCTAAAGCCTGTTTCACACACAAATTTTAAACCTATACCACTTACAGTCACAATTTTATTGTATCAAAATCCATAGACGACATTTTATCGTATTTGCAAATAAAAAAAGCCGAATTTTAAAATTGGTGTGAACGTGGCTTTAAAAGTGAGATTAATTAAATCATGAAGTATTTTTTAAGTCGGGTGACTCACCATTTGTGCATAAATGATATTTTTTTGTTGTTGTGGGATTACTAAGAGTGTTTTTAGCGCATTTTTTTATGGATCATAATGTTAATTGAAACTGTTTATGTGCTCAAAACTACTCTAGTGTAAACTTGAGTTTAGATCTAAAAATTTGAAATTGGGGCCTTCTATCGTGACTGATTATTTCGTTGTAAGCAAAATAGGAAAAGTACAAATATTTTAATTACTTCTGTAAGGGTTGTGAAATACGGGGAATCCCTGAATTAGACTGGAATTTATTGGGTAGAACTAATTTAGTAGTTCATATGAATTATTTTCCTACATCGAATTGTTTTCCCAAGTCATACCATATATGGGAACTTTTGTTAATAAAATCGAATATAAATAAAGTTTTAGTATTTGATAACACTAAATTTTGATGCGTTCACCTCTTTCAATAAATTGGAGTTTTTCTGGAAAACAGTGCCAGAACCAGAAATATTGTAAGGTCATAAATTACCAACCACTTGACTTACAATATTTCTGGTTCTACTTTATCTATACCGACAAAAAAGTTTGCTGTCTGTGACGTCCAGGGCCGGTTCTCTGGACCAAAATAAAAATTAGTTTAAATCTAATAACGCAGAATCAAATATACTTATTTATATTTACCAAAGAACGTGTCAAAAATTTACCTTTGGGATTTAGGAAAAAATATATTAACTATTATTATTTTAAGCTATTTCACCCACTTTTTAATTCGACTTCTAATTCAGGACATATACAGTGTCATCCCCAAAGTGCGCACCATATGGAAAACTTTTTATTAAGGGTTTTTCGACAAAAAGTTATTCTTGATAAAAGTTTGTGCATCCCCTAAAACTAAACATGCACCAACAAAATATAGTAAAACACTCGTAATATACGAGGAACCTTCAAAAATTTGATTTTGATACAAGAGTGTAAAGTACCCTTATTTTTCAAAATAAGGCTCCTCGTATATTACGAGTGTTTTACTATATTTTGTTGGTGCATGTTTAGTTTTAGGGGATGCACAAACTTTTATCAAGAATAACTTTTTGTCGAAAAAGCCCTTAATAAAAAAGTTTTCCATATGGTGCTTACTTTGGGAATAACACTTAAATAAATATCCCACAAAAACATAAGCGCGCATTTAGCTTGACGGGTTTATATAGATTGCCCCAATTTTTTAATATTTCTCTTTGTTTTCGTAAATTGTCATTGTGTTTTTGGCTGTGAGGAATGTTTTTTAGATATACAGGTTGTTTTAACCTGAATTGTTCCCAATATAATACCGAGTAGAATTTTGGTTGACACCTTGTATATTCGATTTCCTTATGTCATCTATCAACAACTAGGAATTTCTCATAAATGTTTGTGTAATTGCAACAGTAGTTTTTTTTTTGTTTACTTAGGGCTATTTATTGTAGAAAAAAAACACATTCGTAGTGACTTCACATAAACGTACACAATGATCACAGCGTTATATTTGTTAAAGAAAAAAATCTAATGCGTATTACAAAAAAGTAGCGATCAGCTGGTGATTTAAAATTAATAGGTTGCTAATAAATCTGAAATTTGGGGATTCTATGCTCCATTTATCAATTTTACTAATAGGTGGTAGCACATTTGCGAATTTTATCTTATATCTGATGTAGTTATTGATTTACGCATGTTTGGAAGTTGATTTATTGGATTCGAACACCTAACTGAAGAAGCCGAAAGGCAGAAACCGGTCTTATCTAATAAATTAAATACTTAAAAAGCAATGGCAAATGTAATTGAAACTGTGGGATGAACTCAGTTAAGCATATTTCACACAGTACAGTGAGCCAAAACCAGACAACGTTCTAATTTTGGAGACAATTGAACCGATTGTCAAATGTCGGTGGAGAGGAACTCTGCCTCACTACATAATTTTCAGGGTTGGCTGTGTACCGAGCAAACTAGGCCAGGTTTTCTCCTGAAAAAAGCCTATTAACCGCAAAAAAGTTGGGCGTTTGCGTTGTTATACTGTTAAAGTCGGACACACTTAAGAATAGACCGGTAATTGTCACCGCCTACTTGTGCGCGTGTGTACATTACCTAGCAACGAGGCAGTGCCGAGTGATGACAGGAGCGTCGCAAGGTTGGATAACAACAATAACTACGCTGACATGATCACTTCTAAAATCTTTCTACCTGTGCTACCTGAGCAATTAGCTCCGCCTTTGCGCGTTGGCAGCCATATTAGCGGTCTATTCTTAAGTTTGTCCAATTCTAAAACTCATGTTTACCGTGTTGTCTTTATCATAGATTAGACACAAATGCTCTTGGAAAGCAAATCACAAATTATTTGTCTATAAAAGACTCGCTTTGGTGTAGAATCTCCCGAATTTTTCTCTTTTGGTTAGAAGAAGAGCTCTTTATTTTCTGCCTAGCTGAATAACAATTTATTCTTGGCCTTATAGAGGTTGAACTGAAAATTTCATCGAAATTCCTTTAGATCTTAAAAAAACAATACATATTTATACGCTTAATTCTTCTCTCCCTGCTTCTTGAATGAAAATCACGTAGAATATTTAAATTTATTTTTACAAACTTTTTTTAAACCACTCTGTAGCTATTTAAAGGCCCAAAGAATTAAAATGAATATGGGGTACTTCATAGGCAATGGGCGAAATTCTTCAGTCAAATATGGTGTATATGGGTTTACCCAGATACTAAAATAATGGCTGATTTTTTAACACTAAACCTCTAGAACCTAGACCGAACTATATTAGGCAAAGTATTATTTTCCACACTTTAAAATTTGAATCATAATATTATGAAACACCCTATATATATTTTTTATTAAGGGTCCAGTAACCGATACAACCTGTATACTATTTTGGTCTATTTCGAATAATATTGTTTTTGGCACCAAGCTGATTCACCTATACCTGAAATGCTTCAAAATATCTACATTTTGCTAAGGCTGATGTCATTTTCAAATTCCTTATTTCATCAGCTGTTTTTTTTTAAGATATAGATATTTCAAGTATTCATTCATAATAATAACTCTTGATTCTGATTTACTGAAAAAGACCAAACGTTTTGACACTATTGTTATCCTCAAATACACAAAAAAAAATTAATTTACAATAGCCCTCCCTACAAATGAAAATGGTGTCTTCTTGCAGTTTTTGTTTAAATTAACGTGGGAATTTTCATTTTTAAAACTATGTGCAATTTACTGTTTAAATCTGATAGGTGTTCTATGGTAAATTTCAAAATGTTCCCATGATGATGTCACCCTTGAAAAATAGATCAAATACAGAAATATTCATTCTTAAAAAATATCAAGCGACTGTTATTACTTCTTGTAAAAAAGTGGTATATAGGTACAGGCCCGTCCGCAGGATTTGCTCGAGGGGGGGGTTCATTAAGAAAAATCGAAGGAACTATAGTTTGTCCATCATAAAGAAAAGTTTTTTCTAATATTTCAAGTAAAGATACAGAAATTTTCCTCTTGAGGGGGGGTTCCAACCCCCAAAACCCCCCCTTTGCGCACGGGCCTGTATAGGTAGCTTTTGCTAAATGCATAATATGAATATAATACATTTTCAACTTACATGCATTATATAAACATTAACAAATTTCGTGTTACCGATTCCCCTATCCTATACCTTAATTACTCGAGCCTTTTAGGTAATTTTTACAACATATTTAGGAATTTGTTTTTAATATTAATGTAATATGTGCTAGAAGTTAATTTATTTTTTAAAATAAATGTTCTGTATATACAAAAGCAAGTCTTTTAATTGCTTCCTCAACGAAAAATAGCCCAATTAATTTTTTGGCCTAAAAATAAAAAATAAGAGTGCGATTCCGAAGTCCTAGGGTGCTCCTATAGATTTTCTAAATTGCTTGAGGTAGTATATAAATTATCGAAAACAAAATTTGCTAAAATTTTGAGGAAGGTAAGAATAAACAAATAAGTAATTTATTTTGACTTATATTCTTAATTTTTCGGTACACTTCGAAACAATTACAATATTTTGATAAAAGCAAATTTTTAAAACTAACAACTTTTATTTTGTATCTAGTTTTTTATTTGATTCTTCATCTGTTAAACTCTCTTGTGATTGTTCACCATTAGAATTACTTCGGCGCCATTTTGCTCTTCTATTTTGAAACCAAGTTTTGACCTGAAAAGAAAAAAATTAAGACAAAGTTGCCATTAAATTTCACAAAAACACATGGTTTGTGCAATATATTGAATCACTAAAAAATGGTTTATTTTTTTGTAATTTGTAATTTTTGGTTTTGAATACGGAGCCAATTTAACGTTATTGATCGTGTAGGGGCCACTTTACTGCCTCTTACTGCATTCATTAAGAGTGTTCTATACCTCTCAGCTCTGTCAATTTCATACATAACCTCGAAATCCTCGCCTCTTACGTCTTCGCTAAACCCCGCACTGAATTTTAAAATTATAAGAAATTTTTACACGACGGTAGTGGTGATATAATGTTTTATGGTCAATACCTAAACAAGTAAAAGATTCAGGTGGCGACTTGTGGATATAAAGTACTAGAACTGATTCTTGAGGCATTTTTCTATTCAATAAAAGGGCTCGGTATCCAGAGGGGCATCCCCGTGTGCCCCCAAAGGACTATACGTCATTATGACACAATGGTTAATTAGAAAAAGTTTCTTCGTGACTATTATACAGTGGAATCCCATCTAACGCGGAATACCTATAGAAAATATTTTTTTCTACGATCGTGCAAAAAGTTTCAACTGTTAAAAGTTTTACTTTGTTGCACTAGTGCAACAAAGTGCTTTGGTGCTCTGTATTTAGGAGTTCGATCTGAATTTGAGTATACTTATAAACGTGGTAACTGTAGGTACTTAGGTACCATTAAATATTATTCAAAACATTATTGTTTGATATTAAAAGAAACTTTTTTTACTGTAGTTCTGATTAATCCAAATCTTGTTACTAACGAAAGCATATTCATAGTTAGCTATGGATGGCGTCTGACAGTGGCAGTTTACGTAATCCATCTCAAGTTGTCAATTTAAAATTTTAATATTTTGTTAGCTGTTAAAAATGTCTGATTCGAATAGTGAAGAAGAATATATTTGTACTCCTCCAGATTCAATTCAAATAGCAAATGAAGCCACATCAGATTTATTACCAGAAAAATAAAAAAAAATTATGAAACTTGTTATAAACGCTTTACAGACTGCAGTCTGTAAAGCCATGGTGTGACACAAAACGTATTAAGAACACTAGTGAAAACGTCCTCCTAGTGTATTTGAAAGAAAAATCGGAGATACTAAAGCCATCGACCTTATAGTCAGAATATTCAATGGTGAAGACTGAAATTAATTCGAAAAAAGTAAATAACTAGTTTAATAAAATTATCGTTAGTTTAAAGTTAAATTTTATTTTCGAGCGTAGAAAAAATGTTGTGTGCTACACGTGCACAAAGCATATTTGTTGCACTCAGCATGATTGCAGCTCTCGACTTCGTCTCGAGCTGCAAACTTCATGCATCGTGCAACAAATATACACTTTTTGCACTAGTTACACAAATAACTATTACCTGTCTGTCTGATAAGCTTAGAGATTCGGCTAGAACTTTTCTTTCTTCTGGGCTTAAATATTTATTGGAGCAGAATCTTTTTTCCAAAATGTCGGTTTGATTTGCTGTAAACCTCACTTGCCCTCCTTTCCTTTTACTGGGGCTGTAGATATATTTGTACTGCATTGCATAAGACAAATAGTTCGCTTGTGATGTTTCGTAGGATGGCCAAGATTTCTGCCTTTGTAATGTGGAATAATCTAAAACAAATTATTTTAAATTTCTATTAAATTTTCACTGTTATTTGTAAAAACCAATTATTCTTATTTTTTTGTAAAAAATTCAAGAAATTTGATTTAAAACCCAAGCTTAGAATATTAGTCGATAACAAGTCTCTCGTGTATTTATCTAGTTCTACTGAACAATTTTAATACCAAGCAGAGTGGCGCAGTGGAAGCGTGCTGGGCCCATAACCCAGAGGTCCGTGGATCGAAACCACGCTCTGCTAAAATCTTTTTTTAGTTTAAAATTGTATCAGAGTAGAATTTGGCGATTTATGAAATTAATGTTTGTTTTTTAAATACTATTGAATGTATTTAGTATAAATACATTCGGCAAAAAAATGCCTTTTTGACACAATTTTTAGAAAATAAGCGTTGATTCTATATTATTAGATTTATTTACAATGAATAAAAACCGAATGCCCACCGTGACACCCTGTATAACTATGACATTAACATTTAAGCCTTTAATCGTCTTTTAATCGATCATTTTCATTATAAACATATAATTCCAAAACTCGTAAAACTGCCAAATATGTATTAAAGCAAAGATCAATTTGCTAATAATGGATGTATCGTTGTATGTTACAGGATTATAAGGTTGTTATTACAGGAGCAATTAGCCTATAAGCGATAAATAATATTTACTGATGGATTTCTAGAAAATGATTATTAAAAAATCTTCGTATTGAGTGGAACACGAAATAATTTATAGAAGAAAAATATATTTTTCAATACAGAATATATATTTCAAAATAATATTTTGGAATGTATTGAACTGGATGAAGAACTTTTTATTTGCGACTATTTCAATTTTTAAAAATTCTTTATACTCTGCTATTGGACATTTAGTTTAGAATTTTAATGTATTTAAAAAAAAAAAGGAATTTCACTCCTTTTCGAACTAAAATGTTGTTCTTTCACAAATTTCGTTATTTGCGATCAATTTTTTTATCCATAATTACCTATTTGTGGATGGAATTTTATTTACCTCTTTAAAAAAAGTGGGAAACCCGTCAAAAAATCAACTATTTAGGTTATTGGATATCTGTATTTTTTAAATTCAAAATATCAAATGTAACTACGCCGGAAAAGAAGCGATTTTCAAGATTTCTCACATTTTCCCATGCACACTATTTTTTTTTCGTAAACATCGATTTATTATCCATCCAAATTGTGCTGTTTTAAGCTGGTAACCACTTTTTCTTTTATCTTGAAAAAAAATTAAAATGTATGTTCTTTCTTACCTCTTTCATAAAATGCTCTATAATAATTCAAATAGGCTGGATCATAGCAAAAGTGTTGAAAATTCTCAAACGGTGATCCATGATGAGATTCACTACCCCTATAGTAGGGCGAATTCAGTCTATTCACTAAAGTTTGATGCAAAATGCTGTTTTGATCACTAAAACTAGAATTGGTAACAGTATTTTTTTCCACATTTAAATTTCCTATTCTATTTTCTAAGCGCATAGTTACTTCTCTATTATCCAATCTGTTTTCTACGATTGTTTCATTTTTTTCGTCTTTATCGTAAGAATTTTTGGTGCTCAAAATATCTTCTATTAAGAAAGACATTTCGAAATACTTATAGCGCGATCGACTACTAACAAAAAAGTCCAAGCGCGTATTTTGCGGTATCTCATATTCCTGTACACGATATTGTAGCTAGATTAATCTTTTGATAGGGAGAAATATTAGTTTAGTTGGTATTAACTAATTATTTGTTGCGGTTTTGGTAATACAGGGATGGATTTATTAATATTTTACGTTTTCAATTGTACATATTTTTTTGTAAGATAAACAATTTATCCCCATTATTCAATATAAATTTTAGTGATATTTCTGCTACAAACTATACTAATAAACAAATATTGTTAATATTATTGGACGGTAATTTATATTTTCTGTTAATTTTTCATGATTTAAATACTGACTAACGTGTGATGCAAATTTACGTTTGTAGATACTTCCAAGTTTGATATTTTTACCGCATTACTACAGTTCAATGTGCCTAAAAAAGGAGTTGAAGTTCTTCAGAATATATCGCGTAGCGTGTAGAGTTGCCAAATCTAGTTTAATTTCTATAGTCAAGCTTATAATATACATTTTGTGTATTTTAGTATACATTATACCATTTTTTTTCAAATATTACAGAAGTGAAATAATGATGTTTTATTTTAAAATGCCTGAAACAGGTGTAGGGTATCCATCGGCCAAGTCCAGCGCTGTTCTATTGTCACTGATAAAACATTGAGGCTGGGAATTTTCACAAACAAATATCGGTCTGTATTTTCTTATCAAAAGTAGCGGTCTAAAGATTGTTCCGTTGTTTATAGATTAAAATATAGAGATTAACCGCATCATTTACCCTTTTTCCTTTTTTGTGGTGTATTTTCAAGCCACCAAATTGTTAATAACAATATTAATTAATGGCTAATCTGCCAATTAAAATTTGGTAATTGCGTCCAAGGTTGATTTCGAATCTAAAAATCTTTGATATCGTTTAAAATTAACAGTATAATAAATAAATATTAATAACTTTTTCAGATAAGGTATAAAGTTGTTCCTGTATTTTATTGATTAATTATTGGAAATGAATGGGCGTTTTAATTCGTTGTAAAGTGTGATTTAAATTTCGTTACTGAATTTGATTGTTTCGTTGATTCTGGTTTTAAATCGACTTCTATTATTTTTGCCTTACTTACCTTGAAAAAGTGTTCATATGAGTTTAGAAACAAGTAAAACCTATAGTGATTCTGCATTAAACTTCTAATCCCAAAATCTTAAGAAAATCACTGTTAATTGGAACCCAAGAGTGAATGGTTGAGTGTCGAATTTGTATATTTTTAATTAAATAAAAATCGGAAAGTGATTTTTACCCTACGACCTACGATACTTGCATCATATAGGAAATTTTAAATTTAAGATTTTTCGACGAATTTCTAATTTTTTTAAAGAAATACAAAAATCCTAGAATAACATTAAAAAAACTCATAAAATTGATACAGAAACAACTGTTTTCAATGAAAAATACAAATGTCAGTTTATTCAGAATTGTTACGATGAAAAAAAAATATATTAAAAATTGAGGTAAGTTGGGATGAAAAATTGGTACTTACCTAGACTTTAGATAAATTTAGGAAAAACAATTGTTGGAAAAATATGAGTAAAATGGTGTCAAATCCCAAAATCGTTTTTTTTTTACGAAAATATAGATGTACAATTTCAAAGAATAAAAATAGCAGTTAATAGGCCTCATTATTTACTAGAATTCGTCTTAATATTATTTTAAATTCAAGTTTAAAATAAAAAATTTATTGTTGACTAATTTAATTTTATCAGACAACCGTATTTTCAGTAACGCCTTCACCATAATTTCAAATACACTTGTAAAAAATATGGTTGTCTGATGGAAATAAAATTAGTTTGTCTCGAATTTTAATAAACTGCGTATAATATAAAAAAATTATAAGAAACGATTGGCCATGTCAAAATTACTGAATAAAAATGTTTGGGCCATTCTTGAGCGAGAAAGTGACTTTTTTAGGGTATAAATGGACCTAGAATCTACAAAAAAATTAAAGTTTGGTTTACGCTGAATGAATTTTGTATAAGAATATCAAAATTACCGAAAAAAAATGTTTGGGTCATTTTTGAGGTAAAAAGTGAGTATTTTAGGATATAAATGGACCTAAAATCTACAAAAAAAAAATCAAAAAAATTAAAATTTGGTTTACGCAGATATGAGAAACATCCTCTCCTGTGTTCAATTTTTTTTTGTGAATAACAGCTCCCCAATATATAAATGTTTTACTGTTTTTATTTCATCCCTTATTAGCCACTGCTTCTTCTAAAAATAAAGTGTGAGGAGATGTTTTGGAGGCAAAAAGTGAGTTTTCTAGGATATAAATGGACCTAGAATCTACAAAAAAATTAAAATTTTGTTTACGCTGAACTAATTTTGTATAAGAAACGATTGGTCATGTCAAAATTACCGAAAAAAAAAATGTTTGGACCAGTTTTGAGGTGAAAAGTGAGTTTTTTAGGATATAAATGGACCTAGAATCTACAAAAAAAATTCAAAAAAATTAAAATTTGGTTTGCGCAGAATGAATTTTGTATAAGAAACGATGGGGCATGTCAAAATTACCAAAAAAAATGTTTCGGCCATTTTGATCGGAAATTTTAAATTTTTCTCGAAGACATTTTTAGTCGTAAAATTCAACAAAAAAAATCAGATTTCTGTATCAGGAGAGCAGAAGAGCAAAGAGGTTTAATTTTAAATTTTTCTCGAAGAGAAAATATATTTTTAAGTTTGCCGCATTGAAAATGGCGGCGAGCTATGCTCTGGTCTTAAACTTTGGCTACTCACCGAGAGATGGCAACCGTGTAAAGCAATCTGTAATACTGGTTGCCTATATCGTAGTAAACTGAATGTCTAATATACGTGGGTTATATATTAAACAATTTCTGTCAAAAATTCGGATTTTTAATTTTCAATTTTTCTCGGAGATATTTTTAATGTTGAAATTCAACTATTTTCTTCCAAAATTCGAATTTTTGGATCAGGGAGCAGAAGAGCCAGGAGGTTTAATTTTAAATTTTACTCGGAAACATTCTTTCCTAAAATTCAGATTTCTGTACCAGGAGAGCAGGTTTAATTTTACATTTTTTCTCGGAAACATTTTTAGTCGTGCATTTGAACAAAATTCGCCCAAGATTCAGATTTCCGTATCAGGAGAGCGAGGATGTTTAATTTTAATTTTTTCGTAAAATTCGACAATATACATTTTTCTTGGAGTTATTTTTAATCTTGAAAGTCTATTATTTTCGTCCAAGATTCGGATTTCTGTACCAGGAGAGCAGAAAAGCGAGGAGGTTTAACTTTAAGTTTTGCTCGGAAATATCCTTTTGTAAAAATCAACAAAAATCGGATTTCTGTATCAGGCGAGCAGAAGAGCGAGAAGGTTTAATTTGAAATTTTTCTCGGAAATATGCTTTCGTAAAATTCATATTTCTGTATCAGAAAGCAGAAGAGCGAGGAGGTTTAATTTTAAATTTTTCTCGGAGATATTTTTTAATCTTGAAATTCTACTATTTTCGTCTAAAATTCGGATTTTTGTATCAGGAGAGCAGAGGATGTTTAATTTTCCAGTTCGATTTTAAAAGTGTTGAAGTTTGTAGTCAATAAAATAATCCGAAATTTGGGTCAATCCAAAAATTTAGAGGACATTTGCAGACAGCATTCATTATTTAGGTTTAAATAAAAAACTTTATAATGTTTTCAGCTTTATTAATAATATCTCAAAATACAAATTAGAATTATGCGATATCAGATACAAAAAATATTTAACGGGAATGGGCGCTTTTCGCAATCTGTTCCTTCAAAACCAAAATACTATTTCTCTGTTCAGGCGGCAACATTGCAATCTGTTCATCCGACAGCTGCAACACTTGCATGATAAGAGCAGCCTGCAATAAAATACATAATTATTGGTCTGAATGACTAAAAAAATTGGATTATTTCATGCAAATTAATTTTTTTAAAGTAATTGACCAGACTGTTATATTAAAGTTTAGTTAAAGTATTTAAAAGTATTTGTTTAAGATGGCTCGAAGTTGTGTAAAATTAATTGACCAAACTTATAACTGATTTTTACCTTCTCCTGGTCTGAAGCTCCGGCATTTCCAACACCAGGACTCACATTCGCGGGCGTTGGCGTTACTGGACCAGGAGCAGTTGTTACTGGCGTAGGTCTGACACTTGGTGTAGGTTGAGGGACCAGTGGTGCGGGTCTTGAGATGGGAATTGGTGCTGGTACTTGTGTTACCGGAGGAACTAACAAAAAAAACTTGTAAATATATGATAGACAACAACATAGCAGTTTTTCTCAATTTCCTTAAAATAAGAAAAACTAGAGATGCATTAAGATCTCTCATATACAGAATACGATACAATGTTTCTCACTTATTCTCTGACACTATGGAGAAATAAAATTTTTTTTTTTTAAATATCCTTACTTACCAATATTTTTTTGACGCGGATCCATACGACCTTGCCTTGGATCTGTAGGAAAAGCAGTTGTACCTCGGGGATCTCTTGAGAAGCTATTTAAAAAATGTGTAGCAATTTACTCACTAATATTAAAGATTTTCTGAATTAAATGTTCTTCTTTCTGGATAATAAAACCACGTTTTTATATGATTTTTTTTGGGAACAAATGGTGTAAATGACGTGTACTACAAAATGAATAAGAAAATCCTCATTTTAAAATACATAGAAATACGTAAATTTTGAAATAGTGAGACCATCACATAAAAGATTCGAAAATTAGATGGTAATTTTTGTGGTTTTTCAAAAGCACAATAATTTAATTCATAAAAACATTTTAATATAAAAAAAGTGGATTCATTATCTAGAAAAAAGAACAATTAAAAAAACAAACCATTATGAACTACAGAAATGAATTTTGAATTATTCAAATCTCATTTTTTAAAAACCGCAACATGCATTGTCAGTTATAATTTTAATTAATGTTTAAAAACACTCCTATTACTTTGAACATACCTATCCATTTTCAAGTCTGCAGGTTTTGTTAAACTAAACAATTAGAACAAAAATTATTTACAACATTTAAAATAATTTAATTATGCATATTCATACCTTTCTCCAATGGTTGGTGGTAAAGGATTTTGAATAGGACCTGGAATTTGTCTCATATCTTGATCTGCAACCAATGGCCTGAGTCTTGGATCTGGAGCACTTCCTATAGATCTCAAGTCGATATCTTGCCCTAAAAATCAGTCTTTAAGAATTGAGAGCTAAAAAAAAATTAAATTACTCTTACCAGTAAAAACTGGTTGCTGCACGTGATTGGGATGCATAACAGGAGCAGGTACAGGTTGAAATTCCTGTCTGGGTGGCTGAACAGGCGCTGGAGCCTCTCTAAATTGATTATTAATTGGTACTTGCACAGGAACATTTTTATCTCCAGGCAGTAAAGTTGCGGGAACTTGATTTACTGGATGTAATAAACTCTGTAAGTATATAAAAATTACTAGAGTAAAAAATTGCTTAAATAAAAGATTAGCTTACAGCAGCTGTGTGTGGGTCAATTATTTTCATAACAACTTGGGCTTGTAGAAGAGCATATGCTAGTTGTGGATTTTGAAGTAACATTTGCCTCGCTTCTGTTGGATTATTCTGAAAAGTTAAATTAAAAAACATTCTAGTTAATTTCGATTCATGCAAGATTTGGCCTATCTCCGAAAATACCAATATTACACTAGTAAAATTATATTTTATATAAAAGCAAATTTTAAATTAGATATAACCCACTTGTATGGTAGTTTTCATTTGCTTCATCAATTCAAACATTTGCTCTGGTGGCAAAGAAGCCACCGCCTTACTAATAGCTTCAGGAGCCTTTTCTGCTTGAATAGGCTCTCCATATGGATTTTCTACAGGAGGTTGGTTAAGCAAGTTCTGCATTTCCATTCGAGATTTTTCAGTACATGCATTATCTACTCTTAGATTTCTACCACCAATTTCATATCCATTTAAATTTCTCATTGCGCTCAAGGCGGTTTCTTGATCTCTATATTCACAAAATCCATAACCTTTCGGTTTACCTGTCTCCCGGTCAAAAACAAGCCTAAAAATAAAAAAAAATTATTTTTCGCGTTTAATATTTTGATTCTACTTACTTAAACGATAATACTTGTCCGACTTCCCCAAAAATATCTTTTAATTTCTCCTCAGTAGCCTCATAAGGAATATTGCCCACTAAAAAAAATTACATTTGGGGTCTTGTGTAAATATTTAAAATATTACACTTACCGAAAACTGATCTCATGGACTTGTCCATAATATTCGCTTCTAGGTTGTCCATTTTGACGACTTTCAATTATTATTATTCGACAAATTAAAATCTTTTCCCAATATTATTAAAAATATGTAAACATCCAGTCGGCAAGACGGAAAAGAAGAATTAATTAATGTCAAAAGTATTCTTCCTATTTCTTAACCCAGACCAATTCTTCTTTTTATATAATTGACTTTTACAGTATAAATAGCGCTCTTTTGATAACATAACATTTATAAGCAACGCATTATATTTTTGGGACTCTGAAGGTTCCTTTCAGTTTTTGGTTCTATTATTTAAAAATTTAATTTACATATTTAAAACAAAAATATAACATAACCTCAACAACGAAATCAATTAGTTTGTTTACTTTTTAACCTCGGAAAATACCAGTGAAAAATGAAGTCCTAACAAAGCAAAAATCTCAATTTTCATTTACAAAAGGGAAAAAGCAAAGGAAAGGAATATTCTACTCAACATCTCAAGTCCGGTAGTTACATCTGTCCAATGTTTTGTAATCTTTATCTTTTGGCTTAATTCTGTTCCATATTGTCACCTCAAATAGATGAAGGGATCTGTTGTCCAGTACATACCGTACCAAGATTCTTGCGACTCTCACTTGCTCTGATTTAATCTTTAGGTTGCAAAGGTGTAGCCTATATACACCTAATATTTGAACATTATAATAAATTACCTGATCAATCACCCGCAATTATTAAGGGAGTTTTTCACCACCTCTCTAAGACTAACAACACTACGTTTGGCTGTTTCATTTTTAATGGAGACAATAGTGTGATGGGATTATATTCATGGGAATGTAGGGCTGTTATTACTATCTTAAGGAAAATCAAATTATTGGGAAAATTGATATTTTCAAAATTAAAACGTATGAGGAAGACAAAATAGATGAACAACTAGATGTTTATATATGTGTATATATATTTTTTATTGGTTTCAACTGCTTTACAATTTCAACATGGCACATTGTAAAATAATATATATTTGTACATAAAATCTGTTATTTAGCATTTGAATCATAGATCTTTCATATATTTTGGAAGGTGAAACAATACCCTTCTCTCAAAAAGGCACTTCATTTTGTCTTAACTCATCTGGCATTTGATACTTTTCTATAGGGCGATGTAAAAGTTAAACCCAGATAGTACAATCCATCCTCATGTTAAGTTTATATTCTAAAAATATATTATAAAGTATGTATGAGTACAATATAATACGCTAGAAACATTCCAATAAACAAAGTGTATTTTCTTATCATAAAAAAGAAAAGCTTTCAAACCCATTTTAAGGAAGTGAATTCTAAAAAATGAATTGTGTTTATAGCGTATGTTTAAACCAATAAGTACATTTCTGGAATTATAAGCTTTAAATCAAATAAGCTCCAGTGCCACCCAAGGATTGTGCATAACGGAATTGATTCATCCACTCTCTGATTAATAAATGTTCTTTTTTTATGTATCAACATATATGTTTAGATTACGAATAGCCGAAAACATAGAATCATTTGCTTTGTCACCTTTCAATAACAAGGACATGTTTGTACCAGCTGGGTAAAGAGAAGATTAAGCTATTAATTTTCATTCTTTAATATTTGTATTCCCAATAGACATATTGTAATTTAAAACGCAATTAAATATGACATTTTATTCAAATTAATTATTCGTAGGTAAGAAAACTATAATACCATACCCAATTTTCTGGCGAGTACAAATTTTTTTTTGTAGAAGTGTCTGTTCACTTTAGACTCCAGTGTTCATTTTTTTCTTATACTTATTCTTTGAGGTGATGCATGAAAAAATTAGTTGACAAATTGATTCATGAAAAGACCGATAAAAAAGTCAAGCTGTTTTTGAAATTAAATATGGTATTATAATATCTTAACTTAGTAAACGTTAATTCTTCTTCAATTAAATTGTGCGTTCGTCTTCTACACTATGTCTAAATGAAATTTAAAAACGTACAATTACACATTTAATTCATCCTCCTAGAGAATATAGAAAATAGAAGAAAATTTTCAAATCAATTTCAATCTATGCATTATCACAGGTTTTATATTTAAGAATTAATTCTTGTACGTATACTCTATACCAGGGATGGGCAACTGCTGGCCCGATACGATGTTAAAATTTGCCCGCAGAATAAATGAAATATATATAAACAAAAAAGTCGTAACAAGTGTTTCGTGTGTCGCAAAAGCGTGAGCCGTTGGAATGATCCGTAGTAAAGTTTCGCGCGAGCGATGACACAATAAATATTATATTGTGTTCCTTGAGATACGGCAAGGCATACAAAAGCATGACGTACTTATTCTGTGTTTACATTCTGGCCCGTATCGTTATAAGAAAATTTAAATTGGCCCTATGATGAAAAAAGTTGCCCACCCTTGCTATATACTATACTATTGCACTGACTTTGTATGGTGACAGGCTTAATTTTGAAGTATAGTTTAACTATTTTCAATTGCAGAACAAAATTTATCACGCTTTATACAAGGATCATTTAAAAAATTATTAATATATATAAAATACAGAGCTAATGCGAAATTATGGAACAAAATATAATGATCTCTACCTGTATAAATTTAGTCAACGCGGAATTGATTGCCGTATGTAAGTATGCAGAATTAAAAATATTTGTCGGCACATCTGGGAATTTTGTTTCTATGTTTGCAATTGAAAATGGACAAACTATATATATTTGAACGAAATCTGCATTTGATCTAATTGTAATTAAATTATGTAAATAAATATATAAACATAATGTGTATATGGTAAATGTATAGAAAACCAAAATTAAAACTAAATTGTATTTTGATTTTAAAAAATTGAAATATATTTTATGATAATTTATAAATGGCTTATAACTTGCAATATTACAAATATTAATTCAATTGTACAAGAAAATTTGAAAATTTACTTCCACGAATATCTGGTAAAATGAACTTTCAAAATAAAAAAAAAAATTATAAAACAAACAGATGCAAAAGTAATCCCTCTTGCCCGTTTTTTTTTTCGTTAAAAGTGTTAAGCACAGAATAAGTTTAAAATCAGAAAATTTCCTCTTTAATAAAGATCTTAAATCCTAAAACATGGAGGGAAGCAACCACATTCTATATATACTTTACTGTATCACAGCCAAGAATTCACATGGAAAATATATAACGATTTAAAAGCAAAATAAATTCAGGATTAGCCCCTCTGAACATTTTTGAATAATCTAAAAATTATAAGTAACAAATGCTAAATCCAAATAAGTTTTCTGTGCATTTTCACAGATAAAATCTTACATTACTAATTATATTAATATATGAGATAATAACAAAAAAATGATACAGAAATTTAAAATCAGTTCGTGCGTTATTAACATTTTGCAAAATTAATTTTAAATAAAAAACAGATCTTTGTGAACATTAAAAGCAGTCCTATATCACACGACTCAATCTGAGATCTATTATGGCGGTTTCATCCACCATACTTCTCTAAATAGGTATAACAAAACCATCAATCACTATTGTTCATATCATAAAAACTATATCACTCTTTATAATACTCCAGTTCTTAATTTAAAATAAGCACAATTACGTATCTCTCAGTGGTTTATGATGTATTTCATCCTATTCGTATTGTCATGAAAAATAAATCTATTCTAGCTTTAATATTTTCCATTATCGTTTTTTGTATGCACCAGTTTTGAGTAGAGCATATAATAACAATTTCAATGAGATGGAACAATACTAGTTCTAGATTCTTATTTACAAATATACAAACTTTAACAGAAAATATTTTAAATTTTAAAGTAGTTTAATATAATTCACAAAATATATTTATAAATTTCCTCTTTATAAACTATAAATATTCTAATGTTAACATTTTAACTAATGCATTGTAGTACGATGTAACAGTCATCATTTGCACAAGTTATCGCTCCATCCAAAAGGCAATATCAATTTTTAAGAAGCAAAGGTAATTTTTTTTAGAGCAATATTACTACAAGTAAATTAGTTAACGGTTCATAGATACAATCACTATCTAAAAATCAATCAAGACGCCGTCTTCTGCCATCATTTTGTTCTTCATCACATATTTGATCTGGGGCTGACCACCTTCTTTTTCTTGCTGCTATACTATCAGGTGATATAGATTGAGGCGGATAGTTAGAAGAAAGATGCAAATTTATTGGCTGAGTTTGAACCGATATCTGAAAAAATGTAAGATACAATGAAAGCATAGACCACTTAGCCATTATAGTTTGATTTGTTATTCTGCCACCTAGAATAATACATTATTTTAATTATTTCAATAAGCAAATAAAAATAATTTTTCATTAATTCATTCAGGTCAGAAGTAGTTTTATAGTTATTTATGTACCAAGGGTATAAATAGAGGTTTATGCCCTGAGAGCGACGATTTTACAAACTCGAGGGCCTCTATTATCCTCATACAATGGTATAACCTACCTTCGGATCTAATACGTGTGTTTTTGAAACTGTACACACGGGATGCTGTTGCCTAGCTGTCATAGAGGTTCTAGTGGCTGTTGTCATGATTGTCGTATTTGCTCTGGAAGAACTTGGTGTCCTTTCTCTAGGAGTTAGAGATATAAGGACATCACCTACTTGTAACTGATGAACCTTCAAACCACACAGCTGCTGAGTGCGTTCTGGACTACATGAAGCCCATCCTTGACCTACCACAAAATATGGATGTTCTAATGTTGATTCCACCTCAGCCTAAAAAACAATTTCAATTGTCAGCTTGGACTGCATATCTAAATGATTAAATATTTGTTAGATTTTCAGTGGCGTAGAAGCAGTTTTGAGAAGAATATCTATCAAAAAGGAAGATCTGAAAGACATCCTATATCATTTACAACTGCGTGGCTCGCCCTGGAATCTGCTTGTTTCGACCTGTAACGTAAATTACTATTTCTTAAATGTATACCTGTGCACGCCTGTTGTTGTAGGAAAGTGTAACGGTAGTGTTTCCTGTTTGTTGATTTTCTTCGATTTTTACAACCGTACTCTGAGCCAATCTTAGTTCTGTGCTTTGTTCAGCTGATATAATAAAATCCTCAGTTCGCATTTCTTCTATCCTCTTGAGGTCACCATTATGTAATTGAATTAAAGATCCTTTGGAAAAATTTAGAGGTAATGTATTGTTATTAAATAATTTCATGGGTGATCTTGGCGGGGAAATAGTAGCTTGCAACCTTTTTCTACCTTCATAAGTTTTTTGAAAATCTAAGGGACTAGTTTTACTATCTTCTGGCCTTATTAATATTCTATGTTTAAGAGAACCTTCCTTTCCAGGAACCTTGAATGATTGATTTTGGGAAATATGACTCTGGACAGTTATAGTTTGGGTTATTAAAGGAGTATTTTTATCCAATAAAATATTGTGTGCATTTTTTAAAGTAGGTGGGCTAACGGAATCTAGAGGAGAACAAAATGTTGAGGTTATGGTTGGAGTTGAAGGAGAGAAGGTTTCTATGGGTGATAAAGGAGTTGGTGGAAAACTAGTCCTCATTAGGTAAGTAGGTAAATTGCTAGGTTGGCACAAGGAATATGGAAAATGATATTGGGTGGGAGGAAATATTCTGTAAGCACTATATGGAGACATTTCTTCTGTAGTGTCTTCTTTGGGATGTATCAAGTTTACAGGATTTGTAATTGTCGGTGAAGATGGATATTTGCTAACTTGTCGAGGTGGTGGAGCTAGTCTTGTGCCATTGGGAAACGTTGTTGTATTCACCCCATTGTATCTGTAAACAATAAAACATATTTACATACATTTACATAAAGTTATTTTAATAAGACTCGTGCCAGTCCCATATAACGTATTCCGAACATGATAATTATTGTTTATGTTTATTGTATTTATAACCGACTGAATTACCTTGTTGTTGGAGGCAGAGGCTTTGGAGCAGGCCTAAGAAACAACTCCGGTGGTTGTTTCAGAGGTCCTCTCCAAGGTTCTGGATAAGTCATGTAAGGTGGCAATCTTCCTTCCACGCCTGCTGAAATCATGGACACCGGTCAGCAGAAACGTAAATCTGAAAAATAATAAAATTAGGTTAATTTTTAATTCTGAAAGTTATGAAAAACCAATATTTGGAGCCTAAATACTTATATATATACAATAAAACAAATATTATTTCCCGTTAGTAAATACGTTCCAGACAGATATCGAACACTTACGAGGGGGACACTAAATTCCGTGAATTCATATATTCCGATTTTTTATATATTTCAATTTTTACTGTTCTTTTTGCATTCTGACGATGCTAATTAGACCTCGAATTATAATTTAACAAATGCACCATAATTTGTTAAATAAAGCGTCACGTGTAGTGTCAATTTGAGCATCGAGGAATTTTGAGAGCTTTAATATTTATTTAATAATAATTTTGACCATAATGTTGCCATGCAAGGGTTTCGTACTCCCTAACATTTAAGGTTTATTTCTATTATTAGTGGATGAAAAAAAAATTGTAATTGTTGGTAAAGATCTAATCTATGTTCCCACGTTCTGGCTTTTTTGAAATTTGCTTTGGTTCTTTTCTAAAAAAAATGGGAAAAATCATCAAAAAACATGGGATTATGCGATTTTTTTTAGAAAAAACTAAATCAAATCTTGAAAAAGTTAGAACCTAGGAATATAGATTAGACCTTTACCGATATGTACTTATTTTTTCATTCTCTCAAAATGAAAAATGAACCTAAAAAGTTAGGGACTACGAAACGCTTGCATACACTGTTTTATAGTATAGTACAATTTCCTCTTAATAAAGGACAAGGTTGCTTTGATAGATTTACATCCGCAAACCATTGTTTGCAAAAATGTACAATGGTTATACATTAATTTCCCATTTATCCTATTAGAATTGATAACAAAAAAGTCTGTTAACATATGTCACTTTGAAGCTTGAAGAAATACGTCAAAATGTTTTAAATTTTGCTAAAAACAAAAAAGATTAGGCAGTATATTTAGGAACATATTTTACTTCTATTAGTGGCGTCTGTAAGTCGGAAAAAACCATGAAAAATGGACCAAAATTTACCCGGATTAAGAGTACCTCCCCCTCGTTTTCGAGGATGCTGAGCACGGTGCGGTATCAGAATTTCTCTTTTCGCCAGCCGAACTTCTAAAACGGCCAAAAACTACCTTCTAATGGTGTTAAACGGGCAGGACCTCTTTCCCCCGTTTTCGAGGATGCTGAGCACGGTGGTGGTGTTGAAGATTACTTCCGAACCTCACCTACCCCTCCACAGGTCAAAACTCACCCCCGAAAGACGTTTT
Organism: Crepidodera aurea; assembly: GCA_949320105.2. Taxonomy (NCBI): domain Eukaryota; kingdom Metazoa; phylum Arthropoda; class Insecta; order Coleoptera; family Chrysomelidae; genus Crepidodera; species Crepidodera aurea. Next base: position 44,165,308 of record OX439475.1, read on the forward strand.
TTTACATAAAAATGATGCGCTGTCCGTTTAACCCCTTTAGGGGGTATTTTTTGGCCGTTTTAGGGAGTTCGGCTGGCGAAAAGAGAAATACTGATACCGCCATCGTGTTCAGCATCCTAGAAAGCTGGGGGGGGAGGTACTCTCGATCTGGGTAAATTTTGGTCCATGTCCTTCCGACTCACAGACGCCACTATATAATAAAATGTGTTATGTAATATATTTTAATGAATCAACTCAGTCAAACGTTGACGGAAGACCTAATAAAATGTGTCGCAATGTATGTTTGGAATGTCTTTCGGGGTCGACAAAAATGTAAAGTTTCATGAACATTCTTCATAGAGACATGCCTGTAATAAACCACTTAACGAAATTCCATCGACTAATGATTGTCCATACCGAAAACTTAATTTGATATGTAGTAAAATCTGTAAATGTTCCGCAAAATGCACGAATATCGAACAACATGATGTAACCAATTCTATTGAAATTTTTGAATATCAATAATATTCAATGTTTGAAAAAGCTTTCTTCTATTTAGATTTAAATATTAAAGCCATTTTCCTGCAATTCTCCAGCCATCATCCTCGGCTTGCCTCCCTCGTAAAATGAAAAAAAAAACGCAGTTTCCTCATGGTAATGCTAATTTTGTCGAAAGTCTTTTTCTTGTCCATGGGATTTTTTTAAAAATTTGTTTCTAAAACTGAAACTTGGTAATATGTTAGATTTTATATTGTATTTATATAAGTATTGCTTTCTGTCTTAACATCTTATAGGTTTTTCAGATCTATAAAAGAAATCTATCACTTGAAAAATAGTGCAGTATTAATGGAAAACGGAACTTTCTCTACTGGAATAGTGAATGGGAAGAATGGTTTAGATTACGACCTAGTAACCCGCAAGCGTTAGTGAATATCAATCGATGGAGGCTCGCAAACCAAATTCATGAATTGAGTCAAGCGCACTTCCTAACATAGCATGCGTCGCCTCCATTCGTTCCCTTCTCCTTACGCCGCGTCGCATCCTCCATCCACCTTTTAGTTCAAGGCACACCACATTTTATTGACGTTTGCTGGCCCTGTAGTACACGCTCAATGTTACAAATACTATTTACGCTACTATAAAATGCTGTGACTGAACGTGTTCGCTGTTACTGGGAGAAATTCGTGCTTAGATTTTACATAAAAAGTTCCAATTTTCAAACTTCTAAGTTTTGTTTATTACATGGAAGAAAATGTTCAAATAGTATTTAGTTATTTTCTACACATGATTAATATAATAATACTCAATGTCGAGTAGGGCAATTGCTACAAACACATATACCACTCAAGAAGAACAAAACACCAATTCTCCTCTATCGACCGATGATGTTTCTACGGTGGTGCATGCAGGCTAATATACCAGAGATCACAAAAGCCAGAAAGCCCATTAGTCCAGTCGACAGGTAGTTTCAGGTGGAAAAAGGTCGGCAGTTAATGAAACTTTGGGATGTTGTTCAGGGATGGTTAATTAACATTTTCTCAAGTTTTCGACCTCGAGGACCCTCTGCTAGAGGGGGGGGGGGGGGGACTGCAAAATTTTCGACCTTTCTCCGGTTTTTCCTCAATTGCTTTTTTCACTTACGTTCTACGGCAAAGGCTTCTATATACTTTGTTGTAGAGCGTTAAATTTTCTACAATTTTGACTATTCAAACATGTTTGTATGTCAATTCTTTACCGAGATATGGCGCGTCGAAGAAAAGGTTATTTTTCAAATTTCGCTAAAAAATGCAGAATTGAGCACTTGGTCTAGCGCTATCAAGTCAATGACTTTGGCTGCTGACGATACCTTCAGGCGGGTTACTTCAGATTTGGTGACTACAGCTTCCCGGTGTCTATCCAAAGTATTAACATTGAAGTCCGCATTGTCAAATATGAACCGAGTGAATGGATCTGAAGACTCCACAATTTTGGCACTTTCAGTTTCAGCACGTATGACTCTTCTAGCCTGTTGGCTTCTTCGTAAGATGAGGAAAAGCCCATGGAAGATAGAGGATGTATGAGATGTTTAGAGCCAAACTTCCTGTAGACAAACACGGAAACAGCAGTCATGATGGAGGATAGAAAAGATTTGGGGCGCACTGCTTTCATGATTGCATGACCCAGAGTGAGGCATTTCTTTTTCCAAGAGTCCAAGGATCCTCGTTTGTTAGTCAAAATCAAGACGTGAAGTAGAAGAAGCAGCGTCTCTGGAAGCGCAGTACGCGCACTACCCAAAAAGTTGTCAATCGGAGGATACTCAACTGTGTTGAATACTCTGGAGTGTTCCAGCTGCCTCCACAATTCGACGTCTTTCTTCCTGTGCGTCTCCTTTCCTTTCACTGGGATACCAGTTATCATATAGAATTTTGACCTGTCGACTGGACTACATGCACTCCTGCTATAAATTTACAATTCTGGAGACTGATTTAACAACCTATCGTTAAGGCGGCTATACAAGTTACGGTAGACCTGACAGGTTTACCTGTACAGGTAGACCGGAACGTGTGTATTACTGGTTATCAATATGGTCAAACGCAAAGAATCAAAAGAGGGAGGCACCATGGATAAACGCGAAACAAAACCGTATGCACATACCTCAAAGAGAGTTTGTCGAGATAAATGAAGCAGAAGCAGAAGGTTTAAAAACACTACAAACTGGAAAGCTCCAGGAAGTGATAACATCCAAAATTTCTGGTTTAAAAAATATGATTGCGTCCATTCTCCAGATTTTCTATGATAATCATATGAAATTCGTATTGCAGAAATGTAAAATACTAAAGATCGATAAGGGTAGAGGTTATGAATAGAGATGTGATCTTGCCTATAGCGAATAGGATCACAAGTTCACCGCACTGTGAAATGCATTTGGTCGCGTAGCCGAGCCATTATTCGATTACCATTTAGCGATGTTTTTAATTGATAGTCTTTCTACTCTACTTCTTTGCGGCCGGATAGAGCTCTGCATTATATCTTCTGTTCTTACTATACTTTCCACTCTTTTCTTCTTCGTTTTGGTATAGCAAGTTAGTAAAGACTTGCTTTCTAACTTTTGTAGTAGTATCAGTAATAACTCTATTAATTTTATAATTGCGACTAAACGAGTAGTATTGTAGATATCGATTGTAATTAACAGCTATTAAAACTATTAAACCATTAATTAAACTAAAATAGCCGATTAAAGACAGACAGATCAGGACTGGCAAGGTAAATGTGGTAACAAATAAAGTGTTATGTCGTGAGTGCAAGGCGAAGGTTAAATTACATAACCTTTCTCAAGGGGTCGATGTTGGAGTGAGTTCCAGTACATAAAAAGTCGATAAAACTGTTGCATATTAAAATTAGTAAATTTATGAAGATAGTAAATAAACGTATAAAAAGTTTTCATAAATAATAATTGTTCTACAAGGTTGAATGACAAGTAAAAATATAAATAAACTGTATCGCCTTTGAATACCTCGCAAATAACCCTTTTTGGGGAGGGGAATCCTTTATGGATTGTCCGCAAACCCGGGTAGTGTGGGACTCTTCCGGGTTACCCAATTAAACCTTACACCTGTATTTTATCAGGATGAATCCTTGGTAACCGCCTCAACAAAATTACTCCATCGATGTTGCCACTTTTCCATGGTTCTCTTTCTCTAGCCCTTTTCCTTCTTTCTGGCACTGTTCGTTCCTCGTCATTATAACATTCGGTTTAATTCTGAAATCTGAACCGCCTCTGCAGTCTTGTAGGCCGATATCACTCTCTATAGCAACCTTATTTGGTGGCTGGTCATCATTTGCTTATAGCTACCTATATGCCACACCGGGGCACCATATAGCATTACGGATTGGCCCACCTCCCACATTACTCATCTCTTTTCGGCGCCTGGTTCCCCTATATTTGGAAACACTCGTGTCAGTGCAGCGCTATCTCGCTATTCCCGATTCTGAACGATATTCCCGCTTAGTTCCTAGCATGGCCGGATCCAAGACGATTATAAAGGGGGGCTGTCTTCTACCCGGATGGGGTTGAGGGTCAGGAGGCTATGGAATATGTTAAAAAAAACATGACCTAATCCTGGATCGGCCAATGGTTCCTAGTGCCGCACATTGATCATAATGAGAATCAAAAGGGTGAGAGACTGGTGAGGTATAGTAAGTAGTTATCGATTTAATATAAAAGAAAGTCTAATAGGAACTTTGTCAGTAAGATAAAATCTAATATTTGCTCGGAATCAATTGATAAGGTTAATGCGTTAGAGTGAGATTAATGGGAAAAGAGATTAAACTTAATTCCATTATCAGAATCTTGTTCATTAGCTGTGAAATCAACTTCAATTGTGGGATCGAGGATTGAATTCGTGATCGGAATATTTAATATTATGAATATAATTGGAGAGTTCAAATTCAAAAATAAACATATTTAAGTTAGTCCAGTCGATAGGTAGTTTCAGATGGACAAAGGTCGGAAGTTAATGAAACTTTTGTATGTTGTTCAGGGATGGTTAATTAACATTTTCTCAAGTTTTTGACCTCGAGGTCCCTGTGCGAAAAGAGGAGGGGGAGGGGGGAACTGCAACATTTTTGACCTTCCTCGGGTTTTTACGCAATAGAGCGTAGAGCTTTTTTCCTACGGCAAAGCATCCCTATACTTTTTTGTAGAGCATTAAATTTCATACAATTTTTACTATTCAAATATGTTTGTATGTTAATTCGTTACCGAGATATGGCGCTTCGAAGAATAGGTCATTTTTTAAGTTTCGCTAAAAAATGCAGAATTCCCTTCCTTATTTCTTCTGTTATACCCGAATTATGATGAAATGTTGTTGTAATTATAGTTCCTGGTTAAAATCACAAACTTTTCCAGTCTTTGTCTGGTTATTTCTCTAAAACTAACAACTCTACATCTTTCATTTTTGGAAGAGATATTCAAATAGGATGTAGAAATGTTTTGTTGAAGACCGCTTTTTAATATCTCTATTGGTTTTGGCGGGAGAAGGCGACAAAGTGTAAAATTAGATTTTCGCGGTTCGTACATTCCAGTCCATGTCTGGTTATTTCTCTAAAACTAACAATTTTTAAAAATTCCAGCAATAGTAGTTTATAGAACTCAGTGTGTTATCGTTGTGTTATGTATCACTCAGTCTCATTTCATTGTTAGGAAAATGCCACCAGTGTTTTTAAAAGTGTGCTTACCGAAACAATGTCTTCTAGAAGCCTTAACAGTCACAATTTTTTCCAATTTTATTTAAAAAACAAAACACGTGGCCAGTAATTTTTAAACGGTTATCTCGCAAGTGATTTGATGGCCCGCTACACCGTTACCCAACCACTGTTCAAACCTCGGTCTGCGAGAAGACTAACAACTATTATACCAATATTCTCTCGTTGTCTTATTTGAGGAATGCCTGAAGACATTTCGAAATTTTCAAGATCGATGGTAGGGGTGTTGGAGTTGCCCTGACAGTTCCTGTAATTAGTACCAGCGGTACAAAAATTTCTATAGACATACCTGTTGTAATGTTTTGATATTTTTATTTTTAAACTGATTACATTCAGAGTTAAAATCACTAAACCAGCGGTTCCCAATCTTTCGTGACAGTGGCACGGTCCGAAGTTTTAAAATTTTTCGCGACCCGAGAAAAACAAAAAACAAAACAAATATATATATATATATATATATATATATATATATATATATATATATATATGAGAACAAATATAAGTAATTAAAAAATTTATATTTATAATTTTGACCTCTATGAAGTTGGCGGAACAAAAATAGCGAAATTAATTTTTACTAACATTAGAATTTGTAGCTAATTTGTTATGCAAAAAATTTTTTTGTTGCTCTTCAATTTTTTTTGTTACGTTATGTTCCGCTAACTTCAGATGAAGTTAGCAAAACAATTCTTGAATTGAATTTTGCTACCCCTAGGCTAAGGTTATTCTGGCACCCTTTTTTATATTACTGTGTATATCTTTTTTGTGTTTTTACAATTTTTTCGCATTTTTTTAAAAAATATTTCCTTGACAGTATATATGATCTTAAAATAACAGTTTTTTTATAAATACACGAAAATATAAGTACAAAATTCACAAGAACAATATTTAAATAAAATACTTTATGACACTTATAAAAAATTAAAAGTGGCAACCAGGTAATTCATAAAACAATTATACCAACCTCAAAAAACAATGAGTTCAAAACGCAGCAATTTTAACAAATATTTATTGTAAAGTAAAATGTTTTGAGTATTAATATTTAGGAAATATACGTTAAGATTTAAATTAAATGAATATGGATGTGCATTTGTGACATTTAAAATCAATTTCTCATAATTAGTTCTATTGTTAAATATTCTGTAGGTGGTAGTACTTTTTATTTATTGTGAAGTGCAACTATTTTTGTAGTAAAAAGACTTTATACTGACACTAAAATTTCCTGAAAATAAGATTATACCTCTAGTACTAATTTTTTACTGTTCTAGGAACACCAAGAATCAGACTCACAATGGAATTCACGCCAAGCAGGTATGTATAATAGGTTCTTAAGAATATAATAGATTACTTTTACTAGTATTTACGATTCACTTTTAAGCTTGCCTTTTTTCTTCTTGAACAAATTTAGAAACAAAGAAATTTTATCAATAGGTACTTGAAGTTACCTTTTAACCATAGTTGGTTTGGACAATAAGGCGAAGTAAATTCTATAGAAAAGTAACCAGTTTGTTACCAGAATTTACTTCGACTTATTTTTTTGAGAATATTTTAAAATTTGTTGAGTTCACAGTATTTATTTACGGGCACGCCCATTTAAGATAAAGATTACAGTTTAAAATATAATTAATGTACAAGAACAAAGAACACAGAACATAATATAAAAGTGGCATAATCACATAGTAAAAATAAGCAAGTAAGGAATATTGGCGCACTTTATCAATTTTAATACTTTTAAATTAAGAGTGATATCCAATTTTTTTTGATTGTACTTATATTACTATTCCTTTAAATTGAGTGTACTGAAAATTAAGAATATGCGAATGTATTATTTGTAGAGTACAAGTATTACGTAATAGCATAGGCGCCGGCTTTCTAAAATCCGTATGGGTGCTTAGCCAAAGGCAGAATAAAATAGCTGCAGGGATTTTTTTTTGATGCCACGCCCAAAAATGTTTTTACGCTTTCAAAACGTTAAACTAATAAAAATCTACAGAAAAATTTCTTATATCAAATTATTCAATTAATATTAACATGGAAAAAATGTCTACAGAAAATGTTATACTTGACTATATATATATATATATATATATATATATATATATATATATATATATATATATATATATATATATATATACAAATTCAAATAAACAACATAGGTAATTTTTTACTGTAATACAATAAAAACAAACATACCTACAGATTCCAGAAACCACTATTATTTGTTGCGCAAATGTTAATAAAAATTCTAAAAAATAAGTAAGTACGTTCATATTTACAATTACACTGACAACACGATCAGCACTCCTATTCGCTCTACTGTCCATACGATCATTGCTATATTACTCATTTGTACAAGTGTTTATTGGTCAAACATCTTTTCTAAGACTTTTTTCTTACTATATTTGTAAATTTTTTGTATTCTATTGATAACTTAATAGTCCAGTAAATGAAGGACTGAAAAGATCTAAAGCTGGGAATAAGTCGGGCATGAGTTCCCACATAGCGCAATTTGTAGGTCATCGCAGGTGTTTTAACATGAGAAAATCCTTAACGCGTTGTGGTCAAGGGGAGGGGCTGAAAATGGGCCCCAAAACCTGGAAAATGGGTTTCCCGCTAATATCTGGCTAAATATGCCAATTAGAGAATTTTTGTTCAGACAAAAAATGGAGATCAGCTCATTCTCTACAAAAATGGCCCTTATCATTTTCTTCGAAAATTCAATAGTTTTCGAGATAATGGCACTCAAAAGTCCCCTCATTTCAGCTGCTGCTCTACCTTCAGGAATTCCGCTTTCTATGAATTAACGGGCGGACGAATTGTTCAATATCTCGGGAAAAAATTAATATTTTTCGATGATTCAAATTTCATCGGAATGGGAAAACCCGTAGCTACAATTCCATGTGACTTGAAGTCAGTTCGTATTTACCAAAAATATTTAAAAAAAGCGGTCAAAGTTTTTTTCAACAATATTTAGAGGCTGCTTCATTAATTTATTCATATTTTCTTTAAAAATAGGCATTTATTCTAATTTTGCCTTGACAATGGAACCTTAGGGGGTCTTGAATGACCTCAGAAATTTACTTTCATCTAATTATTAATCCTCAAGAAATCAAGAGCGGGGAACAAGAAATGGATAAACAAAAAAGGCCGGTTTTGACTCGTGTGACCAATTTTCCTCATTTCTCGAAAATTATTAGACTCTATTAAAAATAAAAAAATATATTCGAAAAGTAGACCATCTAAGCTTTGAAATGATGTGCATTGGAAATCAATAACGGATCATAAGATTATAATTCGCGCTTGTTCCGAAGATTCTCTGGAACTTCGAAATCGGCTAAAATATGCAAATAAACAAATCAATTGTATATTAGAACGCCAGAAAAGTATTGCAAAAAAATTTCTGAGGTCATTCAAGACCCCCTAAGGTCCCATTATCAAGGCAAAATTAGAATAAATGACTATTTTTAAAGAAAATATGAATAAATTAATGAAGCTGCCTCTAAATATTGTTGAAAAAAACTTTGACCGCTTTTTCAAATATTTTTGGTAAATACGAACTGACTTCAAGTCACATGGAATTGTAGCTACGGGTTTTCCCATTCCGATGAACTTTGAATCATCGAAAAATATTAATTTTTTCCCGAGATATTGAACAATTCGTCCGCCCGGTTACGCGTTAATTCATAGAAAGCGGAATTCCTGAAGGTAGAGCAGCAGCTGAAATGAGGGGACTTTTGAGTGCCATTGTCTCGAAAACTATTGAATTTTCGAAGAAAATGATAAGGGCCATTTTTGTAGAGAATGAGCTGATCTCCATTTTTTGTCTGAACAAAAATTCTCTAATTGGCATATTTAGCCAGATATTAGCGGGAAACCCATTTTCCAGGTTTTGGGGCCCATTTTCAGCCCCTCCCCTTGACCACAACGCGTTAAGGATTTTCTCATGTTAAAACACCTGCGGTGACCTACAAAATGCGCTATGTGGGAACTCATGCCAGACTTATTCCCAGGTTTGACCCTTCAGTTACTGGACTATAACACAACTTAGATTTTATTTAATCGAGTTTAAAGAGGGGATTCAATCAAGCTCCAAACATAGCTCTGGTATAGACAACTAATTGACCTGACTGGGACTGGGATTCCCCGTAATACAAAGTACGCGAAACAGAATAGTGCACCCAAACATCGGCGTCAATTAAACAGCCACTCTACTTGCTGATAGGACCGCAGGTGAACAAAACCGCCCGCACCCATGATATATAGTACTCATGGAGTCAGCGCCTATGTGTAGTAATGTATAGTATTTTTACGATAAGGAGACAATGACGTCACATGTCAAAAATCTCCTGCGTTGCCAGTTAAAATTTTTATTCGTTCAATTAAAGATAAATTGTGCAAGTATTTTTTTCCTAGCTTGAATATAAGTGCATCTAACGTGGATGTAAAAAAGAACCGCTTGTTTTGTTCTATAACAATAAAATCTTGACTATATAGAGAATTTTCAATAGTAAGAAAAGTGTTTTAAGATTCAAATAAAAATTAATAGTTATCTAGTTTCGGAATTTTTATTGTAATATGCCACTATGTTACAGTACATTGACACGTTGGAGGTTAATTAGTCATGAAAATAACTGTTTAGTAATGAAAATTACTGTTTCTTGTAAATATTAAAGAAAACTGACTACACAAAAAATCAAACGAAACAATCTAACCTTCAAACAAATGTAGATTGATGAATCAAGAATTTTTTCTATGTTATATCGGCAACATCGTGAAGTGTTGCCAACATTTAACAGTTTTATTTTATCTTACATTCACGAACTAGTTAAATTACGTCTCCAATATCCTTTCTGAATTTGTCATCCATCCCTTTATTGAACTTATCAAATGGCAACATCGAGGATTACCCGATATTTGTTACTTCGGGTCTGGTTCTTACACAAACCGGCTTAATCAAGTTATAACAACATTCTTTAGATTTTTGTGAGTTTCTATAAAAACAGTTGTCTGATAAAATTAATAGGTTAATAATTTCTAAGAAATAAAAGTAACTATTGTTTAAATCTTTGGTTAGCACTTTTCTCATGCAGAATAGTATGAAAATCTATTTAAAAAAATCCATTCCATAGAATCGAGGTCCCTCTGTCACGTGATTACTACATGGATGCTATCGGAGGTGTAGAGGAGGGGAAATTAACATGTTAATGTACGGGGAAATCCGTTTTTCGCACATAACTCGCTGAATTTTAATGAAGTGCAAGCGAATAGGCATAAACTGAATTGACACTTTGACTCCCTATACCTAATCTAGATGCGCTCCTTGTTGTCATTTCAAATGTTAAAAGTTTATACCCACCTTCAAAAAGTGGCAACACCGCTAGGACTGGATATTGAGAGATTTAATTAAAACAATCAATAAATAATTCATAAGAAACATATTCTACCAAGCATATGAAAAACAATTTTATTTTATTTCTGTGTCTCATAATGGTTATAATATACTTATTTCTTGTTAAAATCAAAAATATAATTAAAATATTTTATGTTATACTAGTTAACTTACTGTGACGAAGTTTGCCAACCCCTTACATATTTGTATGTATTTTTAACAATACAACCGTTTACAGTATCTAATAATCAGTAGTAATATCACAAGAGCTTCGAAAATAATCTTCAAAACACCACTCGAGCTCTCGCGTGGTATTCGATAAGATTATATAACGAATTATATTCTTTTAGTTGACGTTTGCTTATTATATATAAACGTCAAACGTATTGTTACTATGACAAACTTTTTAAGATGGAGGAAGGATGCGAAATACAAAAACGATTATACCACGTCGTCAAGGGTATAATCGCTTATCAATACATGGTAACTAAGTAAAAACTGCAACTGCTATTAGCTAAAGGACCAGGCACCTTTCTTATGGGAAAATGCCTTCCCGTCAAATTTTCTGAAAAGTTGGTATGATGTAGAACTCGATGTTCTGACAAAAAGTGTCCATTGACCCAAACCGATCCTATGGCTAGTTTTCGAGATACACGTTTTTTTGAAGAAATCATTTTTTTTATAACAGCTTTAAAAATACAAGCAATATATAGTTTAAGTAATTACTTCTTGGCGATGATTCATATTTTATACAGGGTGACTCATAAATGTAGTTACAGAAGGCATATAATGTATTTTAGCTTTAACGAATCGCCCCGTATAAACGATGTGTTATAAATATTTTGTATTATCTTAAACAAATGTACGACCTGTCACTTTACCACCACTCTATGTCATACAGCGTGTTAAACTGATTGCAAACACTTTAAAAATTAGAAAACCTGTGTTTTCTGCACCACCCTGTATTTAAAGGTTTCTCCGTCAACTTTATAAATTAATACATTTTCACTTTAACAGAAGTTCATTTTTTAACTGAGCAAAATTTTGTTTTAATCCTATGACCAATTTTCCTAAAAAGGGTACCCATAGTTACTAGTTGTTCTAAAATAATAGAAAAAAAGATTATTAATTATGAAAACAGAAGGATGGGTACACATTTTAGGAAAACTGGTCATAGGGTTACAACAAAATTTTGCTCAGTTAAATACTGAACTTCTGTTAATGTGAAAATGTATTAATTTATAAAGTTGACGGAGAAACTTTTAAAATACAGGGTGGTGCACAAAACGCAGCTTTTCTCATTTTTGTGTGTTTGCAATCAACTTAACACGCTGTATGACATATAGTAGTGGTAGAGTGATAGGTCGTACATTTGTTTAAAATAATACAAAATTTTTACAACACATCGTTTATACGGGGCAATTCGTTAAAGCTAAAATACATTATATGCCTTCTGTAACTACATTTATGAGTCACCCTGTATAAAATATGATACATCACCAAGAAGTAATTACTTAAACTATATATTCATGATGCAATGACATTTGCTTGTATTTTTAAAGCTGTTATAAAAAAAATGATTTCTTCAAAAAACCGTATTACTTATTTTCGAACCACCCTGTAAATAACCAAATTGTACAGTAATTGTTTATAAAATATTGTTGCCAAATAATCTATAATTCATGTTTTCTACAGCAAATGCGAATAAAACAGGTCTGTTATGAGAAATCTGGTTACAAAAAAGTGGCATTTCCGATGTTTAACACCCTGTATCTCAAAAACTAGCCTTAGGATCGGTTTGGGCCAATGGACACTTTTTGTTAGAGCATCGAGTTCTACATCACATTAACTTTTCAGAAAATTTGACGGAAAGCCATTTTTGCATAAGAACGGTGCCTGGTCCTTTATGATGAGTTGTATAATCACTTTTCTCCACGGCCACTACTGAATGTAGTTATTCTGAAACCAATCATAATAACAGAAAAGAAACATTCTCGGTCTTGAAATTGAAAGAATATTCTGAAACACTTGTATTTTATACGTATTTCATTCTTACTCTAGAGAAAGAATTTTCATTCCGTAATTGTTTAAGAAAATAAGGTTTGCCATGAATGTCAAATTAACTGTCAGGATTAGTTGACGTCGTAATATTGAAATAAAAAATATGCAGATAACATAACTCAAAATTTGCTACCGCAAAAATCCAAGCTTGAATATAAAAATACTACACAATGTCGAGAGATTGAGGTTTCATTTTACTATATTTAATTCCTACTTTCTGTGGCCGTGGAGAAAGTACAGTCTGTTACTCTGTTGGAATGAAAATTCTCATTCCAACCTTGTTACAGAATATACTATTATTTTGGAGTTAATGAAAAATAAAATTAAAATGAGATGAAATCGCACGATTACAATATGCTAGGTGGATTGCGAATAATCCCTATTCATTGACGAAGCCCTATTTACGAGGGATGGAATAAATAACTCTGGCAACTCACACATTTGACAGACGAAAATCCTCATGCGATTACCGAATCTCATTCGCAGTATAGATTTTCAGTGAACGTTTGGATAGGAGTAACAGACAGACAACTAACAGGCCCCAATTTCTTTAATGCATCGCTGACAGGTGCTGTGTACTTTTTTACAAAATATTTTGCCGTATTTACTAGCTAATGTAAGTCATTCGAGGTATGTACATTTTGCACGACGGGGCATCACCACATATCTTCATGCCACTTACGAAAATAGGTGGATAGGACGTGGGGGTCTCATGTACGGCAACCTAGATCCAACATCCAACCTTCAAAACGTAATCCAACATCCAACCTTCAAAACGTATATTTAACTTCCCCCACCCCCCTATCTGAACTTTTACTAAGTCGTCTTGATTTTTCTTAATTTACTTATAATTTACCAGAGCTGGGGAGGATTCGAATCCAGGATGTGAGGATCCGAGGCCGGTGATTCGAAACCTTAAAAAAAAAAGGATTTGTGATCCGGATTCCCGAAGAAATCCTAAAGGATTCGTATTCGAATCACCAATGGTAGGTTCAGATCTTTTTACAGACCATACTACGCTGGCGCAACAAGCCGACTCAAGTAGTGATGGGATAATCGGATGAATTTTCATAGTCGGATTCTCTGTATTTGAATGAAACTAATAATCGGATGATCATTTGAATGTTTATTTGGCCGGTTTCTGTGGACCTATGCCACACGGTTACCCAATTATTTTAAAGTCAGCACAATTTTTAAAGGAAAATTTTTATTAATTTCTACTAACCCATTAGTGAGTTGAACTGATTAATTCTATATAAAGGAGAAAACCCGTTTTCTTGTTTATAGCGAAAAAAAATTTTTTACGCTTATGGGGGTAGTTTTTGGCTGTTTGGGGGTTAGAGTCGGCTTGGGAAGAAGATCCAACATCATGGGAGATGACACGAGTTTTCTCGTTTATAGCGAAAAACAAATTTTCCATCCTTTCGGGGGTGATTCTGGCCGTTTGAGGGGTGGGGTCAACTCTAAAAGAATTGTTCCGTTAGTTTTGTCGGTAATGATTAGGAATCATATAATCTTACGTAATACATGATTACATGGTATTACACTGACATCATCCGTGATTCGTGATCCGAGAAATGGATTCGAATCACTTTTTTTTAGTAAAAAGGATTCGGACATTGGATCCGTGATTCCTATCACATCTCGTGATTCGGATCCTTTTCTTGAGGATTCGTGCCAGCTCTGTAATTTACCCTAAATTTTCCAACCACCCACATACTGCTAAGAATTTTTTTCGATTCAAAAATGGATGGCATTGGTGGAGCCTTTTGGTCTTTATGGCGAAGTTGCAGTTAATCAAATTTCTCACCTTTTTACCGTAATACCGTAAATTAGATTAGATTGGATTAGATATGAAAGGAGTTTGACGTTGGTCCTTATCCACCGCGACCTTTCCAGATCTATTGTGGTACTCCGTTAGTTAGAGTATGTCATCTAGCTTGGTCTTTTTTATTAGACTTAGTAATTTTGACAGTGGCTCCTGCATAATGCTCTTGGCTTTCCACAGTCCATTTCAGAAGGTAAAGCTTTTGACGCAAGAGCTTCTCGATGTAAAAAACAATGTAATCTGACGACAAGATCAGCTTGATGGCCTGTCATAGCTTTAGCGCCATCTGTGCATATAGCAATACAAAAGTGTCGAATACACATTTTCCAGTGGTATTGGTCTCCAATGGGGAACAAAATAAAATATCTTCTTGAATGCCATTATTTGTATCATATCTTGCAAACGTAATACATTGAGCACAATTAGATATAGCTGTGGATTGTGGATTCGTCCATTTGAAGAGAGAAGTAAGTGCATTTATTAAGATTTTCCACAACTTGCGCTCGAATATCTTCTGCCATATCACTAATTATTCTTTGGATAGTATTATTTGACAGAGGTATTGTTTTTAACTTGGCAGCCTCTTTTTCACCAAACATTAAATGTACCATTTCAACAGCTGCTGAGAAAATCAGATCAACAATTGTGCGATAAGCGATAAGCAACTTTAGAACTTGCTAATAATGTTTTTTCATAGTGGTTGACAATGAAAAAGTATCTTGCTGTTTGTGAAGGATGAACGTCCTTCAAAAAATTCTACGGGTTTGTCTTTTTTTTCTGGATGTTTGTTATTTAAATGTCGAAGTAACTTTGATGGCTTCATGCTTTCTTTTGACAAGACTTCTCCACAAATAATACATTGTGGTTTATTGGAAACAAGGGTAAAACCATGTTTAAGATATTCATCATTGTAAAGGCATGCTATTTTTGTCGCTATTTTGGTTTGGGTGAGTAGGGGGAAATAGGGGGTCGCGCTTTAGATAAGTTTGGGAAACACTGGTGTAGAGGATAACTGCTTCTTTATCGCCAATCTCAGTTAAAATTATTAGTAAGTTATGTTCATTGTAAGCAGATACATGTTTGTTCACGTGCAAACGCACCTTTAATTTAAATTGGTCAAACAATAATCGTACCGCCACTGTAAAGAAAGAGATTCAGCTGTTTCTCTTAACCTTGGTGATTAGAGCTTACGTAAGCACTAAGTGAAGCATATAAATAATACAACTTTTTCAAATAGTGTACAAAATCATTACAAAATTATTACCAAAATTTTTATGATTACTTGAAATTTTATGCACAAATACTAAATTATAACAATATTACTTCATTATTTATTAGAAGGGTACCTGTTAATAAAATATTAATGATTCAACGTAATAATTACAATTTACTTCGTTATTTTAAAATTTCATAAATAAAAAGTACAATTACTGAACATATAAAAACACACAGTACCTAATAAATACAATAATAAGTTAATAAAACTAGTTTTGTCACAGTTCACTTATCTTGTTGCTATATCTGTACATGGTTATTTATAGACCTTATTAATACTTTCTGCAGAACAGATAATACATACGACGACTCGCAACTGGAAATCCAAGTTAATAATATATTACTCCAACAGTTTTCAGTAAAACGGAAATAGTCATTTATATAAGTTGATTTTTTTTAAACAATAAATAGATGTTAAATTACCTTTTGTGAATTTATTTCAGGAAAACGAATGTGTTTTAAATCCATGTGAGTTTATATGTGATAACAACAGAACTTCACAAAGAATAATTTGCCGTTAACTATAATAATTACTCACTATAACCCCACCAGCTGATGTTTACCGCAACATATTTTTACACTCTGCATTCTCCCGACCCGAATCTAAAGTCATACTACTATCAATACGGCGGTGAAGGCCGATTACAATTTTGTCGCTGCCACACAGCCAAGTTCGTGCATGACGATACGCCGTCTCGTACTACGAATAATGTGGTCTCTTTCACCATGTTGCCAAACAGTTAAAATTTTCTTGATAATGGGTTAACTAACTGATAGATAATTAATTTTAATGCTCCTAAAAGACAAGCGACAAGTGTATACTTGCTTGCTTGCTTATTATTTTAACGTCTCTTATCTGCACCTACTGGGCTAATTTGGACGGGACCTACAGTCTACAGCTTATCGTGGGCTCCGAACCACGGTCCTCAATCACCTTAAACCCAGGACTATGCCTTTGTCATCAGGTGATCTACCGACTAACAAGTGTGTAAATGTGTCACCAACCCCTATCAGTTCCACGAGATATCCGATCTCATCCGGCCTAATTACCGGCATGAATGAAACTGCGTATGCCCAAAGTCTTATGTGACTTGAGTTTCGCAGGGATCGAACCCACGACCCGAACACTGGTCTAGTATAAAGATCGATTCCCTAACCAACTAGGCCACTGTGTCCGGTCGACAAGTGTATAATTATTGTGTAAAATACGGTAAGTAAGTAAATACGTTTCGCCTGCCATCGTAGGAGACTTCTTCAGAGAAATGAGTTACTGTGCTCTTACTCATTTCTCCTGAAGAAGCCTCCTACGATGGCAGGCGAAATGTCGAAACCTATTCTCGAAATGGTACGGAAAACGTATTAACTAGTCGTGAAAGCCTACGAAAAGAAACTTCAAAAGTCTGGACGATATACTAGATGAAAAATGACCAAATGAAATATACAAGATTTCCGAGATGCAAGGATCAAATTAAAATGTAGGACTTGAGCGCGATGGGAACTAAGCTATGTTAGTAATTGTATAGAATATATAATATTATCAGCAAGAACGCAATCCAGCAAACAGGGGCCAGAGGAAACCTGTAATGAAGTTAAGTTTCTCCCTATGGAGATAGACAGGGCAGAAGTTTTGTTGTTGTTTGGTTAATTTTAACGTCTCCTTTCTGCAACTAAGGCTAATCTGGACGGGACCTACAGCTTATCGTGGGTTCCGAACCACGGTCCTCAATCACCTTAAACCCAGGACTATGCCTTTGTCACGCAGGTGATCTACCGACTAACAAGTGTGTAAATGTGCCACCAACCCCTTTCAGTTCCACGAGATATCCGATCTCATCCGGTCTGTATACCGGCGTGAATGAAACTGCGTATGACACAAATACCTTTTTGCACTTGCCCAAAGTCTTATCTGACTTTTATTCCACTTGAATACGGCAGGATTCGAACCTACTCTTCGAACAGTGACCCAGAGATTAAGGCCCTAACCAACTGAGCCACGGTGTCCGATAGGGTAGAAATTAATGACATTGAGTTAGTCTATAGCCGAATAAAAGAACTTGCGGAGAGAATTAAAAAAGTACGCCCCACTGAAGATATAAAACTAGTGATGAGAGATGGTTTAAATGTTTCATACGTTCCAAAAATCTGCGAGTACATGTTTACTAAGGGAAAAATTTAAATAAAATTGAAAAAATAGATTCAACATATTTAAATAAATTGATGTTTCAAGCGCAAAGACACGAACCGCAAAAACAGAAAATCAAAAAGGAAGAGAATAATGATGGTCAAAGCTGAAGGAAACAGCTATGCTAAAAGGCTTAAAGAGGAAGTGGACATCGGAAAGATAGGTGTAAAAATCAATAAAATTAAAGAAAAAAGGAGACTTACTATTAGCAGAACTCAAGAGAAGTGCCATTAAATGGTACACAGATGGTTCTAGAACAACAGAAGGAACAGGAATTATATGGGCCTGGAACTAAATATTCCGAAAGTCTAGGCAAATCTCCGAGCATTTTCCAAGCTGAAATCTACGCCATCGGAAAATGTCTCCAGTTCAACATAGAAAGAAATTTTCGCAGACAAGAGATCATCATCATGTCAAGCAGCCATTAATGCTTTGAACCTCCACGTAATCAACACCAAGATCTTTTGGGAGTGCCTAGAGAATCTAAACGAACTAGACAAGAACAACAGTTACCATCCTATGGGTTCCGGGACACACTGGAGGGGCTGAAACACCAATTCTGGGACCTGAACCCTTCTGCGGAATAAGCACCAGTACAATACTTGATGAACTTGGAAAAGAAGTAAATAACAAAAGATCCCAATACTGGATGGGACTACAAGGAATGAGGCAGGCCAAGACACTACTGAGAAACTATAACCAGAAGAGACCAGACGACTGCATCAGCAAAAGGAGGAAGAAGGGGGAAACCTCTATCCACATTCTCTCAGAATGCATTACCCTGCAAAATCCAAGGATACAATACCTCGGAGAATATCAAATAGAAGAGGGAGATCTACCTAACCTGAAGTCTATCGACATCCTGAACTTTTTGAAAGCAATAAGACTGGAGGAACTGCTCTAATCGTTGAGACATCCTTAACGAATGGGTAGCAGAAGGGGGCACAATAGATCTTATAGGTCGTACTGTATCGAATCACCCATCAATAGACAGACAGATAGTATTAGCAGTTGGGGCGGGGGTAAAATGGGAAATTCATTAGAAATGAAAATAAAAAATGTGGATATCAGTATATAATGGGTATGGAACAAAGCACTAAAGAGAAAGAAGTGAAAGAAGATCATTAAAGAAACAAACACAAAAGACTCTGATAATTGACGTTTCAAGAAGACAAGCACATGTATTGATGACAAGAAGAACATTAAACCTTTAACAAAAGCATTTCTTTAGATTTTTACTGTCATATTTGCATACTTTTCTGATAATGATAACAATATTTATCCACGATTCGTCGATATAAATTATATTGGCTTCTTCCTGCATTAGTTTTCTGTCGAATTATTTCTGATTTTCTAAATAAAATGTAATTTCATTATTGCTTGCGGAATATCAAAACTATGTAATCTCAATGTGCTGCTTCGTCTAGTAATTTGTAATATTTTAATGAATCATTATTTTTCTTAGCCTTGCCATATTCTTATAACGAATGCTCTATTTCTTTTATTTTTCCTACACGTCTATTAAGATCTCCTGGTATCATAATGTTATTTTTAAATCGTTCCTTTAATTCCTTTACTTTTATGGATTTTTATTATGTCTTAGTTCTAATCTAATCACTCTTTGCGATATATATTTATAGTTTTTTTATTTATTTAAATGAGACCCATTCAGTTAAAAATGGGATACATAGTAGTACATGTGCATTGCCAACAGATAGGTCCGGCCTGGCCCATCGTGACACGTTCCGGAGCGCTCCCATGCATTACAAAAAATAATGTGATTTTTATATTGTATTTTACGATTGTTTCTTTATTACGTCCTGGTGACCGTCACCGTTAACAGCGTCCTCCTCCGCTTCGGCTATGGAGGCGGTTCCGTGTGACAAACTAAAGTAGCTACCCACTACAGTCAACAACAGGGTGATCAATCATAACAAGCTTTGTTCGCGGTAACGAAACTTCGGCAACGTTCGACTGTTTTCGTCTCACGTCCTACACGAGGCTCGGTAGCTAGCAAATCGTCCACCGCCTCCGATATGTACCCAGGCCGGGCCTGCTAACAGATGAAGCGTTTTGTAAATATTTATATTAATAAATTTTCTTTACAGTTTCGTAATGAACCAATGACTGGAATTTCAGTGATTCACAGAACATGTCAACAACTCTCTTCTGATTTGTCCAATGGACCAACACTAGGGTATAATACCTAGCCCCCAAAGGTGTCTAGATAATAAAAACTTCAAAATCAGGTTATTATGAGACGGACAGCACAGACAACCTGACGACTGTCTCCAATTATTGTCAAATTATAAATAAAATCAAATATAATTTATCCAAAATGCCTGAGAATGGATCTCAGTGTTTCAATTTTCAATCTAATTGTATACACCAGCGGTTTTCAAATTTTGTACCACATAAATATGATCAAAAATTGTACAACTAAGAATATTGTAATGTACCACAGTTTGACAACCGCTGGTATATGTACACTGTTGCCATTAGGCTAGAATGCAAGTTTGTGCATAATCCGAAATCTTCAGTTTCTTCAGATTAATAAAAAGGATGCCGATTTTTACGTTGGTGTAAGAATGCTACTGATACCTCTGACTCTATATAGAAGAAATAAGTAAGGTAGTTTAGTTAAAATTAAACCAAATAATCTATAAAAAACAAAAAATATGTGAATGGAAAACAAAAAAATTAAATTAATACTAACATAAACACAATAATTTTTACAGAGCAATTTAACTATATTTGTTAACGTCTTTTGAGTACTACAAATTGACACGATACCTTGATCTTTTTAAAAATAAATCAGAAAACAGATTTGTAAACATTTCAATGTGCAATAAGTAATATATATTTAAAAAATTGTAAAAATGTAGTAGAATGTATTTAATTACTTACGTATTTGTGAAACTTTTAGTTCTCGGTTGTATCTAGTCGAGTGTCTCACTAACCAATTCGGTCAAATTGACTATGTAGGTATGCGCTTGGTTAGGCAGACAAATATACACCTCCACTGTGTAACCTGTCAGACACGGTTAAATATAAATCAGTAGCCGGCACCGCAATGTTTTTTCGCCTTTACAATAAAGAAATCCATCTAAAACTGATGGAGTAGACGAGTTTACTTTACTACGCTACAACTGGAATGTGGTGGGGTTACTACGTATAGTGGACCATTTGAGTCATCGGCCGAAAAACGTACTCAATTTACTTTCATCATTTGGTCTACTGAGGTAAGAAAGTTCAGGGAGTCTAGGAGATGTTATAAGATTAGACAAAGAAAGAAACCCACTATATCGTTGATGTTTGTGTAAATCGTATGTCAATAGTATTTACTTACAACAGGTTTCCTTAGTATTGGGGAGGCATGACCATACAAGGGAATCCAGTGCGCAGCCCGATTTTAAGAAGTATTTCTAAGTTAAAGACATATTTCAACAGAATATTTAAATGCAAATTCGTTTAAATTCAAATAAGTAACATATTGGATAGCGTTAAGAAAAAATATTGAAAATGATTCTTTATTTAAAATTTTCTTTCAAATTTCGATCATTGACTCAAAAATGTACTTATTTCACAGGAAATTCCGATATTTGCTTTGACCAGTGTCCCACGACAGGGTATAGTTTAAGTAATCGCTATAGTCCAGCTATCTGAAATTTTTTTTAAAGTCGATGTCGAGTGTTCTACTTTAATATATAGCTCGGGAGCCAGAGAATATTTCTCGAGTTGATAAAATAGAAACATGCATTCACTAAGGCTCGATGCAGACGGGCGAGTAGATTCGCGACGAGTACGCAGCGTTCTCGCCGCGAGCTCGTCGTCCCACTATGCACACGGGCGAAGCTTTTCTCGAAGATCGCAACTATGAATCATCAGTATGTTGTCGACTTCAAACATGGATGCATCAAGACGTGTTGCAGTGGCGTACTTTACTTACCATAACTTGTACTATAACTATTAGAAAGAATTTAGGTTAAAAAAACTTGCATCAGTTATCAGTTTTGTATCCAATTATACAAGACGATCCATTATACAAATAGGATACATAAGATTACCAAATTATACACGTTTTGTATCCAATTATACGATCTGGCAGCCCTGAGTACGAACCACCACTGATTAATTTCTAGATGCGAGCACAAGCGGACTACAGGTACTGCTTAACCGCCGGCGAGGAATTCTCGCCGCGAGATCGCGGCGTGTTCGCTGCGAGCTCTCCTACGTGTGAATCGCACAATTTGTTTCTTTGGTCCGCTACCTCGCGGCCTAAGGCCTAAGGCTCGATGCAGACGGGCGAGTTCTATCGCTGCGAGCTCGCCGCGAACTTTTCTCGCGCGAGGTAGCGGACCAAAGAAACAAATGGTGCGATTCACACGTAGGAGAGCTCGCAGCGAACTCGCCGCGATCTCGCGGCGAGAATTCCTCGCCGGCGGTTAAGCAGTACCTGTAGGCCGCTTGTGCTCGCATCTAGAAATTAATCAGTGGTGGTTCGTACTCAGGGCTGCCAGATCGTATAATTGGATACAAAACGTGTATAATTTGGTAATCTTATGTATCCTATTTGTATAATGGATCGTCTTGTATAATTGGATACAAAACTGATAACTGATGCAAGTTTTTTTAACCTAAATTCTTTCTAATAGTTATAGTACAAGTTATGGTAAGTAAAGTACGCCACTGCAACATGTCTTGATGCATCCATGTTTGAAGTCGACAACATACTGATGATTCATAGTTGCGATCTTCGAGAAAAGCTTCGCCCGTGTGCATAGTGGGACGACGAGCTCGCGGCGAGAACGCTGCGTACTCGTCGCGAATCTACTCGCGCGAGGTAGCGGACCAAAGAAACAAATGGTGCGATTCACACCGCCGGCGAGGAATTCTCGCCGCGAGATCGCGGCGAGTTCGCTGCGAGCTCTCCTACGTGTGAATCGCACCATTTGTTTCTTTGGTCCGCTACCTCGCGCGAGAAAAGTTCGCGGCGAGCTCGCAGCGATAGAACTCGCCCGTCTGCATCGAGCCTAAGATGTAATCGAAGCGACAAATCGCTCGGCCACGCGACCAAATCATAGTTTAACTGGTCTTTGCGTCCTAGGCAAGGTAGCGGCATCCTCTGCGGCAGTCTCAAAGGATGCCGCTACGTTAGGAGTTTTTTTGGTAGCAACAAAGGCGTCGCTTTAAAGCTGTTAAATTGGGGCTACTATATGTATTATACGAACTATATAACATTGTTTCTTTTTACACCAACTTTATCCCAATTTCTTTCAAATTAATAGATTAGTTCTCAAAAATATGCCCATTGGATATTTTTTTAAGATAGAAATTGAAAATTTAGTATCTTTCTATGCCGTATTAACGGCTCTGCCACCAAATTTGCTATTAAATGAAGGATATGTGTGTAAAGAGTAGACATTAATGGACAATGGACCAACACACAGTGCACTAAAATTCAATTTTTCTTAAACTGTGCTATGCTATCGGGAAATTGATTTTTCAATACTATTTAAAATTCAGCATATATATTTGAGTCTTAAAAAATTTTGCTCCGGCCTTGGTTTGGGTGGAAAGAATACGCTTGTGATACCAAGGGCGGATTTACGGGAGGGTACAGGGGGTAATTACCCCCCTATGATTATAATTTATAAAAAAAATGTATAAAACATAATACACACAAAACTGTTTTACGTAATAAAGAAAGTGGTGCTTCTTATAACGGATAAAGAAAAATGTATGCAGCTTCCTTATTTTACTAGACTTTTAATAGTAGCAGTGTAAAAGTGTTTTTATTTGTTTTAACCATTTCTAAGTACTTTCCTAGTCTCTTTGTGATTATAATTTAGTATTAATAAAGATTTTAAACATGTTGTCTTTAGTCCAAGAAATGAAGTAAAATCATTGAGCAGAAACAGATCGACTTGAAATTTTTGCAAATTGTTGGGAAAGGTGTTTAGTTCAGAAGTAGAAAACTTTCGATAGTGGCGTTTTTTTCATCAAAAAGTGAGGGAAAAAAAGAAAATAAACTTGCGCAATCGATAAATTATCCTTTGTTAATGAATTAATGTTAAATACAATTTTTCATGAAAATAAACCCCTCCCGAGTTATAGGGCGTAGAAAATTACGATTTTCACCATATAAATCGTACATTTCTAAAAGTTTTTTAAATATAACCGAAAATCTGATATTATTACGTAAAAATTGATATAAACTAATTTTATGGCCTTGAGCTAACAATTAAAATGATTTTTTTTTATTTTTCTACGATTAATACGAAGGAAGATCTGGCAATTGAAAAATGGGTGTTTAAAGAAACTGGATCGTTCTAGCGCAGGGGTTCTCAAACTGTGGTACATGTACCACTGGTGGTACATTACAATGTTTTAGTGGTACAATTTAACGTTTAACATTTTGTTTTCAGAAACACATATATTTTTCTTCAAGTTTTTGACTTTAACGGCTCTAGCTTTAATATTGAAATGACGGCTCTTCCAAAAACTTCGAACAATTTCGCGACACATTGATTTTTAACGGCGAAATGCTTTTATGGTGGTACATATATTTTTGTTTCATATTTATGTGGTACAAAATTTGAAAAGTTTGAGAACCGCTGTTCTAGCATCAATATCTCAAAAAAAAATGACTTCCACAAAAAAATGTATATAACATCTTAATGAGAGAACAACATTGGGAACATTTTAAGACCAACCAGAACCGTTTAACATAAGCAGAAGAAAAGCTATAGACAAAATAAATTTTTTTCAATTTTTTTTACGCCATTTTTTTAGCGCCATCTAGACTGTGGTATTTGACAAAATATCCTTTTGCAGAAAGTCGTAACATATGTTTTTACAATTGTTTAGTAATTTTTCGTCATTTTTTCGGGTTAAATATTGAAAAAACGGTCCTTCCAATGAAAAAGTTTGTCATAACATGATATTTCGGCGATATCCTAAGCTTTAAAATGGCAAAAAATACATTTTTTTTTAGAAATGTACGAATATTGTGGTGAAAACCGTAATTTTCTGCACACTATAACTCGGGAGGGAACATTAATTTATTAAAAAAGGTAATTTATCGAATGCGAAAAAAATTTTTCTTTTTTTTCATACCCCTACTCAAAACGTAACTAACGAAAGTTTTCTACTTCTGGACACCTTTTTTAGCAATTTGCAAAAAATTTTCAGTCGATCTGATGAGTTACTAGTTTCTGCTCGATATAAAAAAAAATTACTAGCTTTCTTGGACTACTTGGTAAGTTTTACCCCTCCCATAAAAAAAAGCTAAATCCGCCCTTGTGTGATACTATGGCTAAAAATATGGGACACATAGTTTTGCGACTATAAAACACATGTGGCACCAAGTAAACCTAAAATTAGAATCCTAAACACCTCTCATACCCTAAGTACAAGTGTAATAACGTCACAAAAGATATTTTGGTAGATAGGGGAAAACAGAAAATACAGCAAGTGCATTTTCTGCAAACAATGTTACAATGAAAATGTTAAAATATATCTGTTAACAAAATATAATTAAAACAATTTTTATAAATATAAAGATATACATTTTAAAGTCAAAGACGTGAAAGATTGAAAAAAATAAATTAACTTATCGTAAACCGAGACAACTCATGTCTAGCTCTGCCATCTATACGCTAATAACAGAATCAGAACTGCAGGAATAACAGAAAACTTACTCTGTTATTAGGGAATCTAACACCGCCAACTATACTCTAATAACAGAATCAGAATTACAGAAAAAACAGAAAACTGTAATCGATACACCAGATTGAAATATTTAAAATAGTGGGAAAAATCATTGCACTCAAATGTTGCCATTTAATACAATATTAAATACATTTTCAAAATCGTTACCCCACAAACCTTTGAAAAATCAAAGGAAAAACGGTTGCACCGACGCTGGAGTATTGTAATTCAATACTTGTAAGGGCCTTTGTCTTAGCAGTAGTTGTATAATACTTATTTTAAGATTTCATTTAACGTTGTATTAAACGGCTACATTAAGTGCAATTGATCTCTTCCCGTTAATTAGTTTTCTGTTTTTTCTGGTATTCTGTGTAGATGGCGGTGTTAGACTTTTTGTTATATTTAACGATTGTATAAGTATATTATACTTATATTGATTTAATAGCATCTCTTTTTTAGAATTAAATATAAAAAATATTATGTGTTTAACAAAGTAAAAGTAGCAGTTAATAGGCCTCTCATTATTTATTATAATTCGTCTTAATATTATTTTAAATTCAAGTTTAAAATGAAAAATTTATTGTTGACTAATTTAATTTAATCAGACAACCGTATTTTCAGTAACGCCTTCACCATAATTTCAAATGCATTTGCAAAAGTATGGAACACCTTCGCCATAATTTGAAATATATTTGTAAAAGTATGGTTGTCTGATGAAAATAAAATTAGTCTGTCTCGAATTTCTTATAAACTGCGTAATAGCATCTCTTTATTAGAATTAAATATAAAAAAATATTATGTGTTTAACGAAATAAAAGTATCAGTTAATAGTGCTCATTATTTACTATAATTCATCTTAATATTATTTTAAATTCAAGTTTAAAATGAAAAATTTATTGTTGACTAATTTAATTTTATTAGACAAGCGTATTTTCAGTAACGCCTTCACCATAATTTCAAATACATTCGTAAAAAGTATGGTTGCCTGGTGAAAATAAAGTTAGTCTGTCTCGAATTTTTTATAAACTGCGTAATAGCATCTCTTTTTTAGAATTAAATATAAAAAAATTATTTTGTGTTTATTATTTACTATAATTTGTCTTAATATTATTTTAAATTCAAGTTTAAAATGAAAAATTTATTGTTGACTAATTTAATTTTATTAGACAACCGTATTTTCAGTAACGCCTTCACCATAATTTCAAATACATTTGCAAAAGTATGGAACACCTTCGCCATAATTTCAAATACATTTGTTAAAAGTATGGTTGTCTGATGAAAATAAAATTAGTCTGTCTCGAATTTTTTATAAACTGTGTAATAGCATCTCTTTTTTAGAATTAAATATAAAAAAATATTGTGTTTAACGAAATAAAAGTATCAGTTAATAGTCCTCATTATTTACTGTAATTCGTCTTAATATTATTTTAAATTCAAGTTTAAAATGAAAAATTTATTGTTGACTAATTTAATTTTATCAGACAACCGTATTTTCAGTAGCGCCTTCACCATAATTTCAAATACATTTGCAAAAGTGAACGCCTTCACCACAATTTCAAATACATTTGGAAAACGTATGGTTGTCTAATGAAAATAAAATTAGTCTGTCTCGAATTTTTTATAAACTGCGTATGGCATCTCTTTTTTAGAATTAAATATAAAAAAATATTATGTGTTTAACGAAATAAAAGTATCAGCTAATAGTCCTCATTATTTACTCTAATTCGTCTTAATATTATTTTAAATTCAAGTTTAAAATGAAAAATTTATTGTTGACTAATTTAATTTTAGAAAACGAGTAAGGAATTTAATTTATCAGATTCGACATCCTAAGACCGGTTTCTGCCTTTCGGCTTCGTCAGTTAGGCTTTTCGAATCCAATAAATAAAATTCCAAACTCGTACAAGTCAGTAGCTATATCCGCTATAAGATAAAATTTTTAGATGTGCTGCCATCTATGATTAGAAGAGAGTATTGACAATTATTAAAAGCAAAAAATTCCCGGTGTATTGGGGTTGCATACACAATTTGCATTGTGTGTTGCAAAGCTTTTATTTGACTGACGAAGCCGAAAGGCAGAAACCGGTCTTAGGATGTCGAATCTGATAAATTAAATTCCTTACTCGTTTTCTAACTTTGTATTAATCTCTAAAAGGGATACGAAAGAAGAGAGTGACATTTTGACTAGAATCAGTCAAATAAAAGCTTTGCAACACACAATGCAAATTGTGTATGCAACCCCAATACACCGGGAATTTTTTGCTTTTAATAATTGTCAATACTCTCTTCTAATCATAGATGGCAGCACATCTAATAATTTAATTTTATCAGACAACCGTGTTTTCAGGAACGCCTTCACCATAATTTCAAATACATTTGCAAAAGTATGGAACGCCTTGGCCATAATTTCAAATACGTTTGTGAAAAGTATGGTTGTCTGATGAAAATAAAATTAGTCTGTCTCGAGTTTTTTATAAACTGCGTAATAGCATCTCTTTTTTAGAATTAAATATAAAAAAATATTATTTACTCTAATTCGTCTTAATATTATTTTAAATTCAAGTTTAAAATGAAAAATTTATTGTTGACTAATTTAATTTTATCAGACATCCGTATTTTCAGGAACGCCTTCACCATAATTTCAAATACATTTGCAAAAGTATGGAACGCCTTCGCCATAATTTCAAATACGTTTGTAAAAAGTATGGTTGTCTGATGAAAATAAAATTAGTCTGTCAAACTGCGTAATAGCATCTCGTTTTTAGAATTAAATATAAAAAAATATTATGTGTTTAACGAAATAAAAGTATCAGTTAATAGACCTCATTATTTATTATAATTCGTCTTAATATTATTTTAAATTCAAGTTTAAAATGAAAATTTATTGTTGACTAATTTAATTTTATCAGACAACCGTATTTTCAGGAACGCCTTCACCATAATTTCAAATACATTTGGAAAAGTTAGGTTGTCTTATCTGAATTTGTAGTTTAAAAATCTAATTCAACGAATTTTTTAAGGGCAGCTTTGTTTTATGATAGCTGTAATTTTATTATAAATTCTTAGTGTCGCTTTGTTACTTTAAAATATTCGTGTTGTATTTCAATTTTAAGTTTAATAAAACTGTCAGAACAATCCTTTGTTTACTTATGCAAATTATTTCCAATGGTATCTGAAAAAAATAAACATTTCATTTGATGTTATATTTAGACTTTATCTGATTGATAAATTAGACGATGCATACTGATTCATGTCAATGCCATATGAAAAGAATGGTTTGTATCGAGAAAATATTTGTTCTCTTCCTCTTCATTTCTGTTTTTGCACATTGTTCTAAAAATTTAAAAAATGATTTAATATTAAAGGTATTAAATGAATCTCATAGCAAATGTGCCATACTTTTACTATGTTGGACTGAAAGCGGTAGGGTTTTTTCTACAATGACAGAGAAAAATATAAAATTTATTTTGTTCTTCTGTTTGTTTTTAGAAGAAATTGATCTTCTGCAATCAATACACTCAAGTACGTCCGCCAAAACAGCTCTCTTTTCAATAAAAAAAAATACTATTTCAAATTTAAATGTGAGAGCTTACGAAGAAATAAATTTTATTTTAGATTTGAACTGCCCCAATGCGACTAAAATTTTGGAAGAGGTATGTAAAACCATTATTCTATATATTCATCGGCAAAATAGATTTCAGTTAGAAATAATAAGATCAAATTTGATAATTTTATATAAAATTTTTTGCATAGTGTAGGCAGATGTTCATTGAGTTAATATAATATTTTATTTTTTAATTTTTATGTTAATTTTGTTAAATGCAAATCCACTATTATTTGTCAGTTCCTTTGCATCTGAAATGCCTCTGATTAATTTATTATCTTACAGAATTCTTCATACATCAAATTTAGAAATATATACCACTGGTTGCTACTTTATAATAGCACTATATCCAAACAAGATCATTTTAGCTTCCTCTGGAATATGAAGCTTAGATTTGACACGAACATGAAAATGGCTATATTTGAAGAACAAGATTCCTATCGATTATTTGACATATACAAACCAGGATACGGAGCTAAAACTAAAATAAAATTACTATCTACCTTCAAAAACAGTAATGTAACAATTGCTCACGAAATTATGTCTTTTTATGAACAGAGGAAAAATTTAACCGACGTTTTATTGCGAACTGCGAATACGGTAAGTAAAACACTTTAGATGTACAGTGCGCGCGTAAAGTATGGAAATATGTGTCAATAAAATTTTACATTTCTGAGATGTAACAGCCAACTTTTAATTTTTGAATTAATCATGCACCCTGTATATTTTCGGATTATCTACTACTGTTGTATTGCCTTAAAGGAGATGCTCAATATGATTTCCAAGTCTCAGCAAACAGAGTTCCATGTTCTGTAATTTTATTTTTTAATTCTCGGAGATCTTAGGGTCTATTCAGATAGACTTTACTCTTCAAAGTATCCCCGTTAGTAATACTCTAATAGAGTCACACATACGATATTCAGAAAGTCACGTACACCACGTAAATAATTGGTGGATATTACTGAAACCCAATTGATCTATTCACAAGTCGAGTATTTATATTATTAATGCCTCTATCATCCGACCATGTAGTTCTGTTTATTTACGGAGCCATTCAAATAGAAAATTGCCTCACTAAAAAAAAATAAATGGTTATAAAACGCAGGATTATCATTTTGTCTAAAAACTTCGTCCTATATTCAATGTATGTCAATGAGACTGAAGAAGAAGGCAGCGTTTATAATTATTATAATAGTCTAAATTATTTTTTTTTCTGACAGAAAATATTTGTGACTATGGTGTATGGTGCAGTTTCTTATTTTAGAATAAATTTTATAATTTTAGCACGAGTTTTCCTTCGAAACTAATGAAGGAGTAGCCAGAGAATTGAAAACGAAAGGTGATAGAACATTTGAAAAACTTAACTTTCAATTATTTTTATGTTTGAAGAGCATACATCAATTTAAGTAAGATATATAAAAGAAAGTTAATAGTTTTATTTGAAGTTAATTGTTTCAGATATAATACAACATTTCGTAATGCTTACTTTGGAAATACTACATCAGGTATCGATGCTGGTATTGCTAAGTTGGTACATGAAAAGAAAGTGGACATGAGTACATCAGGAGGTTTTCTTCGGGTTGATAGAATTGATTATTATGATTTTTTAGTTCCAGTTTATAAATTTAGGTATATACTTTTTTTTAAATTTACACAAAAGTAAAAAGTATACCACGGTATAGTCGAACTCAATCCTTTATGAGAATGAAAAAACAGCAAAGGATTACCGCCAATAGAAAAAATGCTCATGAATCTGGACATTTTTGAGCACTTTAAAGTCGAAAACACGGTACACTATCCATATACATAAAAATAAAATAATATTTTGGCTATTAGGACCACTGTGCAAAGATTCAATAACCAACTTAGCAGGATATCGTTATAGGGGAGAATGGCGTATAATTATTAATTATGAGTTTAATATGAATTTACATTTTAATTTCTATAACGCATATGAGATTAATTAAAATTTTGTCTTAAATTATTTTAACTAAACTGTGGGGTGTGAGGTTACACTTATAAGAGGCGACTATGGAAGTGTGGTTATAGTTTTTACATTTTCAATTGCAGAAACAAAATTCTCAGATATGCAGACAGGTTACTTTGGCGGCTTGTAGATGTGTCGACAAGTGGCTTTGTCGGTATTAGCGGCATGTAGATGTGCTGACAAGTGGCTTTGTCGGTATTAGCGACTTGTATAAAGCGGGATCATTTTGTTCTGCAATTAAAGTAGGAAGTAAGAAGGTAGACAAATATTGTCTTCAGTAGTGAGGGCTAGGAAAATATTCATGCAGTGATACACTGTGCTTGTGTTCGCACTTGATTTTTGATTTAGTGAATAGTAGGTGGTAGGTGATTCGTGGCGTTAGTTTATTTCAATTAATATTATTCTTGGCTTCCGTGTATATACATACTTTTTTTTATTTTGAAACATTGTTACAGTGTACTTCTTATTTATTTATTCGTTGTCAATTTCAATATGTTTCGTCCTTGGAAAAATACAGTTTTTTTTAAGTGGATCTAAAGAATCGGAACAATCACTAAATGATATTCCAATGGATTATGTGGTATTAGGTTGTAGTCCCAAAGATTCCTGGCATCAAAAAGGGGCCACGAGGTATTGCGCCTTCCGCCCTATTTTTGTGTATTTAACCCCATAGAATTAATTTGGGGACAACTTAAAAAAAGAATAAGGCGTCATAACGTGTTTCCCAAATTTGATGGGTTGATAGCAAATTTGGTAAAAGAAGAAATTAACAAAATTTCAGCTGATGATTGGCAGAAAAAAATCAAACATGTCATCAAAGAAGAAAATTCTTATATAACGAGTCCGACCAAATTTATTATCAATGTTGATGACAGTGATTCCGATGGTGAGGGTTGAGATAGGGTAGGTAAGCTTAATTAATTTATAATATTTATGACTTTATTCACCGTGTTTTTAATTTTAGAATTAAAATTTGAGACAAAATTTTAATTAGCAACGTTTCTGAATCTAAAATGTAAATTCATATTAAAGAAAGTTAATCAATATAGAAATTTTACGCAAATTACCCCTAACGATCTCCAGTAACTTGGTTATTGAATCTTTGCACAGTGGTCCTAATAGACAAAATATCATTTTATTTGTATGTATATGGACAGTGTACGGTGTTTTCGACATTAAAATACTCAAAAATGTCCAGATCAATCAGTATTTCTTCTATTGGCGGTATCCTTTGCTGTTTTTATAGCGTTTTTTCTTTCTCATAAAGCGGTGGGTTCTACTATACTGGATTATGCAATTATATCTGTATATTGGAAGACCCTAAGTCTGTTTTATTGTATTTACACCAGTTAATTAAGGTGAAAATTTCACACCAACATTTTTTAACCAATAAGAAGCTTTCGTTTCAGCTCATTACTGTAGTGTCAAATTATAAAAATACACCCTTCCGTTCACTGTAAAATAATACAGATTGGTTGATAGCTAATAGAATACATTATTTTAGACCAACAAATCCTAGGAACATATTCTTTTGGTATATATGAAGGTATCTTACGAAAATATCATGTTATAATTTTTTTATATTACTTTGGTGTGAAATCTTCTTACCGAATCTCCCACGATCTTGAATTACTATCTGGAAATATCTCCTCAAGCATGAATTTTTTTAAAAAAGTATCCCTCGTCTTCGACTCGGGCTACTTTTTCCGATAGTAATTCAAGCTCTAGTGATTACAACACCCAGTTAAAACGCAGACTTGGAAAAAAGCACAAAACTCAAAAAAAATTATTGAAGAGTTTGTACAAACTTCAATACTTTACGAGTGGGAAATGCGTATCTCGCGCGAGTTGTACACTATACCTTTTCTACGATTATATATTTCTTATTTGAAAAATGAAAGCATATATTTTTATTTATTTTTCGTATTTTTTTGTCTAGAATTATGTTTTTTATTTATTAGAAAATTAAAAATAACAGAACGTTACTTTTAGAACTTGCTTCATCTTTGTTAATCCCGGAAATGTAAAACCAGGAACCGATGTTTTAAAACCATTTTCGTCAAACACGTGGTATGCTTTTATATTAACCGGAATATTCATAGGAATTGCAATCAATATTGCATGTTGGGTTGAATATACATTTGAAGAAGCGACTACAAGATATAGTTTATTCACGTCCATAATAATAACAATTTCTGTGTTGGCCCAACAAGGTAAATTTTTTTTTTCGATTAAAGTACCTTCCTAAAGACAGCCCTGTGGTAGCTACCCCTCACTTTTTATTTTCAAATGACACCCCCTGTATATTATCATTGAAAATTGCGTGTCATTCTATATGGAATACGACGATAGCACATACTTGGTATTTTTTTTATTAATAACAACAAAAACATTAACATTTTGTGACTTTTTTTACGTTACTTAATTATCCTTATAAAAATTAAAAATTGCCCCCGCCCATGTTTTTAAAAACTTCACACAGAATAGAACTATTTTCCAACGGGTCGATTGGTACTTATGGACTTATAAGCTTGGCCTCCACGCTCCCCAGATTTAACACCACTGGACCGTTTTTGCGGGGTTATCTTAAAGAATTGGTTTATCAAACACCCCAGCTATGGATTTAGATGATCTTATAGAACGCATTCGCGGCATTACAGCAACTATGATTCATACTTCATGAAATGTGTCATACAAAATAAATAATTGGTTTAATTCTTTTGGTTTAAAACCTAGAGAAATGAAAATGAAATCAATAACTATGTTTTTTTAGGTTCGGCAATTGTTCCTTTAGGAAATTCAGGAAGAATAATATTTCTTAATCTTTTGATATTTTCGATTATAATTTATAACTATTACACATCAAGCTTAGTCTCATCTCTCCTCAGCACTGTACCTGATGCAATAAATACCGTCAAAGAGTTATACGAAAGTAATTTAAAAGTAGCGATAGAATCTCGTCCCTACACTATAACGTATTTTATTCAACAAAAAAATGATCGATACATCAGCTTACTTAATAGAACTAAAATTTACGAAAATGGTAAACCAAATTTTATGACTCCCAGCGAAGGCATTGCTAAAGTTAAAGAACAAACTTATGCTTATCACACAGATGATGTTACCGCCTATTCCTGGTTAGATAATGCAGACCAAGAGCTTCTGTGCGATTTAGCCGAAATTAATTTTATCCCAAATAGCGACATTGGCATGGTCATGCAAAAGGATTCAGAATATACGGAGTTGTTTCAAATAAGGTAAAGTTTAAACTTTAGATCAATTTCACACAAAGTTTATTTTTCATTTTAAGGATATTGTTTAATTTTCAATTGTAAAAATTAAACATAAATTCAAGTCGTTCATTTTTCAAATCAAACCGGCAACTATGCCAAATATTTGTTACCGATCGTGACAAGAAACAAGTCTGGCAACGGCGCGTCCGCGAATTGCCAACACACTTAGAATCATTTTTAGATGTGCTACCATCTATGATTAGAAGAGAGTATTGACAATTTTTAAAGCTAAAAATTCCCGATGTATTAGGGTTGCATACACAATTTGCATTGTGTGTTGCAAAGCTTTTATTTGACTGATTCTAGTCAAAATGTCACTCGATTCTTTCGTATCCCTTTCAGAGATTAATACAAAGTTAGAAAATTGTCAATACTCTCTTCTAATCATAGATGGTAGCACATCTAAAAATTTTATCTTATAGTGGATATAGCTATTGACTTGTACGAGTTTGGAATTTTATTTATTGGATTCGAAAAGCCTAACTGACGAAGCCGAAAGGCAGAAACCGGTCTTAGGATGTCGAATCTGATAAATTAAATTCCTTACTAGTTTTTGGCTGCGAATTAGGCCAGATTACTCAAGATATTTTTCACTGTCCAAGTACAGTACACAGTTGATTGTTTAAGTGATGAGTGCCCCGATAAATTAATTTTTATCGTAAATTATGTCTTCTCTACAAAGATAAACTTACAAGTATTTTCTAGGTGTTACATGTAAGATCATGTAAACTTCTCCATTGTTAAGTTTGTCCATTTCTCATTACAAATTTAAATAAAAGGTGTTAAAACGTAACATGTGAGTTTTAATGGGAAGTTTCTAACAAAGTTCATCAATTCACCTAAACTACAGTCCGCAAGTTAAATCTAATTCAGACAGGGTTTAAAAAGGCGGCATTTCAACGCAAAGAATGCATGGGCCTGCCTGGGAAACCGCTGCAAAAGGACTTCTGCGCACCAAGAGACAACAGATATTATGTCTATAGAAACAATTATTTTTTTGTTCGCCCTTCTTAATCCGCCCCTGCATGAATGGCAACTGACAAAAACCAATATAATTTTTAAAATATTGTTGAATTTAAAATATAGGAAACTTGTTATTACTTATAAATATCATGAGCTCCTCAGTAACACAAGGAGCCATTAAAAAGCTCGGTAGAAGATTTCTGTGCTAAAATCGGCTGGTCCAAAATGCGGACCAAAAAGGGTGTACTACCTGCCACTGCAGATGTTCCATAATCCTAGATGAAATTTGCGTACTAAAAAATCTTTTCTCAAAACTTGTATGTTTTGAGAAAAGCTTTTTTTTATATCTTCTATAATATATTAATTCTCTTGATTTTTCAGTTTAAGAAAGATGCAAACAAGTGGAATCTATCACAGAGAGATGAAGTTTTGGATCCCGAAAAAACCAATATGTCTATTGAGTAGCAGAGTAAAATCTGTTGGCTTGAGCGAATTATTTTTGGTTTATTTAATACTGTGTTGTGGCATTTTATTAGCGATATTTATTTTATGTCTAGAAATTATTTCTAGGAGATTTGTTTAATGGATTAATTTAAATTTATTAGAAATATATCATAAAGTCAGATAAATATAAATAGTAAAGTAAATATAATTTTAATTGATTTTATTTGGGAACAATATCAATATATCAATATGGTGGATACATGTATGGTTGGGGATTCATGTTTCCCTGAGGGTACATCGGCGGCGGAGGATACAATGCTGGTGGATACATAGGATAACTAGCATATTGTTGAGAAATTACAGGCGCAGGGCGTCTTCGATCTCTTCCTCTCATACCTGTAACGTCCATCAACACTTTATTGCTTGCATCTATAGTTGCAGCTAGTGATTGAGCAAGAGCTTCGTTGGCTCCCAAAATTGCACTTGCTCTTAATTTTCCTCTATGTTCTATGTTATTACTTTTTGCAAATCCGCCATTTAATAGGTGTGTGAGACATATCTAAAAATACATTTATTATTAATTTTGATTCGTTTAAAAAAGTAAAATATTCCTTAAGCATAAACGCGATGTTTATAGTCGAACTCAATCCTTTATGAGAATGAAAAAACAGCAAAGGATTACCGCCAATAGAACAAATGCTCATGAATCTGGACATTTTTGAGCACTTTAAAGTCGAAAACACGGTACACTGTCCATATACATAAAAATAAAATAATATTTTGGCTATTAGGACCACTGTGCAAAGATTCAATAACCAACTTAGCTGGATATCATTATAGGGGAGAATGGCGTATAATTATTAATATGAGTTTAATATGAATTTAGGACATTTTAATTTCTATAACGCATATTAAATTACTAATTAAAATTTTGTCTTAAATTAATTTAACTAAACTGTGGGGTGTGAGGTTACACTCATAAGAGGCGACAATGGAAGTGTGGTTATAGTTTTTACAATTTCAATTGCAGAAACAAAATTCTCAGATGTGCAGACAGGTTACTTTGGCGGCTTGTAGATGTGCCGACAAGTGGTTTTGTCGGTATTAGCGGCATGTAGATGTGCCGACAAGTGTCTTTGTCGGTATTAGCGGCATGTAGATGTGCCGACAAGTGGCTTTGTCGGTATTAGCGGCATGTAGATGTGCCGACAAGTGGCTTTGTCGGTATTAGCGACTTGTATAAAGCGAGATCATTTTGTTCTGCAATTAAAGTAGGAAGTAGGAAGTTAGACAAATATTGTCTTCAGTAGTGAGGGCTAGGAAAATATTCATACAGTGATACACTGTGCTTGTGTTCGCACTTGATTTTTGATTTAGTGAATAGTAGGTGGTAGGTGATTCGTGGCGTTAGTTTATTTCAATTAATATTATTCTTGGCTTCCGTGTATATACATACTTTTTTTTATTTTGAAACATTGTTACAGTGTATTTCTTATTTATATATTCGGTGTCAATTTCAATATGTTTCGTCCTTGGGAAAATACAGTTTTTTTAAGTGGATCTAAAGAATCGGAACAATCACTAAATGATATTCCAATGGATTATGTGGTATTAGGTTGTAGTCTCAAAAATTCCTGGCATCAAAAAGGGGCCATGAGGTATTGCGCCTCCCGCCCTATTTTTGTGTATTTAACCCAATAGAATTAATTTGGGGACAACTTAAAAAAAGAATAAGGCGTCATAACGTGTTTCCCAAATTTGATGGCTTGATAGCAAATTTGGTAAAAGAAGAAATTAACAAAATTTCAGCTGATGATTGGCAGAAAAAAATCAAACATGTCGTCAAAGAAGAAAATTCTTATATAACGAGTCCGACCAAATTTATTATCAATGTTGATGACAGTGATTCCGATGGTGAGGGTTGAGATAGGGTAGGTAAGCTTAATTAATTTATAATATTTATGACTTTATTCACCGTGTTTTTAATTTTAGAATTAAAATTTGAGACAAAATTTTAATTAGCACGTTTCTGAATCTCACAAGAGATCAGAAAATGAAGCTATAGGCCAGGTGGAGTGGTCAACTTCTATTCAAATCTAATATGCGTTATAGAAATTAAAATGTAATTTCATATTAAAGAAAGTTAATCAATATAGAAATTTTACGCAAATTACCCCTAACGATCTCCAGTAACTTGGTTATTGAATCTTTGCACAGTGGTCCTAATAGACAAAATATCATTTTATTTTTATGTATATGGACAGTGTACGGTGTTTTCGACA
Source organism: Crepidodera aurea (assembly GCA_949320105.2). NCBI lineage: Eukaryota > Metazoa > Arthropoda > Insecta > Coleoptera > Chrysomelidae > Crepidodera > Crepidodera aurea. Next base: position 44,203,555 of record OX439475.1, read on the forward strand.
TTAAAATACTCAAAAATGTCCAGATCAATCAGTATTTTTTCTATTGGCGGTATCCTTTGCTGTTTTTATAGCGTTTTTCCTTTCTCATAAAGCGGTGGGTTCTACTATACCTGACTACTGTGCCATGGTATCCGCACTCAACTGATTTACGACTTTTATAGTAATTTTTCCACAATTGCACAATATCTGCATAAGGCCCATTCATAAATTTAGGGACACTTTGTATAATATCTTCTACATTTAAATTTGGCCTATTCTTTGGAAGGAAGTTGACTAGACGGGAATCATTTGATTGTGAATTTAAAAAAAATTGAATTAATATAAAAAATTATTAAAAATAGAAAACGAATTTCGAAAACTCTGAGCCGTTGAATACAAATATTCAAGCGAGGCGTTCGGTAAAAAAAACTAAAGTATCTTTGCCTAAAATGTACGCAAAAAAAAAGAAAGCATTTTAAAAGGAGACTCTAAGCTTTCTCAGGAAGCCATTAGTTTTTAATTTTTTTTTTTGTTTTCTGATAGAAAATTTGACCGGAAGTTATAATTTCAAAAATTCTCACTGATTTTTATAAAACTGAAGTTATATATTTATAGAGGCATAACAAAAAAAATGCTTGTACATTTATCATCATTATACTTTTACTTTTGATGTAAAAATAATTAAAATGATAAACATTGTATCTGTTTAATAAAACTTATGTTTTAAAATTATCATTCAAAAGTAGTAGTAGTACTTCTGAAATGTTGAATTTATCGCAAATCCCTTGTTTTGCTCGATTGGAAACAGCTTCTGAGGTACTTCCAAACAAAGTACGATGGGACGAAGTCGGGTAATCTGAAAAATCACTCAATATCACCACGAAAATGCTGATATTGACCAACACATGTTTTCATAACCAGTAACTTTTTGTAGTGCTCTTGTGTTTGTACATAACCGTTGAGATAAAAATGTGCTTTATCACAAAAACAATTTTTTCATGCCGCAGTCATTCTAAAGAAAAGCATCATGGTTTCACAGAATTGGTGTCGTTGTGGATGGAATTCTCCTTTAGTTTATAGCTCGGGAGCCATAGTGGAAAGAGTATAAATTAAAAAAATAAAAACATGTGCAATCGCTACGCGATCAAATGCATTTCACGCGGCGGTGAACTTTTCTTTGTGATTCTATTCGCTATAGGCAAGATCACAAATGAGTAAATCATTTCACCGTCCTCCATGATCTCTGATTGGATATCGAAAATAAACTGGTAATGGTTTTGGAAAATAATATTTTTACAAACTCCTTATAAGTACTTTGAATTCACTGCAAGTTGGTGAGGTATAATTTGATTTATAAATTTTAAGTTGAGCTTAGGAAACAATTCTAAAATTGAAAGATAGACTGAATTCAAAGGCGAATTGATGACCCAAAAATGTCAAAATAACTCTTTATTTGTACTTAAATAAGCATTGTTAATATTTGCTGGTTTATCTTTGTCTTATTTTTTACTTATTTGAGGTTCGTTTGAGGAACCAGGATCTTCTTTTGGAGGATTTTTAACTGTGAAAACGTTCTTTTGAATATCTCCAGACGACTGAAAATAAACGAGCCGCTAATTTTCATTTGTTTTCTTATTCGTTGTTCAACGGGATGTAAAAAGTATGAAGTAAAATTATTATTGCTTTTATTAATAATGCGTAAAATTGAATTAATAGAAATAAATTGAATGATACTTTGTAGAAAAGTATATTTACTAGTACTTGTGTATTGAAAAATGTTAATAGTGTAATGAATTCATTGGAAGACCCCCTAGTGGTGGTCCTTGTCCCATTGGCATGTATCCACCAGGTGGCATGGGAAATGGAGGTTGGCCCATTGGCGGGAATCCACCAGGTGGCATGGGCATTGGAGGTTGGCCCATTGGCATAGGTGGCATATTGTTAAATATTTCACCAGTACTGGAGAAAACAGAAGGCGGCGGTGGACCATTTTCTTCAGATTCTGCACCTAATAATGCACTATAAAGATTAGCACCTCCAGATATAGTGGCTCCTATCATGTGAGCAATTCCTTCACCGATGCCTATTAAACCAACAGCTCTTAAGTTTGCTTTAGGGTGTGTGTCGTTACGTTTTTTCATGTGTTTGTGTGTTGATTTAGCAATTACAATTGAGTAGGCAGCAAAGAAAATTACCTGAAAATAAGAATTCTGTTTTAGTCAAAGATTTTTTATTGATATAAACAGGGAAGGAGCCACTAATGCTTAACATTGCTAGAAGATAACAGAAAAACTGGAACCAGAAGATTACAAAAGAAAAAAGTAACAACATGGTGCACATAATGAGAACTTAAAAAGTAAGATAAAGAATGGGGAAATGATACTTAGAAAAGTACTGGTGTTTCTTTAAGACAAAAATAAATATATATAGGAAACAGTGCAGGAGCCAAAATATTAAATTACCGTTTGTCTGCTGTCCACCTGTCATGTTTGTTGTTTTTTTGTTATAATAATTTTAAAATGTCTAAAAATGCTTGTTATACTGATTATGACACAATATTGTTTATAATTTTTGTGTAGTAAGTAACGAATTTGTTGTGGTGTTACTGTTAGGATTGATGCCTTTTCCCATAATCAAATAATTTTTTGGTCCATTCCACTGTCACTATTAAATTTTAGTTCATTTCGAACGGTACAGGTAATACTAAACTATTTAAATTATCGACACTCCCGAAATCTTCTATAGCATCACTAATAATGTTTAATTTTCCCCGTATATATTTGATTTCACATGTGTATTCTTGTAAGAAAAGTCATTTAAAGTTGATGCCAATGATGCATTACCTGTTTATGCATTATATTTGTTTGGTTACATTGAAAATAATTCTGCTAGTTCTAGTATCACTACTGAATAATTTATTTAATGTTTTCTTGTTATTCTAGATACAAAAAATATTGGTATAGTAAGAACAGAAGATATAGCATTCCCAGTTGATCAGATTTAAAACGCGGCTCATTTGATACTACAAAAAATGCGCCTTTAAGCGTAAGCGAAAGCAACTTCACTGAAATCTACGTGGACCCGACTCATCCTATTGGTTGGATATTCAAATGAAGCGCTGTGACAATATGACGTAGGATCACAAAGATAAGTTCACCGCACCGTGAAATGCATTTTTTTCCACTTTTATGTAGTTAAAATTGTCTATTTTATTAAAAAAATAAGATGAATATATCTTAAATTAAACCTACCATTATATAAACTAAATGGCACCTTAACCTCATTTTGCAAAGTATGTCACTCGGTAGACTGTACTCGCGAAACTAAAATTAACGATAAAGTTTTTATTTTCGAATCTGTTAATTGTGCATTGTCTACATTATGTACTCATAGACAGGATTGTAATTAAATGTCTATATTATAAATTTACAATGTGATTTACCATTTCAAAAATTTTTTAAAGGTAAAAAAAAAACACGCCCTACTAATCATTTATGGAAGCCATTTCTAGAAAGGTCCTTTTGTCATATGTGACTCTCTTGCTGCTTACATTCTAAAAGTTTTTTCACTTTCCCTTCATTATTGTAATACATTATTTTTAAAACAAAATCTAATCTTTCTGTGATATTTCGTCTTGGTTTTGTAACAAATGAATTAGCGCTTTTAACTTTTAACTTTCAGCCTGAATATCTAATAAATTTGTATGTATGTAAGTCAAAATATAAATGTTTCACATTCATTCGATCTTAAACATTTTTCAAATCTTTCAAATATTCATTATGAAGCAAATCGGATTAGACCCGTGGTCCTAATTACCTACGTCTCTAATCCCTAAAATTGAAAACTATCTGGAAATATTTGTTGGAGGCGCAAATTACATGCGTCACATGTTTCTTCAGTTATAATACATGAAGAATGTAAGATAATTTCCCACGTAATTAATTTTCTTACTATACCTGCTTGGAAATGATTAAATTTTTTGAGACGCTCTATCTGATGCTAATTTATGAAATAATTCTATGAATTTAATTGTTTTTGATTAAAATTGTGTTATCACCCACAAAATTATTATTTTTATTGAAAAAAAATGGTTGTGAAAAACCTTTGTGTAAAATAAATTAACTTCAGTTTTATAATTATTATATAACGATCATATTTTAAAATTAAATTTAATTTTTTTAATTATAAATCGATGTTAAATTTAAATAAAAACACGTCGATATAAGTAGAGTGGGAGAATTGAAGTTTTCTAAACAGATTCTCTCTTCGATGAAGACCCAAGACGACGAAATACTTGTAAAAAATTACACCAAAAACAAATGGACTAACTTGGGGAATAATAACCAATTATTGAAGGGTTGTGGGTTCGAATCCCACCGATGGCACAAATCATTTTCTGATTTTTAATTAACTAAAGTGATTTTCATATATTAGGTGTGACTCCTCATTCGACCATTCACTGTTGGGTTCTAATTAACAGGGCTGTTCCTAAAGTTGCGCTGGGAAACAGTAACAAAGCCTACACAGAAGTAAAAAAATAACCAATTATTTATGAAATATTCCCTTTATTGATTTTAACAGAAACTTAAACTTAAAATACTTCTATTTTTAATTTGAATAAATCATTTATATTATAGTATATTGTACAACATTGAGCTACTAAAAAGAGATTATGTTTCATCTGAGTACGCGGTTACAAACGTTTTTCGTCTCTCTCTGTTTTCTATTTTGGGGGTGGAATGTTCCAGAAATTAATTCGTTCTGCATTACGCTTGAGGAATGTGTTATGCTGAAATGTTATTGGTTACGTATTTCTCGCTTAGAATGGCTTACGTGATATTTACCACGATTTAGATTGTGTGAGATTTATAGAAATAGTTCGCCGTCTTTTATCTTTCTTTGTTACCGGATCTCTCACTCTGACACGGTAAATGTGAATTAATTGAATATGTTAAAATTCCATTGGAATTTGAACATATACAATAAGATATTTATTGTTTCATTAACACCCTGTATATATCAGAAATGTTGGTATATTATAAATAAATAGTATTTTAAAAAATTAAGAGCAAAACAATCTTTTTGGAAATAATCGGTAATAATTATAAAGCGTTTAAATTTGTATTAATTTATGGTTTTCATTCCTGTTTTGAATAATTAAATAGTTTCGTGCTTAATATATAATTAAATTATAATCAAAGAAAATGAGTACAGATAATATATATGTATATAAGAAATCTTTTTGGAATAAGATACTTATTCGTTGATTTATCTAATTACGTACTTATTTTTAATACAAAAAAAAAATGTTGAAGCTGGTAAGTAAAATAAATAATAAAAAATAATTTATAAAATTAATTTCTTGAGCTAATTTTAGGAATAAAATATTTTTTATTTCTTACTTGTTATTATAACATTATTATTTAATTTGGTCTTTGTCAAAGCTAATCGCAAGCAAAAAAGTTATATTTTTTCCCATTTTAACACATGTTTTGATTTTACAGTATCTATGGGGACAGAAATTTTAAATATACGCCATCTTTAACAACATAATTTTTCAATTTAAGGCAAATTTTTTATAGCTAAATTTGACAGAATTTATCAATCATTTTTAGGTTGTCCTTGCAGCTCTTCTAGCCTTTGCTGCTGCCTCTCCCGGGCTTGTTGATAGCCTTGTTGGTGGTCTATCACAAACAGTGGGTGATCTAGGAAAAACAGTAGGAAATACTGTTAATAATGTTCTTGGAGTAGGTGAGTTAATATTTCTTACAAAAACAGCAAATAACGTAATTAAAGTTTAGGTAAGAGTCAGACTTCAGACGGGCCTTGAGTAGAGGGTGTCTCAAGTTTTATTTTGTTAATCTGTAATAAGTATTTTTTTATTTTAAAAAAATATAAAAATGATTCTTTTGTTTTAGGTCAAAAAGTGCAACTAAATATTCTACAATTGGCTCAATATTTCGAAACAGTTCTTGGAGTACGTAGAGTACGTAATGCTGTTGGTGTTGAATTCTGTACTTGCCCTAATGTAATAAATCCTCCCTTCGTATACTATCAGCCCCAGGCCCGAACTGTTGGCGTAGTTTAAAAAAATTGATTTATGGAAATAAAGTGATGTTGACAATCAAAATCAATAAAAAACATTTAATTGAATTTTTAGTTTTTTTTTTATTTCACTAGTCGATTTTTTACAAGAAACATTTATAAACAAGTGCAAACTCAATGTTTGCACAAGTACCGCGAGATCAGAACTGTGTACATATCTCGAGTTCGTTAAGAAAGATCAATTTCTAAATTATATTAACACTATTTTGAAAATAAAAATTGCGTTGAATGAATATTGTAAAAAAATGATCATTTTAAAACATAACTTTTACTAAACAGAGATAATGTTCATCATTTTAATTATATTTAAATCAAAGTAAAAGTATAATGATGATAAATCTACAAGAATTTTTTTTTATGCCTCTATTAATAGATATCTTCAGTTTTATAAAAATCAGTGAGAATTTTAGAAATTATAACATACGGTCAAATTTTCTATGAGAAAACAACTAATGGCGTCCTGAGAAAGCTCTCCTCTTTAAAATGCTTTCTTTTTTTCTTTGCGTACATTTTAGACTTTAGTTTTTATGAACGCCTCGTCTGAATATTTGTATTCAACGGCTCGGTGCGCGTAGTTTTCGAATTTGCTTTCTTATTTTCAATAATTTTTTATAGTAATACAATTTTTTTTTTAAAATAACTATAATATAATTTTTAGTAAAATTTTCACTACTTGATATTTATTAAAACAAATAGGAGCAAATTTTCATAGATTTAATGCAGAATTACTTTTTGTGATGTTCCAATTAAAAATAACAAAATAAATACTTTTCAAAGGTTTACACAACAATCAAGGGATCTCCACCCTAAGTTTTATAATTATTAGTATTTCCTGAAAATTTCACAAAAATCAGACTAAAACTATAGGCTTAAAAGGTTATTAAAATTTTTCAAGGGGGATTTGCTCTTAATAATTTTTCTGCTTATTCTACCAAACCTTCAATAAATTTTTGCTTCTGCAACACTTCTTTTCTGATAATTCTTTTTTGGTTTTGGTTTTTTTGGTTAAAAAAAATTAGACCAAATAGATATCTGAGGAACTTTCCTATATCAGAATCCTTTTCTTTGCATTCGTTAGACAAGCCCACTTGTATTTTCCTCCACTTACCAACAATATATTTATTATTGTTATATTTTATCATATTTAAAAAGTAACTACCATGTATTTAGGTGAGATGACTCCTGGAAAATGTCATCTTGCACTTGCATCTATGGCAATTTCAAAATCCATGACGATATATTGTAAAAAAAACTTCGTGCAATAATCAAATGTTCCATCTACTTACATAAATCGTAGTTTGTTCACACATAAATTAAAGGTTTGAAATATAGCAGTTTATATCTTTAAGTAGCCAAAATTTCCCTAATATTAAAATTAAGAAACCGGTGCAATTCGAGTAAGGGATTAAATACAAATAATTTGCCCCGCAATTTTTCGGTGCAATTTAGGGGGGCGGGGGGGGGGGGTTAGTAGCCTAAAGCCGGGATCCAACAGCTCGTTGAATGCCACTTCATGCTGTTGGATCCCGGCTTAATATGTTTTCGGTGCACTTCGGGTGTATAATTTTGATGGAACAATTTATAAGACACAAAAATCAGTGATCTTAAAAATCTTGAAACAATAAATCGATACCAACCCCTCAACAGTGTCCACGTTTGGGAATTGCATGGTTTCTTTATTTTACTTTTACTCAAAGATGTTCCATTACCTTTGGGACACCTCGCGTCAAAGATCCTCTAGGTATTTATAAACAACGATTCAAGAATCAGCATCATCAATTTTGATAAATGATTTTGTCCTTCGATTAATAACATGGAGCACAAACTGAATGGAACACAACATGGCCGCTCTTTCAACATTAGTGATCCAAATCAGAAGAGATCTGCTAATTTTACACAGTTAAATTAATGTACAGGGTGGCCAAATAAGAATGCGAGGTACTGTATCTGGGAAACTATCCATCGTAGAGGCTTGCGGAAAAAAAATTTATTACTAAAACGGCCAAGATAAAAACTTGGAAAATATTTTCAAGTTTCTGAAATGACCGCTAGGGGGCGTAACTGCAATCTTGAATCTAAGAGAGTTATGTTTCTGTAAATTCCGCTATATTAACCTAACAAAAAAATACCTGATCTTTAACGTAGAAGATAATCTGAACCTTTTTTGTTTTACAATTTTTGCTGTATCTCTAAAAATAAAGTGGTGGGGGTATTCAAAAGTTTCAGTAAAAAACACCCTGTATATTCGAAACGGCTAAGCCGATTTTAACAAACTTGGGCTAGTTGAAAAGAGCTATTCTTGGGCTACAAATGCTATAATATTTGAAGTTTTGTTAGTTTCAGATGTCGCCGCTAGAGGGCTTTTTTCGACATTTCGACAGAAATGGTTAACTTTCTCAAAAAAATAAAATGCATTGGTATGATTTCTTTTTCATGAAAAAGTAGCTAAATGATGCCTAAACAAGCTCCCGAAAACCGCATCTCGATATCTTGTTCCTAACCTAAAATTTAGGCCAGAGAAAATTTTATACGGAAATCCCTTAAATTTTTATTTTTTAAACTAATTAATTCCTTTTATTATGTAAGTTGTGGCCCTAAAAAGGACCGATTTAAAGAAAAAGGTTTTTAGTGCCCCTGTAAATGCTGATCATTACGCTCTAGGCATTGCTGAAGCCTCTCATGGATAGACAAACCTGCAGCTTCAATTTCGGCTCTCGGTATGTTACGTAATGCATTACGAATCCGGTTTTTCATATCTCTCTGGTCGTAGGTTGAGTCTGAAAATCAAAACTAGTTAAGTCTGGTGATCGCGCAGGCCATGGAAACAGACTTCCTCTTCCAATCCAACGCTGTTATAATACTGCATCAATATGCTCTCGCACAATAATAGCATAATGTGCTGGGCAACCATTCAACTGCAAAAGCAAGTTTTGACGTGTTTCCAGTGTCACATCTGCAATAACAACGATAATTTATTGGCCAAAAAGTCAAGAAAGATATTGTCGCTTAGGGATTGCTCGAAAAAATATGGCCCAATAATTCTGCCTCCCAGTATGCCACACCACACATTTAAACTCCAACGTCTTTGGTGCTGAACTTCACGCAATCAATGCAGATTTTCTGCAGACCAATAATGCATATTGTGCAGATTTTAAAGGTGGCTTCATCGGTCCAAAGAATTTGAAATAAAAATTCTCCATTATTGTGCGAGAGCATATTAATGCAGTATTACAACAGCGTTGGATTAGAAGAGGAAGTTTGTTTCCATGGCCTGCGCGATCACCAGACTTAACTTGTCTTGATTTTCAGACTTAACCTACGACCAGAGAGATATGAAAAACCGGATTCGTAATGCATTACGTAACATACCGAGAGCCGAAATTGAAGCTGCAGTTTTGTCTATCCATAAGAGGCTTCAGCAATGCATGGAGCGTTATGATCAGCATTTACAGCATTTGCGGGGGCACTAAAAACCTTTCCTTTTTATATCGGTCCTTTTTAGGGCCACGACTTACATAATAAAAGGAATTAATTAGTTTAAAAAATAAAAATTTAAGGGATTTTCGTATAAAATTTTCTTTCGCCTAATTTTTGGGTTAGGACCAAGATATCGAGATGCGGTTTTCGGGAGCTTGTTTAGGCATCATTTAGCTACTTTTTTATGAAAAAGAAATCATACCAATGCATTTAATTTTTTTGAGAAAATTAACCATTTCTGTCGAAATGTCGAAAAAGGCCCTCTAGTGGCGACATCTGAAACTAACAAAACTTGAAATATTATAGCATTTGTAGCACAAGGATAGCTCTTTTCAACTAGCCCAAATTTGTTAAAATCGGCTCAGCCGTTTCGAATATACAGGGTGTTTTTTACTTAAACTTTTGAATACCCCCCACCACTTTATTTTTAGAGATACAGCAAAAATTGTTAAACAAAAAAGGTTCTACTTTAAAGGCCAGGTATTTTTTTGTTAGGTTAATATAGCGGAATTCACAGAAACATAACTTTCTTTGATTCAAGATTGCAGTTACGTCCCCATTTCAGAAACTTAAAAATATTTTCCAGGTTTTTACCTTGGCCGTTTTAGTAATAACTTTTTTTTCCGCAAGCCTCTACTATGGATAGTTTCCCAGATACAGTACCTCGCATTCTTATTTGGCCACCCTGTACATGCTTGATAATAAATAAGAGTTAAATTTTAACTAAAAAAGTTAAAAATAAAATCATTTATTTAATAATGATTTATTTACCTGTTGTGTTACTGTAGAAAATATCCTTGTTATATTTGTTACATTTGTCTTGGAATTAAAAAGACTTTTCATTAGGTCCTTTAAAGATTTTTCTGATAACATTAAATTGGCAAATTGTGAACTTTATCAACATTTCTGGAGAAACGCAATTTAACACTACAATATTTTGAGACATAGTTATATAAACAGACGTCATGCAACTTATGAGCGGTTATCGATCAAATCAAACGCAAACAATCGCTTTCTTCTAACCAACTTTCTGCTTCAGAATTTTTATCTCTGAATTGACTAGTTAGTTCCAAACTTTGGATCTTCCTGTACCACGCTTGGCATCCATATATTTTTGTTGATGGCCACATATCTCGTGCTGCCTTAATTTCAAAATCAACAAAAATTTCAGTTGGTTCAAACCAAAGGGTATACAATATATTAAAACGAATATAAACTTTTTCATTGTAAAGGTACTTAAATTACATATAGGATTAAAGAACCTTTTCTGGTGGCATTTTCTTGTCTGGTGCGCGTTTTGTATATAGATCATCTTTTGCCCAAATGGTGTCTTTGTATATGCTTAAGTTGTAAGATTTTAAAACGCAATAAGACAATTGAAATAGAAAAAAATTGATGCTAAACACCCTGAGAATTAAAAGACTTTAACTAGATGGAAATAATTATGGATATTAATGGTATCTAGAAATATATTAGATTATTGACTAATTATATATAAATTATTACACCGTTTTAGTGCTTAAATTCAAATTAGAACTGATTTTTCTTGTTTTCTATAAAAATATTTTGTCGTTAAAAAATAATTAATTTATAATGAGACAAGTTCACTATAGCACTATATAAATGGTTTTTTTTAAATTTTTTTCTACATTCAGTCTTTGATTTTAAGAAAAATGATGAAGCTGGTAAGTTGTATGTAGCTTGTATATCTTTATCTACATAAATAAAAATCAATTGCCGAATGTATGTAAGCGCATCATTTTATTATTGTTGCGAAGCTAGTTTCTAATAAACGAGATATAAAAACAGGAGTTAGGCTATTTAATCATTTCATAATTTGTTGAGATAAGTCCGATTTAAATATTTCTTTTTATTCATGTTTAGGTGGTTATCGCTCTTGCTATTCTTTTGGGATTTGCTACTGCAGGACGTAATGATGGACCCATAGATACCCTAGGAAATACTGCGGGTCAAGTTACTAGTACACTTGGCAATGTCGTAGGTGATATTCTTGGATTTGGTAAGTTAAATCTGTACTTATGTGCTTTGAATCCCTGATTATTTTAATAAAGAAATTTAAAAAATGTTAGGAATTAACAACTTTATTATAGTACAGTCAAACAAAATACAATACAAACAAAAAATAACTATAATTTTGGTAAGTTGATGGTGACTAAAGTAATATAGAAAAGAAGAAGACAAAAAAGAAAATAAACTTGCCAAAGTTCAATGTGGGGCGACCATAATATCCTAAAAAAACGACAAGAAAAACACATATAATCATAAAATGTGCAACTATGATTTTTGTTTACATTCAGTTTTTGTATTTAAATTATTATTTAGTGTTTTTTTTCTTTGAAGCAGAGCTAATAAGCGCCACTACATTCAGAAGAGTCAATTTCAGTTTGTTTTTGTTTTGTGTGTGGTTGTTTTTTGTTAAAATAATTTTAAAATGTCTAAAAATGTTTGTTATCAATATACTTAAAGCAGCCTCTTTTTTTCGTTTTGAAAAGTTTTCAGTATTCTTTATTCTTCATCTTTATCGTCCAAATGTTTCTAGTTGCAAAATGTCTTACATTTATTTTCTTTGTGTAGGTAAGAGAATTACTAGCATCCCTTGGATCGATTTAAACTACTATTTCGACTTAGTACATGGTATGAAAAGAATCCCAGGATCAGATTTATGTACATGTCCTTATGTGTATAAAGGACAATACCCAAAGGTTCAATCAGGAGGCCTAATAGGAGGTGTAGTAGATATTGCTGGAAGCTTGACACAGCCTCTTGATGCCACTTTATCCGTAGTAGCCGATGCTGTAGTGTAGATAAAACAGGCAAAGTTCAAAAATATAATAAAATTGTTAAAACTATTTTATCTTAATATAAAGAGGTAAATAAAATTAAAAATTATACAATAGTTTTTTTTTAATAGAATTTCTATAGTGGGAATTAGTTTTCTTACTTATAAATCTATTTTTTTTTTCAAGCGTATCAAAATATGAATACAATATATCATATACATTTATTGAGAAGGAATCCATTATATCACGCATAAAAATTTCTGAATTTTATACTCCATATACAATAATGAAAGTCCATTTAATTTACATTGTCAAGGTGTCTCTATCGCATTCCAGTGTAAACACATTGACTTACCCATCGAGTCGTCTTATGCCTTCATTGTTTGGCAGTTTAACCTTAACCTATACAGGGTGTTTCATAGTTAAACCGACATACGTTAACTGTAAATATAGGGTACTTAGGTGATTCCAAATAACCTTGGTTAATGGGTCTAACGCCTTTAATAACCGAGATACGGGGTGTTTCATCCATTTCGGCCAATATTTTGATAAGCCGAAACTTTAGAACCACCCTGTAGATTTGTCTCATACTTGGTACAGGTATGGTGTGTTAATAGCCCAATCCTACAGTGTAAGAACTATAATTAAAACCCATATCCGGATTAAGAAGAATTTGTGCAAAATTTGAAAATCCCAAAAACAACACTTTGTATATCAGATTTTTTAATATTGGGATGGATATTTGAAAAGAACGGAAAAAAATGAGTTAAAGTGAAATTTTTTTTTAAGTGCACATCCCATTCTACTACTGGAGTTTTAACGTCAAATTACATTAAATGCATTTTTTTCATTTTCACAAGCAGTAACTTTCGAAATACCAGGTCGATTTCTTTCATATTTGGTACAGATATCATTTTTTAGTAGCCCAATCGTATAATGTAAGGACTATACTCCAGTTAAAATCCAGATACGGATTAAGAAAAATTTGTAAAATTTGAAAATCCCCAACGCAACACGCTGTACATCAGATATTTTTTAAATTGGATCAGAAATTCGAAACGAATGGAAAAAACTGAGATATTCTGACATATTTTTATAAATGCACAGCTCGTTCTACATATTACTAAACTTTTAAAGTAAATTCAATTAATACAATACATATTGTCATTTTCATAAGCCATAACTTTGAAAACACCCTGTAGATTTCTTTCATATTTGGTAAAGGTAGATTGTTTAAATAGCCCCATCGTACAATACAAGAACTAAAGTTAAAATTCAGATCCGGATTAAGAAAAATTTGTAAAAGTTGATAATCTCTAAAATAGCACCCTGTATATCAGATTCTTTAAAATGTAATCGAATACCTATTTGAAAAAAGAAGAAAAAAAAGATGTGTTATTGCCGAAGCTTACTTGATAGTTTAATGAGTTTTGTATCTGGAATTAATCCGAAAAATTAAATCTGTATTTTTTTTTTGTAGAACGCTCTTGTGTACTTATAAAAATATTATAGTATAACACATCTTTTGTCTTTTTTTTCTTTTCAGTTTCAGTTTTTCGTATTTACACATACAATTAACTGACAGTTCGACAGAAACTGATACTGAACGGAGAACTGAACTGACCGTCTAAAAGTACTTTTATAGTTACATCAGTAAGTGTCAGGAAAAACGTATGGATCGAGACAACTTGTACTCGTACGTGTCATTTTCGTACACATAGAATTTTTTTTTATATTTTTTTTTGCAAATCGAGGAATATTTATTTCTCCATGATTTAATCTGTTAAACAAAAAACTCAACAATTCCGATAGCCCAGTTGCCAGAGTCCCATATAGACCAAAAGCTCTCACAAAATGTGATATCGCTGAAACTAGGCTGTAAGGTACTTTAAAGGGTGTAGAAGACAATAAAAAAATCTTTGCTGCACTAAAGTGTAAATCCAAAATTTGTTTTTTGCGTTATATCTCGAAAAATTAAAAACAAAATTTCAAAAAACTAATAGCACTACGTGAAAAAATGTTACTAAAATTGGTACTATGTAAATCATTTAAAAAAAAAATTGTATTACTATAAAAAAATTATTAAAAACTTGAAAGAGAATTGGAAAACTACGCGCGCCAAGCTGCTGAATACAAAATTTGATAGGAAGTTTAGAAATTATAACTTCCGGTCACAGTTTCAGCGATATCACATTTTATCAACTGTTTTTTAACTAGTTGACTAGGTGATATGAGATATGAGTATCTTTATGTAAGTCATAATGGTACTAACGCAAAAAAAAATTTTGTTTGAATAAACTATAGGAATACAGAAAAATATTCGTATATAAATGAATATTTCAAAGCATGTCCCGAAAGCTAATAAACTACGTTTAAACAGAGTTGAAAAAATGAAGTTGATTTATTATGTGTAAGAGGATAAAGATGTTCTTATAATTCATTTTTATAGGTATTCTTTGTATGCGATAAACTTTTTGTACAATTGTTTTCAAACCAAATAAGTTTTCATAACAATATTATTTTGTATCTGGTAGTAGTTTTTATTTATTATATCAATACTTCTAGCTAGAAAAACCTAAACTATTATTCGCTGATTTAATGACTATTATTTTACCCCCTTTTTAGCAAAACGTTTTATTTCCACACTATAGTTTAAACACATCTACACTTTATTGCTGTTTTATATACGAAATGTTTTAAAAACACATAGAAACAATTCTTTATTATGACACTTTCGCGCACTATTTTTAAAAACAATTTTTCCTTTTTTTGGTAGTCGACAATGTGACATGTAAAGACATTAAAATCATATGATATAATAATAATAACAGTTGCTTGGCCCTTCAACAAAACTAATATGTTCATTATGGTTTCTGTGAAAAGGTTAATTGAAGAATTTTATGACCTAAAAAAAATCTACTTCAGGAAGTTAATAATTAAAATGACTTCCTCGTAACCCAATGGAAATTTAATTATATTTTTTGGAAAAATATAACGTGCGAAGACCGGAAAAGCCCACTAAGTAATTTACAATTTCCTTCGTTAAAATAAAAGACATGCATCACAGCCATTAACAAGTAATTAATTTTTGATAAATGTTATATTATAAAACAAGAAATTTTGAATTAGTTATACCATACAAGTTATCGATACCAACACAATGAATACCAACACAATGAATATAGTAAGTTATGTGCATTTTTTTTTGTGTGAGTTGTTAATATCTATTACTTTTTGTGAAGTTTTTTTAAAAATTAAATATTAGATTATGTCGTTTAAAATTTAGAACAGGTTAAATTTGGGAATGAAAATTATAACACATCAAAATGTAGAATTTTTTTAAATCAAAATTAAGGTATAAAGTTTTTTAAAATCTCATATTTATATAAAAATTAAAATAAAAAGAAATAATATTTTATACTCAATTCAATAATTTTAATAAATGGGGATTATTTCTTAAACGTAAAATAAATTCGATTGTTTAAATGAGTAAAGTATGAGTGGATATTAAGGTCTGTAAAACGCGCGATTTCTCGATCACGACGGGCTTTCGTGTTTTTATTAAATTACATTTTTAGATTATTTTGAGCATTCTTGTCACCGTTGGAGCAGCTAATCCAACTCCAGGATTAATGGAGGGAATAGTTAATGGGATGGTTGGCGGAGTCGCTAATAAAGTAGTTGGTAATTTGGCAGATACCGCAGCTCATTTATTAAACGGAGGAATTGGTGAAAGTGGTAAGTAAATTACAATTTAAAAATTTAATCGCAATTTGTGAAAAATAACCAAAACAGCAAACCCTATCGTTAATTTTATAAATTGCAGTTTACATGAACTCTGCAAAAATTTATATGTTAAACATATTCCTTCCATCTCTAATCACTATGCTCAATTGGACCGATGTATGGGTGAACAAATCTGTATAAAAAAATTATATCGCGTTTTCGAACAGCATCACTGATCTCCAATGAAAATTCACATTTTTCTAGAACAGCTACAAAGTTATTGCATAAAAATTGATTATATATTGATATAATAAATAAACATAACCTTGTTCTTTATAAATGTCAAAATTACAAGATTTTCAATTTTAATACTTACCAACATAAATTAAAAATTTTTTAAAAATAACTAAAATTTGGTAATTTGATTTAAAAAAAAAATTGGTTGTTGATAAAAAAAATTGGAAGCAGGAGAGATAGAATTTTGGTGAAAAGAAATATTTTGAGTTTTTCCCAGAAATAATTAGATTTAGAATTGTAAAAAAAAGGAGGTTGTTTGAGTTGAAAGAAAAAGGAAAGGACTTTATATACAAAAGAGGAGATGTCTGAGGTAGCTTGAAAGAACTAAACGAAGTTTTATAAAAATCAAAAGAAGAGTTCTTGTGGATTAAAAAATATTGAAGTGTTTTTTCCTGAAAAGAGGTATTTAAAAAAACTATTGTATTGATTGGTGTGATGAAAATTTTCTTAGTTATAGTTTGTTCATATACTTTATTATAACAAACTGTCAAAATAGTTTTGTGTTGTTAAATAATTTTTGGTGACTTGGTTTTATTGTTTTGAAGTTATACGTTAAAGTTTTCCTTTTAAAAAAGAATAGTTAGTTTCCTTTGACAGTTTGTGTGACATTTAAAATTAGTATAAGGAGTGAATGAGAATTTGAATGAATGTTATAATTTCAATTGTATAAGAAATTTTCTCTGTGTTAAAATTTTTAATCAATTAGAAGATAAATAAAATTGTAACAAAAGTTATAGTGGTATAAATTCTGGGAAAAACAGGTTATATAAGGAAATATTAAAATTAGAAATTTTGAAATACGAGGGTGATTGAAATTTTAATTTTTTTATTATAAACCATTTACAAGATTATATATTTTTTTAACCTGTAGTTTGACTGAACTCACCAAAGTACATAAAATAATTTTTGATTTGAGATTCTAAATTAAATTTAAATAAAAAAATAAAATTTGACTTTTCAAACTAAATTTAAATAATAGAATATTATATTTAAATAAATTAAAGTTATAAAATTGATATTTTTATAACAATTTTCTTCTTCTTTATTCTAGGTCATGGTGGCCATAACCATCTAAATCTTCCTTTGAAAGAACTCGTTGGGCATGTAAAAGATATGCTTGGCATACAACAAATTCATGGTACGGATTATTGCTCTTGCCCCAGAGAAGAATCTTACATGAATTATCATAATGATTATCCGAATTATCATAATGATTATCCGAATTATCAGAATTCTCCACAATCAATGGGAAGCTATGGAAATATGCATAGAGAAAATTATTAAAACAAATATATATTTCGATTATAATTAACGTATGTCTCGAGTCCTTGAAGATAATAATTTAAAATGAAGTTTAATTTTAAATTGTAGGTATAATATAATTTGGAACAGGCCTTCCTACCATAAGACAAAAGTTTTGCTATTTATAAGCTTTAAGAATGATGAAAACGAGCAATTAAGCCCTCGATTATAAACCATATTCTCTCAGTGATTACCAGAGGCTTTGCTTTGCTTTGCTGTAGGAATGAGTTAACTATTTGTTGTAGACAATTGTTCTTACTATGTTTCTAAAAAGTAAAAGATTTTTTTTATATTTCTTGTTTTATTTCTCGTTAACACGAGAAGCAGAAATCTACAATTGATCAGTTTAAACCTCCAGAAACCATGGATTTTTCAAAGTTTGGATTCAGGTCGATGTAATTCAATACTTGTGGGGGCAGGAGTAGTTAAAGCAGGAATCTACAGTTGATCAGTTTGAACTTCCCGAAAAACACTGGATTGTTCAAATATATGTACGCACTATATTAAAGGATCATTATTTATATAATTCTAATATTGCAGACCAAACAAAGATATGATTGAATTGTACAGATTTGTATATTTTGTCTTTGTATATTCTGCCAAAAGGAAGAGGAACAGGAACGACGTGCATACACTGTGATAGTGCGAAGGTCTTTAGACTAACGTTTCAACTAATTGGCCACGGAAAACCAAGAACCGTTAGTTAAGGAGTTACAGTCCCATTGTAATCTAATATATTCCTCTGCACGTTTAATAAGAATAAAAAAAAACAAATATTTGTTTAAACCGTCTCTGTCTACGGTTATATGCAACTTAATTAAAAAAAAAATTAATTATGAATTTTTTTAAGTTTCATTTGTGATTAACAACGATTGCGTCAGTTTTATCATATAACCTGTACAAAATGTATCAAATGGTATTGGTTAGTACATTATTTTATTTTAAATTTTATAGTTGTTTTAATTTAGTTCCTTTTAAATTTATTGACTAATACATACCTTATAAAATGCAACAAATAATAATCACAATCTATATAAATAAAAATCAATTGCCGAATGTATGCAAGCGCATCACTTTAGAACGGCTGCACCGTAAAATGTCATTAGAAACAAGTTTTTTTAATAACTTTTTTTTTCATATTTCAAAAATAAAGGTACTTTACTCTTGAGCAAAATTCATATTTTTTGACGAACCTCGTATACGACTGCAAAAATTTTAGGTTTTAGACCATGTAGGAGCTCTTATAAAGAATAACTTTTTTTCGTAACATAAGTAATAAACTACTAAAAGTGAAATTTTTTTTTGACCAATAAAAATTCCAAAAAAGGTTATTGGGAGTAAATAAACTGCACAAAAGAGATGTGAAAATAAAATAAATTAAGAACACACAATCTCCCAAAATCGACTGACAATCTTTAAATTGTCAATACGTGCAACCGACGTCTGGACCCCAACAACTACTCCTTGGGCAATATGCCCCAACAGGTATTGAATTGGAACCCGAATAATCGAGACTTATACCCAAAACTTGTTATTAAAGGAGCCTGTCATTCTTATACCGGTTTCGGCATTATTGTGCCTCGTCAGTAAGAAGTAGATTAGCTCGAATTTCTATCTCTAAAGAAATTCTGAAGATCGCATATTGCCCAAGGAGTAGTTGTTGGGGTCCAGACGTCGGTTGCACGCATTGACAATTTAAAGATTGTCACTCGATTTTGGGAGATTGTGTGATCTTAATTTATTTTATTTTCACATCTCTTTTGTGCAATAAGTAATAAAAACGTTTCCCATATGCTGCGAACTTAAGTGGACACACTGTATATAAACAATAAAACGTTTTTAATTGTTTACACTCAATATAAAAAATTTAATTTATTTTTATGTCTTTATTTATTTTATACAGGGTGGGCCACGCTCAACGGGACGGAGCTTACTGGGAAAACGAAAAATGTTGTGAAAAAGTTATTTGGCAGGAGTACGTAGGTTAGTGACGACTACATTTCTAAATTAGTTAAACATATACAGGGTGTTCCAAAAAAGCGTGATTTATCAAAGTTATGTTTTTTTTAATGGAACACCCTGTATTTTATTTTATTTTTGAAGTATATTGAACAAAATAATGTCACTTTATTAAGGGCTCCCTATACCCATTCTTGATAGTTTTCGATTTAAATGACTTTTTTTGCGAAATTAATATGGTTTAAATACATTCATTACACTTCGTCCCATAAAAATTAACTAACGCTTTTTTGTTTATTAATTGCCAATTAGGAAGGCCATCGATACGAATAATTCTTCTGATACTAGTCCGACTTATTTCCAATTCCCTGGCCATAACTCTTGTGCTAGTGTTTGGTTTTTCAATAAGTGATTGGAGAACTTCCAACTCTGTATTTTCGTTGCGAGTTACGAGCTTTCTAATATCTCGTTTTTTGTAAGAAACACTGCCGGTTTCACGAAACCTTGCTAGCAGCCTTTCAAATACCTCTTTGCGAGGATGATCTTTTAAGGGATATCTCTCGGCATAAACTCGTGATGCTAATAGACAGTTTTGAAAACATTCTCCGAGTATGAAAATCATATTAACTCTATCTTCAACTGTAAATTCTTTCATTTTGTATCTGAACGACAGCTAATAACACGGTAAAAATTAAACTATTGTCACAGTTTGACAGCAAACTAGTGTTTTGTCTATTTCATAGCTTACTTAATAAAAACGTGTTATAAAATTACCGATTTTTATTGATGCAGGTAAAATAATGCAAATAAGTCTGAAATTGGTGGATATTGGTGTAGGGAACCTTGTAGTAATTTTTATTACACTAACAAAATACAGGGTGTCCCATTTAGAATAACGCAGTAATCGTATAAAATATTGTATTGTCATGAAACTCTCAATTAACAACACCCTGTAAATAAACTTTACATTACAATAATTCGTATCGATGGCCTTCCTAATTGGCAATTAATAAACAAAAATGCGTTAGTTAATTTTTATGGGACGAAGTGTAATGAATGTATTTAAACCATATTAATTTCGCAAAAATAGTCATTTAAATCGAAAACTATCAAGAATGGGTAAGGGAGCCCTTAATAAAGTGACATTATTTTGTTCAATATACTTCAAAAATAAAATAAAATACAGGGTGTTCCATTAAAAAAAACATAACTTTGATATATCACGCTTTTTTGGAACACCCTGTATATGTCTAACTAATTTAGAAATGTAGTCGTCACTAACCTACGTACTCCTGCCAAATAACTTTTTCATAACATTTTTCGTTTTTCCAGTAAGCTCCGTCCCGTTGAGCGTGGCCCACCCTGTATAATTATAACGGGTAAGAAAAATATTGACTAATTCAATTCAAACATTTTTTGTTTGTTCATCATACTGTAAAAAATAATTAGTGATTTTACAGTGTAGGTACAAGAAATTTAGAAACTGATTTTCATATACTTGGTGTCATTATAAATAACTTCCTAATTAGTATATATTTTTTAATTTCAGATTATTTTAGTGGTAGTCCTTCTAGATGTTTGTATAGGTTGGTTCCCTTTACCATATCCCCCTCTTTATCCAAGTTACGGTTACTATGCTCCTCCGAGTTATACTAAATGGATAAATACAGCTACAGTTTACGAACCTGACCTAACGAATGTTCTCTATAATGATGAGCTTAATGCCGATGTTTTTCATAGAATTATTTAATATTAAGGTTTCAGATGTACCTACAGTATCTAAATACGTTGTAGTTTTCTGTGTGTACGTTTTACATTAAAAAAAAACTAAGCAACTGATTTTTAACTATTTCATAAATACCAAAATATACAGGACAGCGGAGTTATGGCTATCTAAGGATATTATTATAGAAGGTAGAAAGGCGACATTTGGTAAGTGAATTTTATTTTAAATCAGTATAGCTAAGCACTGCTAAATTAGCGCTATAGCGAAGGAATGGTCAATAATATCTAATTTCACCCTCACAAGAATTTATGTGCTATCGCTCGGCAGACATAGAAATTTGTATACAGGGTGAGTAACGGCAGACGCCACAGTTAATAGTTTGAAAATTTTGTTTATTCATAGATATGTGGGTTGATAAAGGGTACATTTTAAAATTATTTTGAATTATACAAGTTGTCCCAAAAAAGTGTGGGTATTAAAGTTATATTATTTCTTATAGAAGACCCTGTATGTTGTTGCATTTATAGATTATACGCTAAAAATAAGATAAACTTTCATAAGTTTTCCCTATACTTAAGCTTTTTACTTTTAGAGATATTTTGATATTTCTAAAAATGGAAGCACTTACAAGAAAACCAATAACTTCGAAACCTATGGAATCGGCCAAATCCAATTTTAACTGAAAAAAATTAGACTAATAATTGAAAGCAATAATGTAGTTTGAGTTGTTTAAAATGGGGCGATTCTCTAATGACATATTCAAACGACAATATCGTTCTTATTTTAAATAGGACACCCTGTATTTTATAATCCTATTATGTAGAAAATTCCATTACCTTTTAAAAATTATAAAGGTCTACTATGCCTAAATCTATTAATTTTGGAGTTATTTTTATTTTTGTTAAATTTTACATTATTTTTCCACCGCAATGCCTAAATATAACACCCAGTATTTGATCAGCTTAAACTATTGCAACATCATTTTTTATCTAATATCTAATGATACATTTTCCAACAGTTCCCAGAAACTTTTTCTTAAAAATTGCAAAAAATTTCCACCTATTTAAATGGCCATCAAAGATATATGGTCTAATAACTTGGTAGCCTATAATTCCACCGTATACATTAATGTTCTACCGGTTCTGATGATCTATTGTGTGGAGCAAATGTTGGTTTGGAGTATCATAATAATGAAAGTTATGACGGTTAACTAATACATTATTATGAAAAGTGAATTCATCTGTAATTTTTTGGGATCATAGTCTAAGTCGATCAATTACAGGGTGTTATATTTAGGTGGAAAAATAAAGTAAAATTTAACAAAAATAACTCCAATATTAATAGATTTAGGTATAGTAAACCTTTATAATTTTTAAAAGGTAATGGAATTTGCTACATAATTGGATTATAAAATACAGGATGGTATTGGATATCACTTTCGACCTCCACCAACCGCTCCCCCGAAAGGGGTGATTTTTTTTTAAATATGAGCGGCAAATATATAGTATTGGCTGGTGGAGGGGTTGGTGGTGGTCGAAAGCGATATCTAACACCACCACCGTGCTCAGCATCCTCGAAAATGGGGGGAAATGTGTTTTTCTACAGAGAAACCATGTAAAGCGCCTTTAACCCCTCCAGGGGTGGTTTTTGGCCGTTTTAAAGGGGACGCCGAGGGTAAAAACTTTTTTTAACCTCAGATTCGGTTTCAGCGACGTCGAAAATGGGGGGACTCCTGACCTCTACTAATAGGCAGAATATTATTTTATCCGTAAAGGGTAGATATTCTAAAGTAAGAAGATAAGATTTCTTCGTCATTGGTATGTGGAAATTAAACTACGATTCGGCATAAATATGTTATTAAATAAATTTTTTAAATACAATTATGTTACAGACCTAAATAGAAAGAAAATACTACATGATGTTAAAAATTACAGGTATTAGTTGAAACTTACTGAAGTGAATTTCACTGCTACTGGAAAAATTAAAGCAAAACGATAAAAACTTACATTTTTATTCGGAAAAATTAAAGATTAATTAATGAAATAAATATTCTTATTAAATGATAATAAGTGTAGGTTTTTAAAAGATAAATTTCTTAATCTTAACGTCATTAGTTTTATATCTTTGAATGTCATATTTATTAAAATTAGGCACATGGCACACAAACCTAATTCCACGTTTAATCAAATGTCTAGATATAGGAAAAGGTGGTAAATAAATATTACAAATAAACGAATTCAAATCATATGTTTGAAATAATGGCAACTCAATAAAATTATTAAAATCTAAAATGTTAACAGGTTTAAAAAAAATTGGTGGAAATTTATTATAAATTCGGGAAGAGATTTCACAAAAACATCGACAATCATTGTCCCATTGAACATTTGCTATAAAAAGTCCAGTTATTACAAAACCTTGTTCTTCCATATTTACATCGTCATTCATAACTTCACTAAAAAAGCGAAGGTTCTCGATCGAGACATGAGTTGTTAAAGATAACTCTAATTTTATTTTACCTAATATAGCTTTTGGCAATGAAAACGCAGCTAACCATATGCGTTTCTGATCTAATCGGAAACATTTTAAATAAGAAACTTTTTCTTTAAATAATTTTAGAAACTTAGATAAAGATTCTTTGGTGGAATACGTGAAATTTTCCCATGCATCGGGAACGCGTTCATTTAAAATATCTAAAGCGATATTTTCAGATTCAGGAGACATTAATTCAAATCCATTTAATGATTGTTTAAGAACTGTTAGCGACCTTAAAATTGTTTTAATAAAAATGTTATATCTTTTAAATTCACACGTTAAAATATCGTCCTTTTGAAATTTCAACTCCAACTTTCCTGGAAGTGAATTTAAGATCTCATCAACTTTTGAAACTAAATACTCTTGTTTATCTTTAATTTTCCGTTCTTCTTGTATTGTAAACATATTTATTGTTGTTTCAATTAATTCATTTGAATTAATGACTCTACGAATAAGACCTAATTGTTTGCTTATACCAAAAATTTCAAAATTATCCGCATCTGGATAATTATTTATAACTTTTGAATAATCTAGGTAATCACATTTCATTGGAAGATAATACTCTTTTAAGTCACGGAAACAATAAGATCTATTTCTGCTTATTTCAATATTTATGAAATCGCTTAACAACGATTGTATTAACTGTAAATCATTTAAATTATCCACTTTACTACCATAATGATAATTCCCTATAACGGTAGAAAGTTTGTCGATATCAGTGCGTAATATTTTTTTATAAGTTAGTGACTGTTTTAAGAATTTTGCCGATATATTTACAACATTCTCATCAAGCGAGTACGGAGTACTCCATAATATGGAATCATAACAGTTTCTTTCAATTAAACAACTATGAAAAACAATAAGTCCAAATAAGAATTTCGTAAAGACTTCTTTTTGACCAGGACAACTTTTAAAAAAATAATCCGAAATATATTCCTGGTTAAAATGTTTCATCAAATTATGTTTAAAACTTCCAGCATAATCAGACGTCAATTTAATACTGTTTTGAAGCAAACTAATTGGCAAATCTGTTGAAGGTTCGGATGTTAGCCACAACCTAAAGTTATTGTTGGTGTTTTCATAATTCATGTCGTCGAGCTTTTTCTCCAAATTTTCAAGCCAAAATTTATCGAGGTGACAATTTTGAAAAAGTAGCCAATATCCTTTTTCCTGCGCTTCCGCTAATAAGGAGTCTATTGAAATATATGACTGTTCACTGAGAGATACAGATCGGAAAGTGTGAAAAAGTTGCTTTTTTTTAATTAAAATATAAAGTTCGTCTAGAAAATCATTTCTAGTCGTACTAATCAATAATATCGGAGATAGACTGTACGACTCATTGTAAATATCATTTAAATTATAAATAAAATTATTTACGAACTCCGAACCAAGTTCAATATATACCAGATGTTTTATATGTAGAAACAAATCCTGGGGTTTAAATATTTTTGTTAGTATTAGTTTTTGAAAATTAGTTAATGTAGAATTCCACGGTTCGGGAATATTCGTATTTGATTCTGAATTTATATAGATTTGCCATAAGTTAAAATCAGCTCTAAATCTTGAACGGAAATTATAAAAGGCATATAATGTTTCCAGTTGAATTAAAGCTTGCCAAGATATATTAGAGCTTGTAGATGAAAAACTTGATATAAAAATATTAAATTCTTCACTTGTAAGTTTATTTTTATTTTTCATTACGATACTGGTTAACATAAAGACAAAAGTTAATTTATCTTTTTGGTGTAAAGAACAATTTACTCTTTTATAAACATTAAATATAAAATTTCTAATAATATTTTCACACCGTTTTGTCGTACATTTAGATTTTTTGGCAAAGGTAACCGATTGATAGTAAAGGTAAATAAACCAATCAAATGAAAATTGATACATATGATTTATATACTTTAATTTACAAAGAAAGAAATAAACGTATGTAGCGAAACTTGCTACGATCTTATATTGATCCGTAAAATCGAATATTGTTTTTTCTGTTATTACAGTATTTTCATAATCGACTCTCAGCGATTTTAATATTTCTTTATATTCTTCTAATATACTAATCGATTCTTCGTCTTCTAATATATCTGCTTGAGATTCGCATAAAGTTTTTAAAATAAAAGTTTCTGTATTAATTATCTCTAATTGATATTTATTCTTTTGTCCATATATTTCTTTTTTATTCTTCTTTAATGTTGGTTTTTCAAATTCACTTACTATCCGTAAAAGACGTTTGGTTAAATATTCTGTAGAAATGGTGAAATTGACGATTGTTAATCTGTGAAATATTTCGGGTAAACAATTTGGATTGGCTCGATTACTAACCAAATACATTCTGAAATTGGCGTTCATTTTAACAGTTTCATTATTAATAGAAACAAATGTAATACAGTCCTCAACGTAATGGTATTTCGAAATAAATTCGTACAAACAAGAAGGGATCTCTTTTATTTTATAAATTAGTATCGGGTTTCCAAATACGACGCAATTCTTTAACTTCGTTAAATAGTTTTCGTGGGAAAACGTTGTAATTATTAGATTATTTCCTTTCTCGCTTTTTCTAATCCATTCATCTGCTTGATAATCCGGATCAACGAAAATAGAATATTGTTTTGAAAAATCATATATTAACATATTTGCTTGAAAAAACTCATCTCTGAGTAATTCTGTCTGCTTCCTCAGTTTAATTTTAAGTTTAAAGGAAAAACACTCGTCCATCCTATAATGAGAAGAACAATTTAAATAATTACGAATATGTTGACGCCATTTATCTGTTATTTCGTTTCTTAGAATATAATTTAGCGGCGCTAAGTATACCACAATTCCTGTCGTTAGAAGAACGTTGCCTAATAGGAGTTCACTTTGTTTTTCTAGTTTTTTAACAGCTTCTGTCCATCTAATTTGCTCCTCGCCAAGACTTCCAATTAATTTTTGTGCGCTTACCAATTTTTTGTTGCATAAATCAACTTCTTTTTGAAGCTTTAATTGTTTTTTATTTGCATCTTCTAATAGGGCGTTTAACGCTGCTAATTTATCTTCAATTCTTTTTACCTCTTCTTTTTTTTGATTTAAAATCTCAATCGTATCAGCGTACTCCTTTTCTGCTTTCCCCAGTTTTTCTTTTTTCGGTGCAACTTCTTTTGCTACCTTATCGTACATGTCCATTGCAATTATCCACTTACAAAGTCCTTCAGCGGCGCTTGACGCTTTGGCCACTACGTGCGGTTTAAAATCTTTGTGAGGAAGAAATTCTTTTCGAATTTTCACCATTATCTCATTTTTGATGTTGTCTTTATCAAAATCTTTAAGAGTCTGTAAAAAATTCATATCACCCAGAATTCTTTTACTTGGACCCCAGTAATCAAACGTTTTTCTACCCGTACTCGGATCTGGAATTTTATCCGGTTTAATATCTTTTATAACACAAACAGCTGCCATAACAAGTTTAATAGCATCCGGTGGATTTTTCATAGATTTTACTAAAGTTATATCCGAAGGTTTCAAAGTGTTCAAAGCCGATATTGCGTCTTCCAGAATAGGTATGGCCTGAGCTAATTCGGCTTCACACTCCGATTTTAAATTTTGAGCTACCGTGGCTTGTTCACACGCTATTTGCTCATCTTGTCTCACTAAATCGGAGGCTTTTTCAACTTGAATCGTTTCCAATGCTATTTGTTCGGTCATTTCAATTGCTTTCGTAGTCATTTCTGCTAATTGTGGTTTATAATCAGCCAATACTCTCTCCATATCCAAAATTTGATTTGCCGCATAAGATAGTTTCGCGAGACCTTGTAAAAATCCGTTTATTTCATTTTCGATGTAACTTTTCTCATTGCTAAATAGTTCTACAAATAATTCGACTAAGTGAATAAAATAAACAGGCGAGATACACAATTTAGATGGTAATTCATTTATATTGTCTCTTGCGATACTTTGAATTTGCCTATGAAAGAAAATAAACGTTTCAATTGATTTAGATTTATCCGGAGATTCTAATTTGACGTCTGTCATTCGTGTTTTCGAAACACATTCTAATGCTTCATCAGGCCAATTTTCCCATAAAACCATGTGACAGTTGTTTAAAGACGAAAAATTTTTTAATCTAGTCCGGAGCCGTTTCGCGTTAGATGACAGACATAATATTACATGTAAATTTTTTTTATAACTGGTACTAAAATGTAAAAAAACAGACGAAGAACTAATATCTAGGTTTCGATTTCCACCCTGTGCCGACAGTCTGGATAATTCTAGAATTTCCTGTTTTTCTTCTGCACTGAAAATATCATAAATGTCTCCGTTTTGAAGTAACCGTTCGACATACTGTAAAAATTCTTCTTTTATCAGATCTCTTTCATTTACAAGAAAAACCGTTCTATTTTCAATTGCACCAGCTTCTCTTAACACTTTTTTTAATTCGCACTTCCAATTATCAATCGTATAATCTTTATAAATTGTCGGCTGGAACATTTTGTATTTATACATATAGGATACAATTTTCGTTAAACATATTCTTCCTAAACCTCTAAATCCCAAAAATATCGCATTTCCCGATTTTAAGGAGAGTATTCGACTAATTTTGAAAATTTTTTTAAGCGCGTACTCAAAATAAACAACGTTTATACTAATTTTGTTGCAAGAATTATACTTAGTTAATGCATTATTTAACATATCTAAAACGTTTTTCGGGTCGACCTCCTCATACTTCATATCTTCACTGTCTATATAGTTTATAGTACTTAAAGTAATTTTATCAAATTGTATATCATCTGCGGATTCATGGAAATGGGAACTTAGAACATCTTTTAAAGAATTTTCTAAAAATTCGTTTTCTAGTGTATCTAATCGATCTCCAAATACTCTCAAATTTTCATGTATCCAAAGTTTTAGACAAATTTTTTTATTCCCATCATAAGTCTCCCTTTTCAGTAGCGAGCATCCGCGGATGACGTTAGAGAAACTGTTCATATTAAAAAAATAATAAGGACGTTTAAGAGTTGGTCGACATTGTTTAACAATTGTTTTATATATGGTATACGTTCCCTCGACGATTTGATTCACAATTGTGTTTGTATCGCTAGGAAATCCATTTTGACGCCAAATATACATCAAAACATTACTGTATATTTTCGTAATAGTTTCTTCCGAAAATTCATTACAACCAAATACGTGAAAATGTCGTAAACATCTTAGCAACTTTTTGTTCTCCGAAATACCCATTGCGGATATTATGTTTAAATTTAAAACAAATATTTCACTGAAATTATTAAAGTCATACCACACTCCGTGGTCTAAATATTGACGAAGCAGTTCAGTACAACTGGAATTACCGTAGTTATCTGTAGATATTTGATTCAAATTATCAATAAACACTATAAAATCTTTACCAACAGGCGGAGAATAAACGCCTCGTT
Organism: Crepidodera aurea; assembly: GCA_949320105.2. Lineage (NCBI taxonomy): Eukaryota > Metazoa > Arthropoda > Insecta > Coleoptera > Chrysomelidae > Crepidodera > Crepidodera aurea. Next base: position 44,232,870 of record OX439475.1, read on the forward strand.
TTCTTTTGTTAAGTTTAGATAAAATAATTTCTTGCGTTTTTTGGGCGTCAAAGTATACATTAAAATTTACATGTGAAATATCCCACTTACTTTCTTCGAGCTTAGTTCTTAAGATATTTTCAATTAGAATACTTTTACCGGTACACGAGGGCCCTAGTAACAAAACAGGTAAGTGATTTTGAATATACAAATCTAGAATGTGAATATATCTCATTGTATCTACCGTAGGAACTAAAATATTTTGTATATACGCAGATTCAACGATTTTTTCGGATTTCAATAAATCTTGATACAGTTTCCAGTTACCTCTTTGTTTATAAATATATTGGTAATCAAAAATAAAACCTTCATGGGGAATACCGACTTCGAGTTTTCTGAAATATTTCGGATAGGGATGTGATGGGTTTTGACCTCTCCACAGTAATCTATAAAATTCATCGAATTTATGTTTTGAAGGTACGTCTAACACACTACCTAATCCTATCATTCCAGCTTGAATAATTGTCGCTTGAATCCAAGTGGTTAAATTTTTTAAATCATCTTCTTTTTTATTATTTCTACACGCGTCATCCAATATAAATTTAGTTAGTGTGATCGTATTTTGTACTAAATTAATTTCGCTTAAAAGACACAGCTGTGTACAATTTTCGTTTATATATTCCAAACAAGCCGATATTATCCAACAAAAAATATCGACAATTTGCGTTTGGTGGCCTTCCATCCAATCAGAAGTACACGTGGTTGTCCATGACGAAATTATCGCAGGCCAACCCATGGTTTTGTGATTTAAATAAATAACCGATGAGTGGGATATCTGTAAAAAATATATATTTGTTTGATAAAATAAAATTTTATTTTGAATCTAAAGGTATAACCCATAAGGCAGATAACCCACTGGCGCGACACGTCGCGCGCGGCATGCCCCGAGAAGTCGCGTGCGACAACAATTGATATATTATAAATGTATGGCGCAAAACCCAATGATGGCGACAAAGCAGCGTGGTCGCATGCGGCAAAATTACTGGCCGCGACAACCCGCGACTTTTCTGTCGCGCGCGGCCAGTGTTACTATAGATTCATATGGAGCATAACCCATACACGCGATTATTCGAGCGCGATTCACAGAGAGAGGTGGAAGGTACGACGTAATTCGGCAGTTGTGTTTGAACAATGGGTGCAAAGGGTATTGACGTCCACCTCCATTTTAATACTAAAGACTAAATAATAAATTATATATCGAGCCAAGGCTTGCCGCCTATGCATACTCGACATATAATTTATTAGGAGGTGAAAGAGGTAGCAACGTCAATAACGTTTGCACTCATTGTTCACACACAACCTCCCTCTGTGAGTCGCGCTCAAATAATCGAGTGTATGGGTGATGCTCCATATGAACCTATAGTAACACGGAACACGGAAAAGTCGCGGCCAGTAATTTTGGCGCGCGCGTCCACGCTACTTTGTCGCATCAATGAGTTTTGCGCCATACATTTATACATCAATTGTTGTCGCATGCGACTTCTCGCGGCATGCCGCGCGTGGCGTGTCGCGCTAGTGGGTTATCTGCCTTATAGAGCAAAGCAACATAATAGAGGCTCCAACAAGAGAAGAGTTGGAAAAGGCCAATGAGAAAAATCGAAATGGGAAAGCGCCGGGAACAGATTAGTAGAGTGAAATTAGAATTTTATATGGATATATTGATTGATTGATTGATTAAGACGATGTACCTGACTGAGGTTTATAAATGCCTCAATACTGCAGCCTTAAGACTTATTGTACTATGTCAGTTACATCGTTATGTTCAGGTGAAGAGTTTGTTACCTTTATCAGGCTGAGTAGCCTTTTCACCAGATTTTCTTTTGGAAAGTCCTCCTGTGGGTTTACCGGCCCCAGTAGGTTATACCTCCAGTGCGTGAGTCCCTGGCACTCTAGTATGATATGAGAGGCTGTTTCATCCTCCTCATTGCATAGTCTACATATGGGTTCATCTTGAAAGATGCCCATTTTATGTAGGTGTTCCCTAAGGTGACAATGGCCCGTGACATGCCTTATTTGATTTCTGCTTAGATTCAGAATATCACCTGTCAGTACTTTTGATGCTGCTTTAACCATTCGTTTACTGTTTTGTTGGCCCGGCACGAGATCCCAGCGTGACCGGTGTTCTAAGTCAATTTTTTTTTAATTTTTTCGATTTTATACATAAAGAGATGCTTGTAAAAAATTTTTCAATAAATTTGGGCTGGAGCTTCACGAGATATGTGCCAAAAACAGCATTTCTGGTATTTTTCGAGTGGAAAGCTTCACTATATTTTAAATATCTCCGGCTGTAAGAGTTGTGGAAAAATAAATATTAAAATAACCGTGATGAAGTAGAGTATCGATCCGTATAGTAAAGGCTTTTTTCAAAAATGCATCCTAACCTCAAAAAATGAATTCGCGCGCATTATTTTTTTTTACAGAATTGGCAATAAATAACCAAAGAATCCTTGAATTTTCTTAAAACTTGGAGAAAATATGTATTTCTATGTCGGGAAGACATGGTAAAAATTAAAAAAAAAAATGTATTTGTCCAGCCAAAATCGTCATTTTTCGAAAAAAAATTGAATTGGCCGACATTTTTGGAAATCCAACAGCAGAGAAAAAAAATTTTATCTTAAAAAGAAGCATTTTGTGTGTACTTTTGTCTAAAACAATCCAACATTTTATTTCTTTATTTAAAGTGCCCAATGTAGGGAATAATAAAAAAAAATTCGATTTTCATTTTTATATTGATTTGTATTGATTCGTTCTCTCACAAAAATCTTACTTTAGAACCTGAAATATTTTTTTATGAAATACAGTTTTTCTAAGAGAACAAGCATAAATATCGCAATAAAAAAATTGGATAAAAATGAAAATCGAATTTTTATTTTTTTATTATTCCCTAAATAGGGTGCTTTAAAAAAAGAAATAAAATGTTGGATTTTCTTAGACAAAAGTACACACAACATCCTTCTTTTTAAGATAAAAAATTTTTCTCTACTATTGTTTTTCCAAAAATTGCAGCCAATTCAATTTTTTTTTTTCGAAAAATGCCGATTTTGGCTGGACAAATACATTTTTACCATGTCTTTTTAACAAAATTCGAGGATTCTTTGGTTATTAATTCAGTAAAAAAAAATAATGTGCGCGAGTTCTTTTTTGAGGTTAGGATACATTTTTGAAAAAACCCTACTATACGGATCGATACTCTACTTTATCACGGTCATTTTAATTTTTTTTATTTTTCCACGACTCTTAGAGCCGGAGATATTTAAAAAATAGTGAAGCAATCCACTCGAAAAATACCAAAAATGTCTATTTTGGCACATATCTCCAAATTTATTGAAAAATTTTTTACAAGCTTCTCTTTATGTATCAAATCGAAAAAATTAAAAAAAAATTTGACTTAGCTCTTACATCCATTTTCACAATATTTTCGTCTAATTTCACTCCACTAGATGGAATTAACATCGAACTCATTAAATATGGAGGCGACCAACTGAAAGAAAGATTACCATCTCTAATTCAGAAAATCTGGAACAAGGAAAAAATGCTGAGCGAGTGGGAAAGAGGAGAGGTGATAATGATACAGTGATAATCGCAAAAACAAGAAAAATCATGGAACACATCATAAACGAAATTGTAGAGCAAGGAAAAACGATCGGATTAGAGATAAATCAAGAAAAAACAAAAATGATGAGACTAGGTAATGAGACAATACAAGGAAGTATTAAAATAGGAACACATAAGTTTGAAAAAGTGGAAAAGTTTAAATATCGAAACTTGAAATAGCAGAAAAAATTGTCATTACAAATAAAGCCTTCCAGGCAAACAAAAAATTACTAAAAACCAAATTACTTACGAAGAAAACCAAAATGAAGAACTACAACACAATAATTAGGTATACCAATATTACTATACGCAGCAGAAACTATGAATATGACAAAGAAAGAGGAAGAAATTATGCGAACAAGGACCAATAAATTTAACGAAGACGAATATAGAATTAGAACAAATGAAGAAATTAAACAAGAAATAAAAGAAGATAGTAACAAAAATAAAGTAATTCGGAAATTAATTAACACTGATCTTAGATTGAAAATAGACTAAAAATAGAAATTGGCAGTTAATTGATTAACATTAACTTTAGATTTACATGGTTAGGGCACGGGTGTAGAGCAGGAAATGGAGCATAGGGCAAAATGGAGAGACGTTCTAAAGAGAAGTTATATAATAAGAGAGTGGGATTGATTCACTTAAAATACGGATCTAGATAGCGAAAAGTGGCTTAGGGGCGTTTTTGGCCACCATATATGAGTAAACGATAACTTTTTAAAACAAATAATCGTAGTTTCCTATTGTCGTTCACTTGTATTTTTATGGCCCCTCCACACTATGGGCCATTATGATGGGCCAAAGTGTAGAGGGGCATTAACTGTTAATGTCGTTCTTAAAACAGAACATTAAGGTGTCCATGAAATAAAAACACTTTTCTATTAGCTACAACATTAATAGTATATTGTACAACAAGCGCGAAATGATACGCATTTCCCACGAATAAAGAATGAAGAGTTTGTAGCACGAGAGAAGCAAGTACTATACATTTTTCTACTTACCACTGAAGGAGAACAATTATCCAAATTGTCAACTTCAAATAATACTTTGTTTGAGGGTAATAGTTTTAGAATTTCGCCAGATTCCAAATATATTGTTTTTTCTTTAATAACTGGATTAATATTTTCAATCCAATATGGATTAATATCTCCGTCAAATATTATCAAATTAGTTGATGATTCCGTTTCAATTAATCTATATAATTTTGTTACAACTCCATCTATCCATTCATGAGAATCTGTAAAATATCCATATAGGCTTCTATAGTTAAAACAGTTTGGCGCTATATGAAATAAATTACATATCTGATTACCGCACATTTCGAACATTTTTTTACAAATTTTAACAATTGTTGTTTTCGAACTGCAAATGTTACCAACCAGTAACACTGAACGGTCATTTTGTATCGAACGATAAACTTCTGAAATTTTAGAACCGAATTCCATATTCCACTGTAAATTTTCTGTTTTGCAAATAATTTTAATAGTTTCTTCCTGATTGTTTTCTTCCCGAATCAAACTAGCATCTGGAAATGCAAACTTCAACACGTAGTGAAATACTTTAAAACTTTCGGCCGGTAACGCGTTTCCTAAAACTTTAGCCAATGCTGAAAAAATAACATTTGTTTCATTTACATTTATATTTTTTAGTTTAAGATTTTCACATTCTTGTAAAACTTTAATAGTTTTTGACAAACCATGATAGTAGTTATGTTTTTTTGATAAAATATCTTCTAAATAATGAATTACATAATATATTTTTCTTGCTAGATTAGTGGCTGATTTGAATTCTTGTACGTATAACATAATTTCTGCAATTCTTTCTGTATCTGGATTTAGCAATGTTGAAACTCTAAAGAACTTTCTTATACTAACTGGTAAATCAATATATTTATTATTTCTAGTACATATACTTATGAAACATGTTGGTTTAAACTTTAATAACGTTCCTCCAATATGACAGTGTAGCAAATTTACATTTTTTGCTACATGAATATTAAATAAATATTCTGAAATTGCAGACATTACATTGAACTTCAGATTTGTGAAATTTTCAAAATAAAGCCAAGATCCACAAAGCAAAGTACCTTTAATAATTCTTTCTATAATAATATTATTTAATTCTTTACTACAATTAAATTTTAAAACAAAATTTCCAAAAATCGATGCCAAGATTTTGATACTTTCAAATTTACCCGTATCGCTTTTTCCATTTATCACTCCACAGTAATTCGTATAAAATGTACTGACTAAAATTCTAAGATATCTTTCTGTTACGGGAGTTATTATTAAGTGACGATTTTCCAAATATTCATACATATAGTCAATTGTGGAATTCATCATTATAATTTTGAGACAACCGTTTTTAAGATAATATTTGAAATGCGCTTCCCATTCAAAATTATTAATTGAAATAGTTTTACTCTCGATAATTTTTTGAATTATACTTTTGACATACATTTCAGTTAGGATGATATTTTTAATTTTAAATATCTGCGCGTTGTTCAAAATGTCCTTTTTAAATTCAATTTTTTTTGTAATAGACGATTCTAAATTCTGTAAATGAATCGTTAAGTTTTGTCGAGAATTTAAACATAAAGCCATTTCAATATTTTCTGTCCAAAAACATTGCGAAACAACTTTTAATGTTTGCTCGCAATATTTATGAAATATTATTCTAAATTCCGATCCAGGAAAAGTTTGAGAACATTCAACTATTTCACTTTTAAGCGTTGATGTTATTGCTTCTTCCACTTTTTTAAAAGTTTTTTCTAAAGATGTATCAATTGATATTAAGTTTATAAATTTTAGATTTTCTGATTGTTTACTAAGAATGCCTACAACTCCGTTATCGACCATATCTAGGCATTCTATTCCTTGGAATAGTTTATTTAAAAAGATCTCAGACACCAATACGGCTTTTGTATTCGAAATAGCTTTTATAAATTCATCGTTCGAAATGAAATAAAATCTGGGAAAAGTCTCTCTTAAACCGTCTAAATAAAAACTAACTCCCTCAAAAACTATTTCCAAATTTTTTATACAATTTTCTAAATCATTTGTTATATTACTTTCGCGTACCATTTTAATTACTTCCATCTTCTTCTCTATCAAATTAATAGTATCATTATAAATACTGATAACAGTTTTTAACAAATCAGTTTCTTTAGGTATAATATCATTTAAATCTTTAAGAGAGATTATTGGAAATAATTTAACTAGTATATTTTGAACTTTGTACCAATAGTTAATCGTTTTTGAAATTTGACGAATTGTTTCGTGAAATTCCTTAACCTCTTTTTCGAAAGGTTTTACAAATACTGACCCTTGCATGTTAAATATAATCGTGGTCTGATCAGTAATAACAGTTTCAATTTCGTCGAGGTGAATCAGAATTCTCAAATCGTAATCTTTATACGTGGAAATAGAAAATTGAACGGTCTCCCACTGTCCTTGCAAGTTATTTAGTTGAGCAAGCAATAATTTTTCTTTAGTTGCACCTACGCTTATAATTTCATATTCTTCCATTTTTGAAAAAAAATCGACTTGCATGATCTTTTTTAAGGTTGTGCCAGCATTAGGCGTCACATCAACACCAGCTATCTCAGACATAGCCCGCCAGTGTCTTTCCATCAAACACTTGTTACAGATAATTTTCATTACTTCAATTGCAGGATTGAAGTCTTCAATTAGTTTTAAAGCAGTTCCGCAAAGTTTCAAAGGCGCCGGCCAGTTTAAAATATCAGGATCATCAACGGTTCCTTTAAACCGTAACGGTAAGTTTTCATCTTGAGCTTGACGAAGTTTTTGTCTGTAGATTTTATAAGTTTCACTCAATTCTTTATGGAATAGTTGAATGGTCTTTTGAGTGAAATCATTGTCAAGATTTTCGAATGGACCATCTTGCCAAATTGATAACTTCTGCTGAACTTTCAGGCATAAATGAAGAAGATGGTGAAATGGATAAACATATTTTTTTAGTTCTTCATATTCCGGATAAGAAGAGTTTGGAAAACTTAGTGTAGCCTAAAAATAAGCCAAATGTGCATTTTATAATTATTTTATAAAAAAAAAGAAATAAAATAAAAAGCACGATAAATTAAAAATATTCTAAATAATGATAATAATAATAACTGTCATAACAACAAAGTTTTGTATTTATTAACAAACGTCAATTAAAATAGCAATGAATCGATTTAGATTTAGAAATGAGCGAATCAATTAAATCTTTAAATATAATATTATAGTTCTATTCATTATACAGGGTGTTTCGTACTTAAACTGACATACGTTAACTCTGGATAGAGGACACTTAGAGGGTTCAGAAACACCCATATAGTTTCGGTCTATCATTTCTTTTAGTCGCTGTATATCCGGAACCACACTGTAATAGTTCTATGAAATTTGGCATGAATCTTCTCCTTTACAAGGACAATCAATACCTTAGTAAGAAAATTAAAAATCCAGGTCCTTCTTTAAAAAAAGTTATCAAAATCATTTTGCTTTGGAACAACACCCTGTATATGGAATTTTAAAAGATGGATAACATATTCGAATAGATTAGGATTAAATATTTTATTTAAATGCAAATCCCATTTTACTACCAAAATTTTAACATCAAACTTAAAATTTATATGATTTATTATTTTTCTATTGGTATTTTCATCAATTATTATTTTTGATAATAATGCGAATAGTTATTAAAGTAATTATTTGGGGTGTCAAATTACAAATTATTAAGAATTTTTTTATGAAATAGAATTATATTTGATTGGTGTGTAATTAAATTTTATTAAAAAATTAAAATTTACTGAATAACTTGTTCAAAATGTGAACCATTTTCCTGCAGACAAAGTCTAGCTCTTTTTTTCAATATTTAAAATTGACTTTCATATCATTGCTGGATTGTTTCTCACTTTCTTCAGCAGTATTTAGTATACGTTGTATAGTTCCTCCCTAGAATTAATTTCTGTTGCATAAACTTTAGATTTTAAGTACCCCCATAAGAAATAGTCAACAGGATTGAAGTCTGGAGATCTTGTACTTAATATCGGATTATTTTCCACTAATTCCAAAATATTATCTCTATATTTGGTTGCTGCCTTTCAGGATGGTCATTTAGTGCTGCTGTAGGAAATTTTCCATTTTCACGAGGATAAAGAAAAACTATTGAAAATGTTGCACGAGAAGGAATTCTTCGATCAGGAAATCGTTTTACATATTCTCTCGGTAGTTTCCATTGCAAAAACCATACACAAAAACTATATCGGCATAATCCTCATGCTTAAATTTGTAAGGCATAATGGTTAAACGAGAACTAAGGACAATAAAATTAAACCACAAGAACGACAAGAACAATAAAAACGAAAGAAATACAATAATAAACAAGATTTTAACGCAATAATATTTTTCGACTAAAAATGAAGCACAATGTCACTTTGCTGTCAGCTCTTAATATTTCAAAGCCCACTTGGTATTATTATTTGACATAATAAAAAGAGAGCTTAGATCCAAAAAACTGTTAAAAAAAAGCCAATTAAAACAAATATAGTTTTTTAAATTTATTAATAAACCTATTTTTAATTTTAAAAATTAATTAAGTTATTAATAAAACAATAAACTAAGTTTTTAATAAAAAGTAATAATAAATGATGAAAATACCAATAGAAATGTATAATAAATCCTATAAATTTTCAGTTTGATGTTAAAATGTGGTAGTAAAATGGGATGTGTATTTAAATAAAATATTTAATCCTAATTAATTTTTTCCTCTTTATTCGAATATGTTATCCATCTTTTAAAATTCCATATACAGGGTGTTGTTCTAAAGCAAAATGATTTTGATAACTATTTGTAAAGAAGGACCTGGATTTTTAATTTTCTTAGTACAGTATTGATTGTCCTTGTAAAGGAGAATATTCATGCCAAATTTCATAGAAATATACAGTGTGGTTCCGGATATACAGCGACTAAAAGAAATGACCAAAATTGATAAAACACCCCGTAACTCGAGGTAGACCGAAACTATATGGGTCTTTTTGCGGAGCACCACGAGCATATTTTTTAATGTCATTAAAGGTTTTTATTGTTAACAATACGCACAATAAAATGGTGAAAACAGATTTTGAATATGTTGCATACTTTTCGAGAAAAAAATTCCAAAGTTTCGCTTTTCAGGTAGACGTAACCCCACAATAAAAGTACAATACATACCTCCTCTTGATTTATCCACTCAATTTGTGATTCTATCTCTTGAATTTTAACCATATGTAGAGTTATAAATTTAAGATATTCTTGAACCCTTATAATATTGTCCATTTCATTTAGGAGTGTAAGTAACGGAAAAACTTTGTTAATCATTTCTCCAACATCTTCTACCACTCTTTGTAATCTCTCTTCAGCTTCGTACTTAAGCGAATCAAAAGTGCCCGTATATTCTTCGATAATAGGTAAAATGTCCGTTAACCACTTAATAGACATGCAATTAAAAAACATATGTTCTTCTGTCATAAAACCTAAGTTGATGATCTTACATAATGCCAACAAAGAATCGCCAACCCGTTGATCAAGAATTTCTAAATACTCGTTCCTGATATGACTCATATATTTACCGGTTTCAACAAGTTCCTCGGTTGTCTCCGGGACGTGCATTGATCTTATTTTAATATGTTCAAAACTTTCACAAATATCATTTACTTCCCAAAAGTGTTGGTTTGCCAATCTTTCAAAAATGATATTAATATTCTCGTTTAGAGCTTCGTGTAACTTTCCTTTGTAATTAATTAAAGATACTCTGGCCATTCGAAAAAACTCGTAATCAGGAATAAATAAAATTTTATTTAAATAATTTCTGTAATAATGAATTTTTTCGCAACCATCTTCAAAAACTATGTCCACAATACTGTCCAAGAAATCATTTGAATATAGATCTTTGTATACAGAAGACATTTTGTTGTTAATACCATTCAAGTAATCAATTATAGGTTCAAACTGTTTATTAATGTTTTGCACAATCTTTTCTTTGCAATTCTTTACAAACTCTTCTGTAATAAACAAATTAATGCTTTTTCTTTGATAACTTTCTAAAGCATATATTTCACTTGGTACGTTTAAAATATTATCAATAAAATCATAGTAAATGCATTTAAGTTTTTCGGGAGTTGGGTCTAACTTCAGATTACCGCAAAAACTAACTTCAAGAAATATGTACGGTTCAGGGTCCTTTGCAGCAGTGAGGTCAACAATATGTTGAATTGTTTGAATGATACTTTGACTAATGTGAAGAGTTAAGAGCCCTGTAATAACCTTTAAATAATGATTATTGTGGACTTTTTTAAACATTTTTTCTTCTTTATTCACAACAGATAATAATGTTTCATAAAATACATTAACCATTTGTTTAGCGTTTTGAATTTCGTCTTTGAACTCACGTTGAATTTCGTCAATAGTTCTAACGTTTTTAAATTGTAATTTAAATAGCACAGATGGAAAACGTACCACACATTCGTTCTGAATTTTTCTTATGATTGGATAATGTAAAATCCACTTTTTTTCAAAAAGTTTTCTAGTAGCTAAAAATTCATTATAATTTTCAGTTTTTCCAACAAACTTGTATGGCAACAAAACGAACTTTTCTTCTGGATGACACGATTTAATTTTAAAATTCATTCCTGCGCAATGATCAATTTTGTTGTACTCTAGTTTTACTTCTTTTATAAAGTCGTTCACAAAGTGTGAATATTTTTCTTCTAAACCTCTGGCTTGAATTAGTTTTCTAATATTTTTTTCTTGAAATCTCGACATTTCAACATCAGAAGAATATTTAGAGAATTTGGTAAAGTCTTGAGCACTTAAAGAAGGAAAATACGTTTGAATAGGAGATAGACTTGGCGCTGATTTATATCTTGCAATATTAGATGATTCGTATATACAATCGAGTATCTTTTTCTTTCTTACTCTTTTCACTTCAAGAAGTTTATCTAATTCTTTCGATATATTCATCACCGGAGGCTCTTGAACTTGAAGCATTGGAATTTTTGAAAATTTATAAACTACATTTCTTTGTTTGTTTTCCATTTTAAGAAATATTTCAAACTGAACAGCACTACACAGTTATTCATTTAACTATTACTATGGAAACGTACACAACGTTATATCGATTTAGTTTCCTTCCATTATGAGTTCCATTAGGAATAATTCAGTTGTTTAACTCTTTTACTGCCAGCAACGCGGCTAGCGCGTTGTGTTAGGTTTCAAGATTCATTTTATAGTTGTAATATTCATCTGGTAACAATAACAAAGACTGTCTTTGGTATTGTTGCATAGCACGCGCTAGCCGCGTTGTCGGCACATGTGGATTGGCCTAATATTTTAGCCGGCAGTCAAAGGGTTAAGTAATAAGTAATTAATCATTTATCACAAGGTTTATAGGAAAGAAAATGTTTGAAAAATTGTACGGAAAAGCGAAAAATTTGGGTTAAAAAATCTCCTTATAAAAAAGTGTCAAGAGTGTCAAAATTGAAACAATCTAGTTGGGTAAAATCTTTTAAACCGCCGTCTTCGAATTTCCAGCCGCCCGATTAAAAAAACCTAGGTACTTAGTGATAACGTTTTTCAATATTTTGATTTGATTTTTCACCCTATATTTCATAGTTGTTTTGAGACTAAAAGAATCGTTTTAATTTACACGGTAAAGAACCACATTAAATAATCTGACGCCCGAGCGAGATAGGGGTAGAATTGTATTTGTAAATAAAAATAATAAATAAAATATTTTTAAAGATTATCTTTTAAACTTTAATTAACACAAAAATAAGGAAACTAAAAAATTAACAAAAAATGCAAATTGATGTGTTTAAACAACATAATAACCGCCAGAGTATGCATATGGAACTGCAGAATAGCTAGGATAAGAATAAGCACTGTAAACTGGAGCAGTATTGTAAACTAATGGGGCACTAGCAGCATAGTACAAGTTTGGAGAAGGACCAGCCTTTGGTTGAGGGGCAGGTGCTGGTTGAGGTGCAGCAGCAGCTAAAGCCAAAACGGCGGCAATCAAGAACTGAAAATAACCAATAATATTATTTTTATCTGCAATTTTCAGCTTTAAATATCTTATAAAATATAAATTTATTAATTTAAATTAGACACTATATTTTTGTGGCTTCACTAGGGGCATTCAAAAACGCTATTTGATAATATTTTTCACCCTATAGTTTACTCCACTGCTTAATTATTAAAATTACGTGTTTATTCAGAATTAAACGAGGAGTACCAAAAACTATTATTTTAATACTTAGTTAGTGGTAGAACATTACAGTTATGATACAAAATATATTAATAATTAATATTACTAATAAGAGGCTTTTTAGATTAAAAACCTTGATTACAAAAATGCAGTAATTTTAATATTTAGGGTTGATATTTATAAAACATGTAATGATTACAAAAATCAAATAATCTGCACATCCCTAATGAAGTGTGAACTTAATGATCAAGGCTTTGGCCTCTAATAAGGTTTCATGTTAAAATGTACAACGTATGGAAACCCCAGTATCTAATAGTCCAGGAGACAGTGATTCTTTTTCATACTTGTTTTCCCAGTCGGTGTATATGAAAATAATCTGTTCTCTTAGTGACAAAAACAAAATTTTCCCAGTCATAAATATTTTACATTTACTAAAGCAGAACATAAAGTTTATGAAAATAGCAGTTTGGCTTATCTCAGGTAGCGGAAAGTGAGTCTGGTTGAAAATTTTCGGATTAAATTTTTTTACGGATTTTGCCGATCCGTAATCCTTATTTTACAGTCTTGAAATTTAGCACATATAAATTGATACAATCATAAAATATAAAGTGTAATTAAAAATAAGTATGGCTGATTTACGAAATTGGCAAATGAGTCTGGCGGCATCTCCAAAATCGGTAAAATAGAAAATTTTTGCCGGGTTTGAAATTTTGATTATACTACAATTTTATAAAAAATACACGTCTGGCTAACATTTCCAATCACGAAGGCCTTGCCAGACTTACAAGGTAATTAACTAGACGAGTCTGGCAAGGCTTTCGGGGTGTTTCACCTTAGCCAGATTGTATTTGAAGCTGTTATCATAATATAGGCCATAGGAAATTTTTTTGATGAAAATTTTTCAGTTTTTCACGTGCCAAATATACTCACAGATTAGCCAGACTATTTTTTTACTTAATTCTCAGCCTATTAATTAACAAAATATTTGTTAAAAGAATATAAAAAATAATAAGTTTGGAAGCATATAATCAAAAATGTGACTTCGTTTACTTTGGGTATAAAACTATAAATTGTTTTTTTGACAAAACTATTAACAAAGCATTGAATTTTATAAAATCCGTTTTTGACGCTGAATTGGACTTGATTAAAAATTATTATGGAGTCGTTTAAAAATATATTGTAATATTTAAAATTTAATGGAAAAATCGAAGTAACTGATATAACAATTATGTATTGTTCATTCGTGTGCCGTTTGAATATTGTCAATTTTAAAAAGATAATTTGAAAAACTTACCAATTTGAACATTTTGAAGAATTTAATTATTTGATTCACAACTGGATCAAATGATAACAAAATCTTAAAATATTTAGCTTTTATACCAAAAAGCTCATGAATAGATAACATATTAAGCATTAATAAATGGTCACCACTAATTTTGGCTATGGTAAATTCAGGTTTTTGGAGGTCAAAATGTAGAATATATGATCTAATTGAGTCCCATTAATGAATAATAATTATTTAACAAGGATATAAAATCTGGATTGGGATCATTTGCATAAATTTTTGTTTGTTGACAAATATTTTAGCTTCTTCCGATACCAGATTCGCAAATCAAAACAAGTTGTTTTACATTGTGATGATTTCATTTTAGTAAAGATTAATGGTTTAGCGAACAGGCAAAAAATCATAAAGGTGTTTTAAAATCTAATAGACTGCATTGGCGTCTCAATTTAAACAATCACCACGTGGCTATTTAAGGGGAGCAATCCCTTTAGAATTTTCAAAAAAGATGATTTTTTTTTTATCAGATATTTTGAAAGTATAATACCCAAAGAATATACGGATCAAAGGAAAACCAGAATATTGAATATTAGCGGAATTATAGCATATATTATAGAGCGGAGAAACAGCATGAGTCGCGTGCTCATATACCGTTGGAGGCGATTATCTGGAAACTACATTTTCAAAAACTGTTCGTAAAAGTCATCGACCGATTTCGGTGAAATTTTGAAAGGTTACTCTCATAAAAGATAGCGAATAAATAAATAATTTTTTTGGGGTCAAACAAGTCGAAAAAGTTGTCGAAAAATCGAACTTTAAAGTAAAAAGGCTCCCAAATTTTCAATTTTGCAATTTTTCATAATTTTTTAATATGTCAGTAAACGAATGACACTTGTTAAATCTTTTTCGGATCAACAGCAAAAGAGTGACAACTGCAACAGTTTTCGATGTCGTGGAAAACAGGCGTCCGAGGACCCTTAACGCCGTCATATTGATGGTCATCCAAAAAAAATTTTTTTTTTCAACTTGCGTTATATTAAACTTATGTCAAAAGAAAATGATTCGATTATTTTATCTCCTATAAAAAAATTCCCGAAACATTTTTCACGTTCATAAAAGGATTGCTCCCCTTAAATTACTTTGTTTTTAGATGTGTAGTTTATCATTATGATCTTGACCAGAGCTAATTGAGCTTTGAAAAAAGGAAACTATTTTAAACACAATTTTTAATTCACATTGTTTTAAATATCTTTCTTATAGGTAATATGCAACTTTTTAATTTATACAGGGTGAGTCACGAGGAACTTTACATACTTCTACCATAAGCAGAGGCACCTTAGGGGATTACCAAATGACCAATAAAAAATGTCTTCTGTTTTTCTTTAATAACGTACAGAGCGATTTATGGATTTGGACCAAAATAATGTTTGGTCATATCTTTTCAATGATTAAGTCGATTTGTCTCATTTTTTGGTAAAAATGTGTATTGGTGTCTAGCAACTAACTGACATATTCAGAACTAAAAAATCCAGGGCCGGCTTCGCGAAAATTTGTTGAATTTCTATAATTGCAATAATTCACCCTGTACATGATTTCTCCAAAATGTGATATGATTTCTCCCGAGGACATAAATAGACAGTTAAACCTGCATATTTGAAATGTTTGTTACACTTGCCTTACATTTTTAATTAAAGATTAATTTTAAAGTCAAATTGAAAATTGGCGATAATGTAATATCTTACTGTATATTAATGTTTAGTAATTATAAAGAAATCTTTAAAATCAACAATAACGACACACACTGTATTCCAGTATAGTGAATACCAGAATTTTAATCAATTTACAGGGCCGGATTTAAAAATCTGGCATATCTGGTTCTTGCCAAAAATTCACCCTGTATTTAACTTTTTCCACCCGCAATGGATTCAAATTGAGATTGAAAATGTTTGCATTAACCTAGTTTTGTTATTTGATTCAGCAAAAATCATGTGTAATTATTTTAATCGGAATGAAATTAACAACCCAAGAAATGTTTATTCATAAATTAAGAAATGAAATAAATAACAATAACCGAAAACAAAACAGTTTTAACAATGTGGAACAAAGTAAAAAACAATTTAATAAACATTACGATTTTAAAAGATGTTCAAAATGAAATCCATTTGCCTCACTACACTTTTCTTGGGGTTGTTAAGTTCATTCCGATTAAAATAATTACACATGATTTTCGCTGAAACAAATGACAAAACTAGGTTAATGCAAATATTTTCAATCTAATTTCAGTCAATTGCGGGTGGAAAAAGTTACATACGGGGTGAATTTTTGGCAAGAACCAGATATGCCAGATTTTTAAATCCGGCCCTGTAAATTGATTAAAATTCTGGTATTCACTATACTGGAATACAGTGTGTGTCGTTATTGTTTATTTTAAAGCTTTCTTTATAATTACTAAACATTATTTACAGTAAGATATTTCATTATCGCCAATTTTCAATTTGACTTTAAAATGAATCTTTAATTAAAAATGTAAGGCAAGTGTAACAAAAATTTCAAATATCCAGGTTTAACTGTCTATTTATATCCTCTGGAGAAATCATCTACAGGGTGAATTATTGCAATTATAGCAATTCAACAAATATTCGCGAAGCCGGCCCTGGATTTTTTTAGTTCTAAATATGTCAGTTAGTTGCTAGACACCAATACACACTTTTACCAAAAAATGAGAAAAATCGACTTAATCATTGAAAAGATATGACCAAACATTATTTTGGTCCAAATCCATAAATCGCTCTGTACATTATTAAAGAAAAATAGAAGACATTTTTTAATGGTCATTTGGTAATCCCCTAAGGTGCCTCTGCTTATGGTAGAAGTATGTAAAGTTCCTCGTGACTCACCCTGTATATATGTCTTCCTCAGACGGCTTTCTTCCGAAGACTCTTTTTTTGCTCAAATAACATTTTTGTTTCATCTACTCTAGATTTTGAAAAATATCCAATTTCATATTTTATGACACCATAATAGTGCATAAGAAGAATCAATTTCCCCAAATATTTGCGAAAGTTATCCAAAGAATAAAATAAGAATTCATAATTCAATGCTATTTTTACTCTTTTTTATAGCATTTGGAAATCTGTGAAACTTATAGTGCTGTTTTTTTATATACCCAAAATCAGATTTTCTTACTTTTATTCTTCTTATTTTAACATTTCATTTTTAGAAAATATTTCATATATCATGTTATAGTTATTTTACGAAGTGCGCAAATTAGTACTTTTCCGCACGTAAAAACTGCAGATTCCTCAAAAAAAAAAGTATTATTTTTATATCAACTTCTTTTTCATAAATCGTACACTTCATGAGTTCACAACATTTAGGTAAATCGCTAGACTGAACTTTGTAGTTATGAAATAAAATTTCAACCACAAATTCACGATTGTTAAAAATTGCAAGCAATATTTTTTTTGCCTTGAAACTAATGTCTGGTTAAAAACCAATAGCTGGTTTTTCTATGCCTTTAGGCCTGCCCCTTATTTTAAATTTCAATGGTAACTTAATAATTGATAAATCTACATTTTTTTCATAGAAGATAGACCATCTTCTATCACTTGAGATTGAGAACTTTGGATTTGAATATCCTTATCACTCATCTGTGTATTAAAATATATATTTCCGTTTTCTCTATATTCATCAGAAAATCTTGCATATTCACATACGTTATGTTTCGCCCATCTCCCGCCGCCAGCTAACCACTGGTGCGGATCCCGATTGTTAGCAAATCAGGGTCCGCAAAATGCCCCTTTAAGTTGTATTTGCGGACCCGCATTAATTCGTAATAGGGGTCCGCAATTTACGGACCCCGAGACTATTCCTTTTGGTATTACTTCCTTATGGTTATTCTTATTTTTGTAAGTTGACATGTTTCCTTAATAATTTTGAAATCCGAAAATATAGTTTTCCCCATGTTATTCTTATTTCCGGATTTTCATGTATTTCTTTTTATTTTATTGTTAAATTATTTATAATTAAATGTAATTATGTCCTATATTTTCTGTTTACAAATTATCTTCTTTAAATTTTGCCAGTAACTTTTCTTCTGTTGTTAAATTAATTTGCTGTTGTAACCTTTTTGAAAATAATCCTTCGTGTTTCATTATCCAGGGTGTTTTCTAATTGAATGCCGATATTTCACGGGGATATTTTTAAGATGAAATTGTCATATTATAGGTTCTGCAAAGGTGTCCTCTTGAAGATACAGGACGTTGAAAAAAAAAATTTATAAAGTTATTTTTAATTATCTCAAAAACGCGTTCAAATACTTGACCGAATTTTGCTGAACATTAGAATGTATCCTGTATCTTCAAGAGGAAACCTTTTCAGACTTACGTTTTTATCTTAAAAATGTCTCAAGAAGCTCCTTGTGTGAAATATAGGCATTCAATTAGGAAACACCCTGTATTCATTTCTATTTTTATATTAACATAATATAAATAGATGGTTAAGAAACGTATTTTGAATAAATGTTTTACTTTCTTTTTAATCTAACTAAAAACTAATAAATAATAAATTAATCAGTTAATAATAATAATAATTTTATTTAGCAATCAGTATACATACGTTAAAATTATATTAATAATATAATATTTTATTACACGAGCTCTATTATTACTTTATTTGGTTACCAAATAAACTGGGATATTTTTAACTTGTTCAATTTTTATTCAATTTTTCTAATTTCTCCTTAATTTTTGATACAAATTTTTGAGTACTTTGGCTAATTGTTATATATTTTTCAAATTTTTGTGATTTCCCACATTTTTATGATTTCCTGGCATTTTTTTAATGTTTTAAATCTTTTGTAAATTAATATTTACAAATTTTTATAATTCTCTAATTTGTTTCGTTCTTCTACTCTGTTTTCCGTTGTTAGCTCATGTTTTTATTATTTTTTAGACTTGGTGGTTTTTTACGATTTAAAAAATTATAAATTTTTCTTTTAATTTTCCTCCATAGGTATGTACTAAATTAATGTATTAAATATTATTAATTTAATTCATTTCGGTAACATTAGAAGTAAAAAACCTTAATACTTTTTTCGTTATTATTATTATTATTATTATTATTATTATTATTTTATTTATTTATTTATTCAATAAATACAATGAATGATAAGCGATAAGTGCTACTGCATGTACCCGAACTCATCTATAAAGCCCAATCACGATTTTACGTGATTAACTATAGAGGTCACCGATGATACCTATTTCATTTTGGTGTTACTTCTACTTCATTTTTATAAGTCACAACTAGTTTAAACTGTATTTCTTTTTAGCCAACTATATGCATATGCATACATATCTCGCAAGTAAATACAAATATTAGAAGATAGGGCTAATAATAGAGACAAAATTTTCATAACTAACATAAACATTTATTATTAAAAGAACACATTTCCATCATAAAAAAAAGTACAAATAATAGCGGATAATTTTTAAACATAAGCTAGAGGAGCTGCATAAGCAACAGGATTATATCCGGAATAAAGATATGGTGAAGGGTAAGCAACATCTGAATAAGGAGAGTATGCTAAACTGGGAGCAACTACTGCTGGCGCTGTGTATGCTGCTGCAACTAACTGGGGATTGGGTTGGGCCTTAGGAGCAGCTAAAGTCATAGCCACGAGAGCGAAGAAAACTGCAAACTAAAAAAATTGTATATAAGATAGAGATCCATACATTTTCAAACTGTAAATATATTTTTATCACTAATATAATGTTTTTGAAGGATAATTTATAATTAAAGTATATACATTATATTACCTATGTGTTTTATCAAGATCTGGCTCCAAAAATTATAAAAAATTGTAAGGATTATAAACAAAACAAGAGTAAGATTGTCTTTGTAATTAATATTATTGGAAAATGACGATTAACTAGTCAAATTCCAATAGAAAATAGTTATTTATGTAATAAGTGTGTAAATTGACCTTTTTTATATTGCCGCATGAAATCATATTATTTGTTAGATAATATACTATTGATAAATCGTGGTAAATTGTACAATCACTAGGTAAAGGCAAAAAAATTCAAAAGCTGAAAATTAAATAATACTACATGTTCAGTTAAAATTAATAGATAATATACTTACAATTCTGAGCATCTTGAAAAGTTGAGTGTCGACTTAGTTTTCGATAAACCAAATGATACGTTCTTTAGATTTAGCTCCACTTTTATATGTTAACTCACTTATTATTTATTCGTATGTAAATGAAGATATATATTTGATTCCTATTGTCTTTTTTTGCAAGAGTTAATCAAATTTCAAGGGCATGTCGTTTTTTTATCGACACCATCAGGTGTTACGTAATATCTTAATGTTACTATAGGTCCTGATTAAAGATTTAACTAAAAGCCATCGCTTTTAACTTTAGATTAGTTTTATTATTGACAGATGGGATATGAGTAATTCTAATAAAAATAATAAGTATTATAATCATACTAATAAGATAAAAATTTAAAAAATATATCAATGTGTTTTGTATGTCCCTATCAACTATCAGTAACTTGCCCCAGAGCGCCACAGCAAATAAATAATATAATAGGCGTCCCTCCTCCGTACAAGCTCTCTCCTTCTGGGGTTCACTCGTTAACCCTTCAATTGAAAGGCGCATGTTATTATTATTATTATTATTGAGTAAACCAGTAAGGAATTTTAATTTATTAGATTCGACATCCTAAGACCGGTTTCTGTCTTTCGACTTCATCAGTTAGGCTTTTCGAATCCAATAAATAAAATTCCAAACTCGTACAAGTCAATAGCTATATCCGCTATAAGATAATATTTTTAGATGTGCTACCATCTAACTGATGAAGTCGAAAGACAGAAACCGGTCTTAGGATGTCGAATCTAATAAATTAAAATTCCTTACTGGTTTACTCACTTTGTATTAATCTCTGAAAGGGATAAAAAAGAAGAGAGTGACATCTTGACTAGATTCAGTCAAAATTTAATGTCAATACTCTCTTCTTACCATAGATGGTAGCACATCTAAAGATTATTATTATTATTATTATTATTATTCCACTTACTCTGCTTGTTTAAGCTTATAATAAATATGCTGAATTTTCCTTTTGTATAAATATTAATATGCGTCGCTTACGTTTACAATAGAAGCAAACACAATGAATGGATAAAATATCGATGAAACTTGGCACTTAAGTACTTCAAAGGCTGTAGAAAACGATAAAAAAAATCTTTGCTGCTCTAAAGTGTATGCTAACTTCACAATTTCGAAAATAAAATCGAAAATTTGGTTTTTCAAAGTTTACTAAAACATATATTATAAGTTATTTTAAAACAAAAATTGTACTACTATAAAAAATTATTAAAAATAAGAAAGCAAATTCAAAAACTCTACGCGCGCCGAGCGGTTGAATACAAATATTCAAGCGAGGCGTTCGGAAAAACTAAAGTATCTTTGTCTAAAATGTACACAATGAAGAAAAAAGAACGCATTTTAAAGAGGAGACTCTAAGCTTTCTCAGGAAGCCATTAGTTCTTATTTTTTTTTGTTTCCTCCTAGAAAATTTGACCGAAAGTTATAATTTCTAAAATTTTCACTGATTTTTATAAAACTGAAGATATCTATTAATAGAGGCATAACAAAAAAAAATCTTGTAGATTTATCATCATTATACTTTTACTTTTGATTTAAATATAATTAAAATGATGAACATTATCTCTGTTAAGTAAAAGTTATGTTTTAAAATTATCATTTTTTTTTACAATATTCATTCAACGCAATTTTTATTTTCAAAATAGTGTTTATATAAATCAGAAATTAATTTGTTTTTTAAATAAAGTTAAAAATAATTTAGACAACTGAGCTACATAGAAATAGTGAGAACGCCAATGTCATACATCAAAAGGAAAACTATAAAGGGCAAATAAGTGGTTGGAAAATATTTTCGTCTCTCAAGTTTCAAAATTGAGAGAAATTTTTTTATGCAATTTAAAGTAAATAGTCGTACCCTGCTGAAAAAAAACACCAAAAAATACATATTTCTAAAAATTTTATTAGATTAATGTAATTCGAATGCTCAAAGTTTTTTGACGATGGTCTCATTCCACATCAATACATTACGAAATAGTTATAAATACAAATATAAAATATAAAATAAACTTGTTTTGTAGATATTTAAGTTATTATTTTTTTTTGATTTATGAGCAAAATAAATCAGAAATAAATTAACAGGACTTTATTTACATAATATAACGGGTGTACATAAATAATATAAATAATATATTCTAAATACCTCATATATTACAGTGTATCCTAGGAAACGTTTAAAAATTTTAATTGAACAACATTTTTTTAATGGAATTTAATTTGAAAACTTTTTATTTTTTTTAATATATTGAGATGGTTAAATAATTCAATGTTTTAATTTTTAGTTTTTATTTTCAAATTAAAACTTTGACATCTCTCAATAACAAAATCAAACTATCATTTTTTTTTACGTTGTCTTTACATAATTTTTTTAAATAAGCAAATTCCTACTCTAAATGTCATTACTTAAATTACAAATTTTTATATCTATCATAACAACATTCCTAAAATTTCTTCACAATTTTCCTTAAAATTTATTCACGTATTATAAATACTTTTGTAATACTGAATATAATTTTATTTTATCTATTACTAGTTCCCTTTTTGAATGTAATTTTTTATTTATTTTACTCTTCCATCTGTAAAAATATTTCTCCATATTTTTTCTTCTTCTCCTATGGTTACTTCCAATCATCATTGATGGTACTCTTTGTAATCCTCCTGCATTTATTTCCGAATTTCTAAATCTCTCCAATACTTGGTTTTCAATCCTATTAACTTCTTTAGTATTAAATTTTATCTTATCCAGCATCTCACTTTGGTCAATTTGCATATCCCTCTTCATATTTTGATATTCACTTCTGTATTCTTTACTTAACAATATTAATGATATTTTATCTGGAATTGAAGATGAAGAGGTAAATCCGGCAAAATAGGCCATTGTTAGACAAATATAGATTTTAAAATGCTATGAAAATATTTGGTATTTAAAATCAAGTCAATATTATATTTTTTGATAATACAAATATCATCCATTGGCAATGGCAATGGCACTTTCTGTTTTGACCATTATTTTGTTTCTTATCTAATTTACTTTTTTTTAATACAAATGTTTGCCGTTTTAAAATGCTTAAATTCAAAGTAAAATAGTAGCAAAGCATCAATTAATACAAACTTAATTAATTTTTTGCTACAATTTTTCTATTAACCTTTTCCAAATCCTTTCTAAGGAAATATTTCCATATTCAGGACGAAAATAAGTTGGAGCAAATATTTCAGCTAATACACACTTGCTTAATTAATATTATTTAGTTTCAATTCTTTATTATTATGTAAAGGTAGTGTCATTAAAAAAACCCTGCAATCATATTTGACTGTCATAAAAAGTTGTGACGAAGATTCTGAGATGGAATTAACGACTTGCACTCCACCAGAACTAAAAAAACTGCAGAGGAGTTAAAAACATAAAAATTAAGTTGTAAACTTTCGCCTCTTGAGCCTAAAGCCATTCAAACAACAATAAAATTATAATATTAATAACAATGAGTTAGAAAATGCCTACTTTCGAACCTCTAGCAAGCTATGAAAATGACATATTACTGAATGAATGACAGGTATTGGATAGACAAGAAATTGGCATATCTTAGAGTCTCGTCATGTCTGCCATTTAAGGAAGTTAAATTCATAACGCCTATCCATCTCCAATAGAAGATAAACTGAAAACATACTTCACGTTCTTTAGAAGTTTTAACAAAAAACTTTTCCAACCTACGATACCATTTTTAAATAATCATTAAATTCAAGGTCTGTATAATAAATTTTTTGCTAGGATTCTTTAATTGATTTTTTTTTAAATCTTTCCTCCAATAAAATATTTCAAAATTTATTTCGGATGATATACTTTAAATTATACTTATTTCAGTTCCTTATTATTATGCAAACTCCGCAGGTGGCGTTAATAAAAAACCTGAAATTTTATTTGACTCATAAAAAAGTTTTAGGAACAATGGAAGTCACATACACGCCCTAATTTACATATCATTAAATAAGTGGGTTAATGTGTATAAAAGTCAAGCTGAATCTGAAAAATGTATCATTTGATTTATTGACAATCGAATCAACACTTTCCAAAATGTTCAAAATCGTAAGTATTTACATATAATATATATTTAAATTTCATAAAAATAAATATTTTTGCGGTAGATAAATAAATAAATTACATTTATCAACAATAGCATCAACTTCCCTTCACACTTTATTCAAGCTTAGGCTGGCGTGTTTAGAAGTTTTTTTTTTGTTTATTTTTGTTTTTGATTAGATTTTAGTTTTTATAAGAATTTAAATGAAAAAAAAGCATAATTTTTCATCATTATAATAGAACTAAATTAAAATATAATCAAAACAAAAAACTTCTAAACACGCCAGCCTAAGCTTGAATAAAGTGTGAAGGGAAGTTGATGCTATTGTTAATAAATGTAATTTATCTTTTTATCTCCCGCAAAAATATTTATTTTTATGAAACTTGGTTAAAACGTTCTTTTTTATGTTTTAAATAAGCTGTAATTTTTTCAAAACAAAATATTTATTTTTAGAATAAAATATTTTCGACCAAGTGATTTTCGGTCAACTGCCTTTCGGTCTATTTACCTAGAACCAACTTTTAAAAAAGTAATTGAAATAAATACATACTCCCGTCAGTAGCAAAACCGCGAGGAGTGGCAAAATTTACATTTTTAAGATATAGCCTTTATATGAATGAGTACTTTAATATCTATTAAAAGCGAAATATATTTATTGTATTTAAAAAATCAAATAGTTATCGCATCAATACTCATTAATGCTAATTAATTTAAAACATTGATTACAAAGCTTTTTACTTTATCGGCCAGCAGTTACCAGTGTCAATTTTACGTATGTTGAACTGACACAGCCGTTTCGGCACAATCAACCGAAAATATTACAGTATTTTCTAACTATTTATTAACTATTTTCTAACACAAACTAGAATTTTCTAAATCAAGTGGTTCGAGAGAAAATGGTGTTTCTATAACTTTTTCCCCTAAATAGTTATGAAGATGATTCTAACGCCAAATTTTCTGACTTTTTTAATAACTCTCGAATGGTATATAATTAGAATTCGAGCAAATTTGAAGCTTTTACGGGTGCCGAGTCCGCCGAGAATTTTTTTTGGCCATGAAATGGCAAAGTATTGATTCGAGATGTGTTTTCGTCGACCTTCTATTTAATAACTCCAGCACAATCGTTCCAAATAGAAATAATTTAGTTTTTTATGATGCATTTTTCAAGAATAGTACAGTTGTGATAGGAAATAGCCTAGGAGAATTTTTTTTGGTCATGAAATTGCAAAATATTAATTCGAAATTAGTTTTCGTCGACATACTATTTAATAACTCCAGCACAATCGTTCCAAATAGAAATAACTCAGTTTTTTATGATGCATTTTAGTTATTAAATAGTATGTCGACGAAAACGCATTTCGAATCAATATTTTGCAATTTCATGGCCATAAAAAAATTCGGCACCCGTAAAAACTTCAAATTTGCTTGAATTCTAATTATATATATACCATTCGAGAGTTTAAAAAAAGTCATCTTCATAACTATTTCGGGGAAAAAGTTATAGAAGGGTTGTGCCAGCTTAACAGTTAAGCTAGTACAAGACCATTTTCTCGCGAACCACTTGAGTTAGAAAATTCTAGTTTGTGTTAGAAAATAGTTAGAAAATACTGTAATATTTTCGATTGATTGTGTCACGACTGTGTCAGTTTAACATACGTGTCAATTTTTACTTGATATTTTCTATTAACTGATCATGGCCAGATGAGTTTTAGTGAAATCTGGGAAATCACCTGGTATACACACATACAATTTAAATGTTTTTTTAGTTTGCAGTTTTCTTTGCTCTCGTCGCTATGGCCTTCGCTGCTCCTAAGGCCCAACCTGTTCCTCAATTCCTAGCAGCATACTCAGGACCTGGAGTTGCATACTCGTCACCTGGAGTTGTTTCTTCATACTCTGCCTATCCTGCGGTTGCTTACTCTTCTCCATATGCATATTCTGCGTACAACCCAGTTGCTTATATTTAGGATTATACCTTTAATTAGTTGTTAATGTTAAAACTTATTTTTTTTAATCAGAAATGTTTCTTTCAATTATACTGTCTCTTTTATATGTCCCTATCTGTAAAATGTAACTAATAAAAGTTGTTTATACAAAAAGTGTCACGATTATGATTCTATTAAGCAACGGTTTTTTGAACAGGTAATAATGAGATTGACCTTATTAGGGCCGATGCTCACGAACGATTAGTTTAGTTAATGTCACTTTAACGCAACCGAAAACGCAATTTTTAATTCACACGCAGCGTTGAGCATCGGGCGTGATAAGCCCGACTGCATTCAGAGGAGTAAATCGCGTCGTACGATAAATTACCGCGACTTTGTGAGACATTGCACATTAAAACGATTTGGTATTGGCAGATTATGCAATACATCTTCATACTAATTTAGAAACCGACTAAAATATCGGCCGATAAAAAGTCTGTAGTCTGCGATGTATCTTTATCTCAAGCGTCGAAGTAGCACTTTTCGCTCTTAATACACAATAGTACAATACAAACTGAGGTGGAAAATAAGTCATTTACTGTCGAGGGCAAAAATGGCTAGCCGAGGAGGTTAGCCATAGTGTGAAACTGGAATGACATTTTTCACCGAGATTCACAATCCGAATTACATAATAAAAGACAATTGTTTTTTTTTAATTTTTACTGAAGCCAAATTGATTATAATTTCTGCAAATTTTAGATCGAGAAAATAAATTTGCTTAATTTCTATCAGTCGTGGTCCAGATTCTCTTGATCAACTCTTCATTTTACAAATAAAGATTCCTGTACTGCAGTGGTGATGAGTAGTAATTGTAATTGTAAGCGTATGGGATGTAGTTGTATCCTAAATTAGAATACGCAACTGGTTGAATTGGTTGATAAGAATTATAAGCCAATGGAATTCCACCGCTGATGAGAGTAAGCGGGTCAGGTTTGGGGTTTGGTGCGGGTACAGCAAAAGCAGCTGCCAAGATGGCGAAGAAGGCAATCTAAAAATGGTAAAATAAATATATATATAATAATTTTTTAATCATTATTAGATTGAAAATTATAGTCTTCTCTGTCTTTAAACTCTTTATAATTTGTATTGTATGTTTTCTTGTGAATTTAGTGCTTAGAAAAACTTTTTGGACACCATTTATTTCTTTAAGTAGTATATTGGGTTGAAATATAATATAAAAAAAAACAAACACCACAAAATGATTTGTGACTAAACTAAATCTTAGGGGTCATATATTGACCGGGGTATATTGAAAGAGCTTCAACAATTTGATGGACTGTAGCGCTGTCAGTGGAACTTTTTCCAAAACTAACCTTCAAAACTGAAACCTTCTGAAGTACTTTACTACTGATTTTTTGTTTTAACCTTATTTAAGGTTTTTTAAAATTATTTTAAACTTTTTTAATTATATTTGAGAACGTCTCGAACACATTGATTTTAATTAATTTATAATAAATACAACCTCAAAATTATCGGGAAAATCACTAAAAACAGTTTTTTTCGTTTTTAATTTTTATCTCCCACAAAAATATTTTTTTTATGAAACTTGGTGAAAATGTTCTTTTTTGTGTTGTGTAATTTTTTCACAATAAAATATTTATTTTTCGATTTTATACGAATTTAAATTAAAAAAAGAAACCTAATTTTCAATCGAAAAAGTTGGTTTACAAATATTAATTTTTTTTAACTTTATCAGTGCTCATTTTCTTCGTTGAAATCACGACTTTAAGATGGTTTAAATTTAAATTCGTAGGGAGATAAACATTATAAACTATATTTTTTAATTATCTAGAACTTTTATACTAAACTTTTTTTCGATATGATGCATATTTCGGCCACAAATCGTAAAAAAGCAACATCCAACACTCATAACGTATATTTAGCCATTAACATTTTTATTTCTAAGTACATTTTAAATGAATAAATTTGTCAAATTATGAATGGGTGTCTTAAATATCTTCCTTAGATACCGGCAGTAAACATACATTTTAGTGTTCAAATTAAAATATTGAGTCAAAAGTGATGTGCAGCAATAATAATTATGAGAAAAAGGTTTATTGTTTTTCGTTTGTTTTTGTGGGCTAAGGTTTCGGAATTTTATTAAGCCATGATCAGGGCTTTTGCAAAAAATACAAACGTAGGCCTGATGGAAACAAAGATTTTCTAATTTTGTTTTCTATTGGCCTTAGCCCACAAAAACAAAGGAAAAATAATCATTATGTTTAATAAAATATTTAGGATTTATTGTTTCGTAAGTATAAAAATTAGTTTTAATAATTGGTAACTTTAGAATAAAAATGACATTTCAATATATCTATTTACAACTTTTATACTCATCCATACACACCACGTGTTGTTTGCCTGTTTTTCTGTACTGAATAATATTCCAAAGAACTTTTAGCATTGAAAAGTATAAATATATTGTTGTTGGAAGATTCAAAAACGTCACAATATTTTTTTTATTTGTTAAGCATGTGACTATCAAAAAATATGTTTTTATGCAGAAAAAATACAAGGCTTTTCCAGTTTCTTATTATTTCCAAACTAGAAAATTCCTCGTTATTTAATTTCTTGAATACAAAATTCATATTTTTAAATATACTAAATCTTAAATCGCAAATTCAATGAATGAGATATTTTTGAATTAAATTTGTGTATACAGGATGAATACGTTTTAGAAAAGTCTGTATCATATTCATTAACACCCTGTACTATCTTAACTATCGGGATTTACCATTTTTGCATTTAATGCAGCATAATGAAATTTAATTATTTTGGAAACAATACCACATTATTTGCTAAGACAAAACTTATTGACATATTTTATTTATTATTAGTATTTAGAGGTCGTTATAATGAAAGTGCAAAACTTATAGAGGTTATTCTTTTATTTCTGTAAAAAAAAACTAAAACCCGGCTATGAAAAAGTAAGCACAAGAATCATCGTAATTTACTACTTTGCTAGCAAATATTAGCAAATTAGATCATAAGACATTAATTTTCACATACACATAAAATTGCAGAATATGTCAGAAAACACGAATGTTGTTTTAAAACTTAAAAGTTTAAAAAAATGCCCTTGCGAAACTGAAAAATTGATGTGACTGAAGAGTATTTTTGAATCATTTTTATGGAAGTTATAGGTTATAAGTATTTTTCTTCGGTTACGTTGATTTTATTTACAAAAATTAATTCACAATTATTCAAATCAAATATAATAATACCTATTTTTATCATAATATTAACAGAAAATCATAAAAAAAACTCACCACTTTAAACATATTGGCGTTGGCAAGGTAGTACAGACTTGTCGAACAAGACAACTTCTGACGTTTAAGTGAAAAATCTTCTTTATATAGAGTTTTATTCCCTTTGTCTTGGTTGATTCTCTGACAAGAAACTTGCACCAAATAAAATAAAAATAAAGTTCAATGGTGAACAAGGTCTACCATAATATGCATCAAGTGCAAGTGGTCAGTCTAGTTTCTCGAATTTTTATTAAAAGAAGAATAATTGCAGACGTGAAGATCGGTGCACTTAGTTTTCTTCATTTTATTTTTCATTCTTTAGTTCGTTTGGATTTGCGGTAGAATTCGTACAGCATTTATCAGAATAGTAGAAAATATAATAAAACAGTTTGCAAGTTAAACTAAATAGTAGTATATTACGTATCGAGAGTTGTAAACAGCATATTACGTACGAGTGGAAAAAATACGCACGAAGCCGCGAAGAAAGGAACATTCCCATCGGAAATAATAGTATTTATTTCTGTGTTCTTATTTTGTTGCAATACTTGTAAAAATTCTCACCTCTTTGAATCATTCTTACAATTTTTATTTTTCCTTCATGTGCACCTTTAACATATCTTTCTCCACGGCCACTACTGAATGTAGTTATTCTGAAACTACTTATAATAACATAAAAGAAACATTCTTGCTCTTGAGATTGAAAGAAAATTCTGAAACATTTGTCTCTTATGTATTTTATATGTATTACATTCTATCACTAGAGATAGAATCTGTATTCCGTGATTGTTTACAAAAATAAGGTTTGCCATGAATGTCAAATTAACTGTCAGTATTAGTTGACGTGGTCTTAATATTGGTTTGTAAAAACTTTTAATTTATTAAAAAGGAGAAGAAAATCAAAAGATTCAGATGTAGAATTTGAAAATACTCCTCCAGAAATAAAAAAATATGCCGATAATATAACTCAAAATTTGCTACCGCAAAAATCCAAGCTGGAATATAAAAATACTACCTACACAATGTTGAGAGATTGAGGTTTCATTTTACTATATTTAATTTCTACTTTCTGTGGCCGTGGAGAAAGTACAGCCTGTTACTCTGTTGGAATGAAAATCCGACACTCGTGGTTCCTCACGCTCGCATTCGCTCGCGTTCGGAATCCTCCACTCGTGTCGAATTCTCATTCCAACCTTGTTAAAGAATATACTATTCTGCTTCAGCAGAACTTTTCTAATCCCCATGCCGATGCCGTTTTAATACGGATGTATCTACACCTGCAATTGCAAAAAGAGTTGCAGAATTTTCAAGTTTCAGATATTCTGCTGTATCTGGGCATTGCACCTACAGTATGAATTCATACTATTTGTTCGATGCATTTACCATTTCGATACCCAAGAATTTTCGTAAGTAATATCATAAGGACATCTAATTTTTCCGAAAAAATCGAAAAAACACGTTGCTAAGTAATATTTTAACAAGAAGCATGAGTGCTGGTGTCTTCGTCCCATAATAAAACCATTGCATAGTATTCTTCTAATTTTAATGAAGCAGAGCTCGATTTCCTTTTATTGGCGCACATCTGCAAATTCCCTCATTTCGCATTAGGAGCTTCCCTACTAGACTTGAAGATAATATCTTTAAATGGATCAAAAATTATTTTCCACTTCATAAAATACATCTCTTGTATTTTTTTGCAACGGTGTTCCACATTGTCTTCACAACTAGTTCTTTGTAATTTTCACCGTTTTCTTTCTTCATATTACACGCCCAATCTTTCAGGATAAGGTTTAGTTGCTCTAAACTTGTAGTTTCCAAAAGCTCGTATTTCTTTGTCTTGCAGAATTCCGGAAACTGTTTCCATATTAACGTATGGGTTTGATCGGTATTGTATACGGTACACTTTTCTCAATCGCCAAATCAATATTAGTCATAGAATCATTTCCAAAGCGACTCATTTTCACTACATAAGCTGACTAGCACTGTTTAAAAACAATATTATAAAATTTATTGACAATAAAATAAGAAAAATTGTTTAGCGTCCTTTTTTTGGTGTCCTAGGAGACCATAATTAATTGTTATCAAAGGCATTGTAATTTTTGGTGACATCAGCTGTCAAGTTTTGCCACGAGTAAACTCGAAAAATACTGCTGACAGGAGCTGTCATACAGTTTTTTTATCTAGAAACCATTTGTAATTCAAAATTGCGCGTTTGTGATTGGTGGAAATAAACGATGGTTTTCTGTTTAACCGTCGATAAGACAATACAATAAAAGAATAAAATTATCTCAAAATGTACAATTAAAAAACAGGATCTAAAGAATTTAACCGAATAATCTGATTTCGAAAAAAATTAATAAAAATTCTAGGCAATCGTCTATTGATTACATAAATAATAACCGGCAGCCTGTAAGACGTTTTTGATGTGATACCTAATTAAAATTGAATTGATTTCTGTAGGCTGGTAATGACATTGCTATGTTGCTGACATTGATTTAAAACGTTCAAGGTCATGTTAATACGTTCTTCGTGTAAAATATAAATTGAGTTTAATAATCCAGTTTTATTTTATATATTCCAATTTTTGGTTTGAGTGACATGATTAATTGAGAATATATTTTAAGTTTTAAAAATTAGCTACCGAAAAAAAAAAGTAGTGAATATATTGTTTAGCTATGCATATGCGAATTTGGATTATAAATCGACATCTCAAACAGCTTCACAAAATAACGATCTTTATTTGAGTCCAAGAATTTTCATTGTATCTTAATTGCATCTGTTATTATTAGACAAAATAATATCCTCGTAACTGCAAATTCTACTTCAGTTTGTTGTTTAAACAGGGTAGCAAAAGTTACGATATCGCAAATTCTTATCATTGATTGAGTTCTATTCATTGAAACATTGTAAAATAATACACAATGTTTTTCTCGAAAAATTTATTGTTTGAGTCAAAATGAGTTTATTGTAAGTTGTGATACAATTATATTATACAAGTTTTCATTAGTTTATGTTAATTTACTGTTCCCCAGTGGTTCATTATTCTTTTGTATTCTCTTGAGAACTCCTAAGAGTGCAATGTTTGATTGAAATGTCTATGTAGTTTGTGAAATTGCACAAATGTAAATTTGATTTACTTTCATTAAATAATAGACAAATAGCAATTGTATTTGCTTCATTTCATATCACTTACCATTCATCGATACCATGTACTTGTACAAACAATTATGTAAATAACAAATAATAATAATAGCCCTCCCTCCCCCGCACAAGCTGCCGAGCGTCTGGGATTCACTCGTAAGGGAGTGAACTGCAGGGCGTATATTATTATTATTATTATTATAGTTACAATGATTTTCATGGGAAATTATTCAAATATACGTCATCGTAACTCGACTAAAACTGTATTTCCGCTAGTTCCACAATTGAATATTTTACACTAGTAGAAAGATGAGAAAAAAACATAAGAAGAGTTCCAGAAAATTATTGATAAGTATGTAAAAAAAATAAAAAATATGGGCCGAAAATCTTCAAAGTGCTCTTCTGTAAATTAAGTAAAATATAGTTGTCGAAATCATACATACATACTTTTTTTTGTACACCACCCAACAGAAATCAAATAAAATTTAAAAATCAGCAAAGATAAATAAAATGGAGATATCAGACATAAATATGATAAATGATAAATTTTAATTAACCAATGCTGCAAGAAAAGATGTCATGATTGATGGCATTGTAGTTGTTGCACATTCTGAATAAGTAAAGCGCGTGGAGAGGCATTCGACTGGCTAAGAAATTTCGGCTCATCAATCATTTTTTTTCTTTGCGGTTAAGCGCTCGATTCGGTACAATACATTGACGGGTCGAGAGAGGGTTTTAGCATCGATCACAGTTAAGTAAATTAGCTTTCGTTGGTTTTTACCTTTTCATTATTACGATGGCGCTTTGGAGACCATGGACGAATGAAAATAATCAAACTATTGCACAGTATTATGAGAATAAGAATATTTTTAAAAATAATAACGTATGTTATTTAGCACGCCAATGTCGATCGAAGCAACTTGTCTGCACATCTAGGAATTTGTTTTTATATTTCTGCAATTGAAAATTGATAAACTATACAAATTAATTCGACTTTTACCTTCAAACAAATATTACATGGTGCATTCTATATACACGTGGCAAATAACTCCGGCCCGAGAGCGTGACATAAAGTACATACGTCGATAAATTTCATAATAAATTCTGGTGAGATATGCAGTTTACATTTGATAATATACTACACGTGCGAGCTTTTCGAGTTCAATCAAGATATTGTTACATTCATTATCAATATTAGAATCAAATTGGTTTTGGCAATCATTAATATACAAACATGTTTAGATTAGAAATATATCGTGAAACAGCAGGTCCAATATAGCCTTAGATATTTTTTAATTGTATAGTAGTGGCACGTAGGAACTTCCTTTAAGGTATCCAAGCGATTAGAATATTTGTAAGAAAAATCCAGGTCAGGATTAGGAAAAGATTGGCAATTTTTTCCAGGTTCAAAACAAGACCCTGTATAAAGAATTTTTAAAAATTGCTTTACACATTTGGACGTATTTTTTGTTTCAGTTTATCAGAAATATGGTGGCTCAATGTAATTAGTGAGATTTTTTAGGATAACATTTAATTGAATTTAATATTTTATAAACACTCTGTATAAAAATATTTCAAAATCAACTAATCGGTACACTTATAACTAATAAAAGAACAAGTAAAAAATTAGGTAATTTTTATTGTTGTTTAAACAGAATGCCGCGTACAAAAACAAAACCAACAGAAACGAACACACTAAGTACTATGAATAAAATAATTAAATTTATTCAGTTTAACTCTACGCCAGAATTTATATCGTCTAGCCCAGTGGTCGGCAAACGGCGGCACGCGCACCCTGCGCAACACGCTCACCACGTGAGATTCTTTGGCTCGCTGAGCGTGGCTCTTCCACAAAAAACCACGTGCGGGCGCATTGAGAAATTATTTCCAGAAAATTTTTAAGACTTTTTAGTTGACAAGACTTTTTAAAAGGTTTCACTTCCGTATTAACAAAAATTAAATCATTTCTCAATGAGAATGGTATTCAGTATCCAGAACTAACGAACGATCAGAGGATCCCCAAAATTTTATTTCATGGTAAACATTACGTCTCATCTAAATCACCTTAATCGTAAACTACAGGGGAACGAAAACACTATTTTGATATTTGAAAAAAATTGACCTTAAGACGCTTCAAAGAGCTCTAGCTTCGAAACCAGAGCTCCAAAAGCACTCGTTTATAGGAACTTTTCACTCTATTTTTGCATGTTCTACATGCCCTAAACATCTGTACCACGTGTTCATTAACACCCTGTATACAGGGTGTGTCACATTAGCCATATATAGAGAACTATAGATACGGGGCTTTATCATTACGATCTATTCAATGAAAATATTTTCAACTTCCGGGTATACCGGAAGTAGACATCAACTTTGTTATTTCAAACGGCATGTATACTTTTTCTTTTTATTTTTGGATTCAGCATAAAATATTGAACAAAAAATTATCAACATACCACAGGTCTAAGTTTAACAGTTTCCGAGATATTCGAGATTTTTGTAAAATTTTTTGAAAAACACGCATTTACTTTAATTTCCGTATCTGGCTTAGTTCTTAAGCTATTAATTTCAAATTTTACACAGAGATTGTGGGAATATCCTTCTAGCTTGCGATGAAACACCAAATGCGATATTTTATACAGGGTGTCTAGAATGGAGCGTCCAATATTCATATTTTCAATTCTCAATAAGTCGATAATTTCAAATGAAACACCCTGTATTTTATTATCATGCCTGAATCAGTTTTTTATTTTCTTTCGATCTGCATTAGCATTCCCTATACCTAAAGTTACGTATTACTGAGTTATTCCTAGATTTATTATAATTTAGAGATATCTTACATAAATTGGTGGGTAATATAATCTAGCATGCCATGAAAATTGAAAAGACAGTTGTAATAAACAATTATATTATTTTATTTTCTAACTTCGTTCAATTTGTAATTGAAAATGGCTCTTCTGGGTTACAGTAATGAAGATGCTATGAATTGTTTTAAAAGATTCTCTAAAACTAACTTTTGCATCACGCAATGACGCATTTGCAAAAGCACGAAAATAAGCTGAGACTGTTATTTCCAATTCTTCATCAACTTTTGATTTGGTCTTTTTAACTTTTGGTTTAATCGATTTGTGCAATAAAAGATTGTCTAGAATATTCCTGACCATTTCCCTATTGGGTCTGCGTTTTATGAGTATCTGCGAATAATTGGCACGTACCTACGACTAATTATGCGATTGCATTTACCATAAATCATTAGGTACCAGATTTAATAAATCTTCATTCAACCCAGAAATCCCATTTTCACTACAAATTGAACGAAGTTAGAAAATAAAATAATCTAATTGTCCAGTAGTTTGTTTATTACAACTGTCTTTTCAATTTTCATGGCACGCTAAATTATATTAGACACCACTTTATGTAAAAAATCTCCAAATTATAATAAATCTAGCAATAACTCAGAAATACGTAACTTTAGGTATAGGGAATGCTAATGCAGATCGAAAGAAAATAAAAAAAACTGATTCAGGCATGATAATAAAATACAGGGTGTTTCATTTGAAATTATCAACTTATTGAGAATTGAAAATATGAACAATGGACGCTCCATTCTAGACACCCTGTATAAAATATCGCATTTAACGTTTCACTGTATGCTATAAGGATATTCTCACAATCTCTGTATAAAATTTGAAATTAATAGCTTAACAACTAAGCCAGATACGGAAATTAAAGTAAATGCGTGTTTTTCAAAAAAAATTACAAAAATCTCAAATATCTCGGAAACTGTTAAACTTAGACCTATGGTATGTTAATAATTTTTTGTTCGAAATTTGAGGCTGAATCCAAAAATAAAAAGAAAAATGGTACATGCCATTTGAAATAACAAAGTTGATGTCTACTTCCGGTATAACCGGAAGTTGAAAATATTTTCATTGAATAGGTCATACTGACAAACCCCCGTAACCCAATTTTCAAATTTCAAATATCTGTAGTTCT
This sequence comes from Crepidodera aurea, assembly GCA_949320105.2. NCBI lineage: Eukaryota > Metazoa > Arthropoda > Insecta > Coleoptera > Chrysomelidae > Crepidodera > Crepidodera aurea. The sequence continues at coordinate 44,269,649 of OX439475.1, forward strand.
CTATATATGGCTAATGAGCTACCTTCGTGACACACCCTGTATACTGTTCTTTAGATATACTTTTTTCAATTTTTTAACTTTAACAACTTTGGGTATCTAAAACTATGAAATTGTGGACTCAAAAGTTCCTTCTGAAATCAAAATCCGACGGTTGGTCACAGTTTTTGAAAATATCACAAAACAAGTATACAGGGTCCGGCAATCCTTTGACGCAGTTCTATTACCTCTTATTATGTAAAACTTACAGATTTATTTGAAAGGTATCTATTAATGGTGGTTAAAATCAAACATTTTAAAATTATTTTCATGTATACAGGGTGGCCCATTAGTAAACTAGGCAAATGACTTAATGTTTTTCAAATGGAATGCCATACTTTTTTACATTTTTTAGAACCGACTTACCGGGTGTATCAACAATGCGTGCGTGGAGGATAGCTGCTTCCCTTTTTAAGATAGGAAAAAATGTTTCAAATAAAAGTTGTAGACAGCAATGAAAGCTATGTTCCAAAAATAACTAGCAACATACAGGGTGTCCCATAAATGTGTGACTTATCAAAGTTATGTTTTTTTAAATGAAACACCCTATATATTTTTACTCCATTGAATTCCTTCGGAAGAGTGCTTCTCAAAAATATAGGGTTGTATGGGTTTATACCGAGTGGTTCTGAAGTTATGGTGACATTTATGTCCCAAAATGGGTTCATTCAACAGCAAATATCTCAAAATCAATAACTAGGAATAACAAAAATTTTTCACCAAATATCCTCGAAAATGGTGTATTTTGACTTCATAGTCATAAATTTACCGAATGGCATTTTTCCCATACAGGGGCAACCTAAACTCGGGATCATTTTTTTCTCAGTTTTTTCAAATGGAAGACCCTGTGTATAATGCCATACCGGAATAGTCCACACTATGAGCTTCCAGAAAATGTATGGTTTGCCTACTTGATTTTCACCGGTAATGCATCTAATTCTTAAGGAAAGTATGAAAAATGTCATAAAAGCAATAATGATATTTTTTTATTCAATGATGGACAAACATGGAACAAAATAATCTCAAAAAATGTAAAAAACCGTCATTTCCCAGTAGATGTTCAAACAATCACCCGTTTTGAGCTATGCATAAATTAAGTCTATCTACGACTTCAGTTAAAGTTGATGGTAGAGCGAAGAAATCCTCTAATTCTATTTTTCCTTCAGCGTCGTTGGTTTGCCGCTAATTTAGTTTTTTGCTCACTTCTTGTGTTTCACATTTTCTGTTTCCACAAACCTCTCCTTCGAAAACTCTCGAGTCGCATATCGAACTGCATACATTCTACTGGCTAAAAGCAGTTTCTGTAACATCTATCCGGAATGTAGATCATTTTATCAATTATATCAAATCACCCTTGGAACATTTGAATGTTACAGGAACTGTCAACAAACATGACATTTTATTATCGAAGTGAATTTATAGTTTAAATCTAATATTTTCTCGTTTCGAAATGAAATTATCCATGGAAGAAATGATAAACTACATCAAATATTAGATTTAAACTATAAATTCACTTTGATAATAAAATATCATATTTGTTGACAGTTCCTGTAACATTCAAATGTTCCAAGGGTGATTTGATATAATTGATAAAATGATCTACATTCCGGATAGATGTTACAGAAACTGCTTTTAGCCAGTAGAATGTATGCAGTTCGATATGCGACTCGAGAGTTTTCGAAGGAGAGGTTTGTGGAAACAGAAAATGTGAAACACAAGAAGTGAGCAAAAAATAAATTAGTGGCGAACCAACGACGCTCAAGGAAAAATAGAATTAGAGGATTTTTTCGCTCTACTATAAGATCAACTTTAACTGAAGTCGTAGATAGACTTAATTTATGCATAGCAAAACGGGTGATTGTTTGAAGATCTACTGGGAAATGACGGTTTTTTACATTTTTTGAGATTATTTTGTTCCATGTTTGTCCATCATTGAATAAAAAAATATCATTATTGCTTTTATGACATTTTTCATACTTTCCTTAAGAATTAGATGCATTACCGGTGAAAATCAAGCAGGCAAACCTTACATTTTCTGGAAGCTCATAGTGTGGACTATTCCGGTATGGCATTATACACAGGGTGTTCCATTTGAAAAAACTGAGAAAAAAATGATCCCGAGTTTAGGTTGCCCTGTATGGGAAAAGTGCCATTCGGTAAATTTATGACTATGAAGTCAAAATACACCATTTTCGAGGATATTTGGTGAAAAATTTTTGTTATTCCTAGTTATTGATTTTGAGATATTTGCTGTTGAATGAACCCATTTTGGGACATAAATGTCACCATAACTTCAGAACCACTCGGTATAAACCCATACAACCCTATATCTTTGAGAAGCACTCTTCCGAAGGAATTTAATCGAGTAAAAATATATAGTGTTTCATTTAAAAAAAACATAACTTTGTTAAGTCACACATTTATGGGACACCGTGTATGTTGCTAGTTATTTTTGGAACGTAGCTTTCATTGCTATCTACAACTTTTATTTGAAACATTTTTTCTATCTTAAAAAGGGAAGCAGCTATCCTCCACGCACGCATTGTTGATACACCCGTTAGTTATGACTACACACCCCCAAAATTGATTTGTAAAACTCCCAGCAATCTCGGAGAAAACAACCTTTTTCCCAAAAATATTTAATTTTGCACATCCCTACTTAGATTTTTAACAAAAATGTGTTTTTTTCTAAATAACTTTTAAATGAAGCAAAATAGGTACGGAGAGTAAATGGCAAAGTTCAAGGGGATAAAATTCAGTATCCATTGATGAATAATTATACAGGATGTCCTATTTGAAAAAACTGAAAAAAATTTCGAATTGAGTCTAAAAAATCTTCAGTCCTTTGTCTTTGTTCATTGGTAATTTTAAAGCTTTAGCATTAAATCTGAAAAAGTTGCGATTTCTTTAAAAAGTGATGTGCAAATTAAAATATTTTTGGGAAAAAGGTCATTTGCCTAGTTTACTAATGGACCACCCTGTATACATGAAAATAATTTTAAAATGTTTGCTTTTAACCACCATTAATAGATACCTTTCAAATAAATCTGTAGGTTTTATACCATAAGAGTTAATAGAAATACGACAGAGGTTTGCTGGACCCTGTATACTTGTTTTTGACATTTTCAAAAACTGTGGCCAACTGTCGGATTTTGATTTCAGAATGGACTTCTAAGCCCCTAATTTCATAGTTTTAGATGGCCAAGGTTATTAAAGTTGAAAAATTAAAAATTAGGAATTTGTATTTTTACATATTTTTCCAAGGTTTCTAATGCTTATAACAAAAAATTGAGTCATATGATCTTATTCAGACTTCATATTCCTTAATCAGAAAGGCTTGAAAAATTTTTCACGAAATTTTCACCCAATTTGACCAGAACGTTTTTTACATTTAAATGGGTCCTTTAATTTTTTTTTAATATAAGCACAAAAGTAAGAATCAGCGGAGGAAACTATTTCAAATTGATATATTTATATGATTATTTTTAATCAAGTATATCTTTGGATCAAAAGACTGCAAATTTACTAAAAATAATAATAAAAACAACAAGAATTGTAAGGGTAAGATTTGCAAATAGATAATTCTAATTAATAAACGAGGTCTAGTAATGAGTTGCATTAAATCTGGTATATAAAAGTTGAAATCAAATTACGACAAGAAATCTGTTATAAACAGTAAAGAAAATTGGAACCCCGACCTGGGATAATAGAACGTCGATTGATGAAGCCCCACTGGGTGACGCCATGTTCTAGACGGAGTTCATATTAGTATATGTGAATGTAGGATAACAAGGTAACAAAAAGTTCCAACATTATATCAAATTGAGGTAGACATTGCTATCAAAAAAGTCACAGACAAGATATTTGCTTATACTTATCGAACATAATGGAACACAAGTTTTTGCGTTTTCTATTATGATCTTAAAAAATACAAAAGGAACCTCTACTAGGTAATTTGCTTTACACAATGTAAACCAGTTTAAAAATAATTCATTTCAAGTTTTTAATTTACAACAATCTTTCGTACACCAAACAAAAAAGTTTCTTTTAAACTAAGACAAAATATTTTTGTATTAAGAGGGTTAAAACGAAACAAACAAAAACAGTTGTTAATTAAAAACTGCTGTATTTTTTTGGAGATCACAAATAGTATATTGTGTCACAAGAGCAGAAAATGAGCTTTAGCAGCCCGAGGCTATTAGCTGCATGAGCGAGCGAAGCGAGGGCAGCTAATAGCTAAGGGCTGCTAAAGCGTTTTCTGCATGTGTGACACACAACTGTTTTTCGCCTACCAAAAAAAAAACAAAAAATAGGAAAATATAACAAAAATCTTTAATTTTATAAATACAGACAGAATTTAATGAGCAACTTAAGTAATAAAAATGTACCAATTTATTTATTATATATTATTTCCAGTTGTTAAACAATTCATAGGACTTTTCGTACCATTGCACGTTGTCTTGTTAAGTAACAAATTTAGAGAAACATTACTACCTACCTTCTTCTTGCAAGTCTGGTGGAGTATTCGTAAATTCTTCATCACTGCCTGAATTAGGTACTATTCATTTTCACTAATTTACATAATCACAATTATTCAGAATCAGAACGTATTTTTATTTTAAAGTTTAATTCTCTTGATTCTACACTGACGTTTAATGAAAATTTATGTGAAATGTCAAAGTCAAAGGTACGTTGATAGTGAAAATCGTGTTCTTTTTGATTTTTGCTGCCCAAGGGACGGAAATATTACTTTCGGTCTGATTTTTAGGGTTGATATGATTCATTTTCAGACATGGTAGGCGAAAAACATAGTTTCAGTTCAATTCAATTTAGTCGTGATAAAGTACATAGAAATATAGCAAAGGTATTGAAACAAAGACGCTGTCAAGGAATGATCGATTTGACAACAGATCTCGTTAAATTGCCAATGAAAGTAAATACTCGAAATTAAAATAAAAAATATCTTGCCCAAAAACCGAGCTCCAATGGTATTTGGTAAGACAATTGGTTCTATTGTTTCCTCTATTAACATATCAAGTTTCCAGAATTTCTCTTCCTCTGCTAGTTCTTATAGCGTTTTGCCAATTGTACAGTGAAATTTTTGATATGGTCACATAATAGTTGACGAACATCTTGAAGTTTAAAATGTTGTATTGTTTCTCGCGACATATACCTTCATTTAAGACCAGATTAGTTCAATGGGGTTAAGTTCACAGTGATAGCAACACTTTAACCCATGTTCTTTTGCTATTCCATCTACACTATTCTTCTTAAATCCATCTTTTTTGAGTAATCCCTCTTCTGACACTATTTCTTTGGTTATTAGCCAATCGGACAGATCTTGCTTTTTCCATTTAGTGTTAGGTAACGGTTCCTTTAATCTTGAATGGTAACTGGCATTGTCCATAACTGTTACAGAAGTGGTCGGTAATAAATATATCATTTGACTGAAATATTCCTCAAAAACATCAGCAGTCATTTCTTCATGGTAGTCTTTCGTAGAATTTGAAACAAATTCTAATAAGCCTCTATCAACAAATCCTTTATCTCCTCCAATATGAGTGAAAATTAAACGGGGACCTTTAGCCTTTGAAAATATTAAGGTTGACAAACCTTCTATAAATGCCTGACGGGCATTTGTAACCTGTTTATCTTCCCAAACTTTTTTTTAGAAAATATCCTTCATTTACCCATGTTTCATTCAAATAAAAAATTTTAAGCCAATAGACAAACCTTCTATTAATGCCTGACGAGCATTTGCAACCTGATAATCCTGCCAAACTTTTTTTACAAAATGTCCTTCATTTATCCATGTTTCATCCAATGAAAATATTTTAGTCCTTTCTAAGTTGAGGGCTTCTTAAATTGATCTTGAATTGTAAATATTTTCTACCTGTATAGATGACTACCTTATTTTTCTTGATTAAAATGACTAGAAAATTTAAGTCAAGAATTGAAATAAATTGGTATTTTTAAAAATTTTAGGAAGAAAACCCAAGATTTTATTTAGGAACAAATAATGCTAAACATTTTATTTTAGAAATTATCCGCCACTGATTTATGATGTTATATTGGGGTTTTTGTATTAGTATATGTCATTTTTTACATGAGTGGAATTGTCGCATACATTTTATGAAGCCATACGGTTTCTAACAATTTCAACGGTTTTTTGTTAAGCAAATGGATAAATATGTTTATGTAAAGTGATTAAAAAAAATATTTTCCTTTCGATCGACATAGTTCAAAGGAGCATTACTCATTAACTTTATAATGATACGTGTAAATTGAACTCATTTATTTCGTAAAAACGAATATTATTTTTCCTGCGACCATTGAAATATGATCCGAACATAAGAAAAAGGTCTTCTCGAGTTCATCGTTCGCCAGAAAAATATTAAATATCGTAATAGATGTCGGTGCAAAATCAATTCTATTTCTTTAAAAGTACAAAAACAAGTCTCTTGAGACAGTTTGTTGATCCAGAGTTTTTCTTTTATAAAGGTAAGCCACTCTTTCATATGTTGCTACTGTTTGGTGATTAATTTTTTTTTTATTTAATTAATGCGATTTAATACAATTTCACAGCATTTTTTATTTGTTCAAAAAGACCGTTTTATTATTTATAAATTAATAAGCCAATCAACTATAAATAAACAAAAAATCTACTGCTGACGATAGTTTTTCTTCCATCGAGAGCAGTCGTAGGTTCGATGGAAATGGTTTGTGTATTATATGATATCAGAGATCTTGAAATGTCTAAAATGATAATTTATCACACCCTGTACATTAAAAAAGGATACCCAACAAAGATACCAAAAAATTATGTAGAATTTAGGAATACCAAAACAACATTTTTTAAAATATATAGCAATCAGTGTTTTAGCATTCTAAATTAAAATAAAATAATGAATCAGTAATTTAAAAATAATAAGCAAATATACTAATTGTTACCTAATACCAATAACGTAATTCATTAGTATTATTTTATTAATTAAAAGTATATTGTACTCATGTCATTGGATGTAGATGGCGAGACACATGAATTTAAAATACATATACATATATCTTTTAATTAATTTCAGACGTATCTTTATATCCAATGTATGTAATAAATTGAATGCAGTTATAGAAGAATTATGAATATTTTAATGATGGCAATTTCCATAGACGAGACTTGTAAATTATGTCTGGAAGAGACACATGTCGACGGTGGGCTGATATAACTATGGTTTATTATTTTCTACTATAGTTTGAAAATTAATGCGAAGTAAATTCTCGTAACAAACTAAATTTTTATATAGAATTTACTTCCCCCTATTTTTCAAACAAACTATACCAAATTTTTGAAGTATGTTTAGAAGCGTTTATATTTTAGAGAAGAAAAAAGTATATTACGTAACAAGAGTGGTAAGTAACCCATTACGCACGAAGCCGCGCAGCGGCGAGTGCGTACATTTTACGAGTGTGTAATGGGCTTACAACTATACAACGTACTATACTTTTTCTACGCCCACGAAAACAAAAACTCATTTTTGTGTGATGATAATTACACAATATTTTAATTCGTTACCTTTGACTACAAATGATTATCGTCTGGGGCATCTTTCAGACACTTATTAATTTGTTCTGGAGAAAGGATTTTCGCTTTTTTACTTCTAAATCCATCCGATTTCCGCTTCAGTAGGGTCATTAGTTTTGGATAATCTGCTATGTTAATGTTATTATTAATGTTTAGTGTAGTTCTCAGCTTCGAATAAATGGCTCATAGAGAAGATGGCTTCATAATTTTTGATGTTTCCTCAAAATACACAAGCAAAACATTCTCCGAAATGGATTTAACGTTATTCTTGTGTCGCCAATCCATACATTTTCGATAGGAATTTCGTACCTTTCTTTAGATTTTAGCGGTAACAAATTATGTGTGGCAGCCTGAGCTTTTTCTAAAATCTCCGGTGTTAAGAAGTTAAGAAAATCTTCGGATACAATATTTTGTGACAATATAAAAAATAACATGACGTTTATTTCTATAGAAACGCGGGTTATTTTTTGAAAAATTGTCTCATGACTCTTTTAATTCAAAATGCATCTCGCTAATACTAAAAGTTTTTATGTTTTTCAATTGACTAAATTTATGTAAATAGTCCAAATAAAATGATACGTAGATAAAAATTTGATTGCAATTTGATTATATTAAGAAATTTAAGTTTTCTTATCAAAAAGCACGTGTATATTAGGAGATCTCATTACGTTCATGTTATTGTTGTTGCATGTAATGTTGACAGTGCGATTTTTAACGTTTACTGACGTGGGCGTAGAAAAATCATTAAAATTAAGCGAAGCAGGAGTTGTCGGATGAGGACAGTCAAACAAGTTTAATTTTCAGCCAACATTTCGTTTATATAATAATAATACATTGCTTTTATCTACACCCGTACTATAATAATACTCTTATATGCCCATAATCCGTTTTATAATTACGATACAGATTTTTATTTTGCAATAAATCTCTAGTTTTACAAAATAAACCCCACAAACACAATGATGTAATAAAATATAGGGTGATGTATTTGAAAAAGTCGAGTTATTGCTATTTGTAATTTATCATTTTCAAAAAATCGTAGAAGGCGAGTTCACCTATATCTCGAAAGTTGCGCTAAAGCATAAAGAATCGAATGAAAAAAGTTGATTAAGTTAGATATCAACGGTTTATGGACTGGAGAAATACAAATTATAATTTTGTAGAATTTTTTATAGAAATACGAGTAATTACTGTTATTGTGTTCAATACAAATATAAATATAATATTTATAGTTCTTTATTATTTATCGGGTGTAGATAAAATAGCGTATGCAACTCCCATGTAATGGTTATTAATCATTACATGATCGTTGCATAATATACTAATTTATTGCGCACAAACTTTTTCAGGACCTAAAATAACGTTACAAATGAAACACGTAACATAAATTATAATAATATCATGTTAGCAACTTATGTTTAGTTCCAAAATGAAAATTTCTCACATAAACTTGTTATAAAGCTTACAATCTAAAAATTGTCCCAAGTGACGGTACTACTAAACAATAGAGCATAATTAACATTTTTTTTGGAGTTTTTTTATGAAATTATTCGACATACACCCTTGCAAGTTTTTTTTTATTGATTGATATCGCCAAGGAACCTAAATATTTTTTACTCCCTCAAAAAAGAGGCACGTGTTCATTCAAGAAATGGTGTCAGTAACACAAACTTTAACAGACAGAATTGATTTCCATGTAAAAATATTATCGCCAAATTAAAATTTACGAAAATTTCACGAATGTCAACAATTTTAAATGCTTCGATTTTACTTTGAAGGAAAAGTTTCGTTAGGGCCTCTAATTTCACAGTTTTTTACCAGTTGTAAGCTGTAGGAAAAATAAAAATTTCCTGGAAATAAAGGCAGGGATACATTTTTTTTTTCATGCAGTAAACTTCTACGTACGAGGCCTATTCGGAAGTAAGTACTGTTTTAGGAAAAAAACTAGTAAAACAATTTTCTTTTCACGCCAATTTCAAGTTCAAACACTTGTCGTAGTGGGTGACCAACTTTTCTATACCTTTTTCATAGAAACTTCCCGACACTGACGAGAGCCGCGACTGCACAGACATTTCTTCCACTCCGCATAGAGCCTCCATTATTATGATACAACGTTTGTAAATTTTTAAGGTCAATTTCTAAAAAAATATATATTTATGGACAATAAATGGTTATCTGCTATACAATTTAAAAATACTTCCAATTACCGTTGAAAAACATAATTTTAATGTCCACTTTACTTTAAAATCAGTGTCCAATACAATTATTAGTGGGTGGATCTATCGAAAAAATACATAAAATATTAAATCGTATTTCATATCACGCAACAAGCACACGGTAAGCCCGTATTCTGTGAACAAACATGTGCCTTGTTTCACGTGACATTTTCGATATTTACCGTATTTCCTTTATTATGCTTTTCCAGAGAACATGGGAAAGATTTCCTTTCTCACTTTAATTAGAAAAAAGTTAAGGATAAGTTTTAACAAGTAAAAACATCATTAGAATCTTTAGAATATTTGTAGTACTAGTATTAGTGAACCATCTAGTACTATCTGAAATTATTTGAAATTGTTGAAATTATTTTATTGACATATTGAAAACATATTAAAGCCAGAATATTTAAAAAAAAACATTTTTGTAATCCTTCTGATCTAGTTAAAACAAAACAATAATAGGGAATAAATTGAATTGTGAATCAATAATATTTAATACTTATAATCGTAGATGAAATTTGCGCACCAGTCCCATTTTATTATTTATTTATTTTATTTTTTTACAGGCAAGCCCATTTAAGATAAAAATTATAGTTTTAAAATATAATTAAAGTACAAGAACAATATATGTGGTGCTGAAATACTGAATGGCAAAAAAATATAAAAGTGACTTAATCACATGTCATACAAACTAAAAATAAGCAAACAAATTTAAAGGACAAGACAATAAAGCAGTTTACTCCCAGTAAAATATTTTGGTATCCAAAATATTTCATTTTTATCAAGACAATAAAGGTTCATTAAAACATAATACATTAAACATTAAAGCTCGGTATTAAGTAATTGAGTTTTAAATTGATGAATGGAGGTGTTAAACATCTCAAGATTATTATATTAAATATATATATTGATACGAAATGTCTAAGGTTATAAATTTTATTTAAACAATTTTAGATGCTAACATTGAACATTGCCGAAAATTGCAAATATAATTATTATCAAAAACATTCACACTCACTCACACTGTATAATATAACATAGAACAATAAAAAATAACAAAATAATCTAACACTAAACACTGAGAAAATACCTTTGACCTTCTAATCCATATTAATCTTGTCTTCTTATCTAAAAGTCCTCGTTCAAACCTCGCACATTGGCAAACTCTTCTTGTTAGTTATAAATTTCCGTGTACCATACAACTTAATTAAATAAACAACAACTATAACATAAGTTTTCCTCTATTGCAATTTTCTGCTGGTGGTGGATTTAAATTTTTCTTTTTAATATTTCTCCAATTTCCAAAATAAAAACCTTTGACATTCCCTTTCTTTTTCCGTCAATCAATCTCCCCAAAATCCCTGTCACTATTTTTTATTTTTTTTTCTGTTCCCTGGTTACCTTCTACATACAGGATGATTATTTCATTACAATATATTATTGTAAACTCTTAGGAAAAACCCTAAGCTCACCTAGCTTATGTAGATATAATTTTACAAATCATTCAATATTGGCAAATTAGTTATTGAATAACTTTTTTTGTGTAAAGTGTAAATTTTTTGGACCAGTGCCAAGAAACAATCTACAGTGATAGTTTTTACTCTTGGTAACCACAAACCGCACGACAAAAAATGAATCGCCAGATTATCCAACGCATGCAAAAGGAAAACTCAAGATGATATTTCCAAAAAACCCTTCAATAATCGTCATAAAAGAACTGGAAATAGAATTTCCTGACACCATTCCACACATCCATCCATTTATATATTCATGGAAAAACTTAAAGAGTTTCAAATCAATAGTGTTAAAATCACAAAACAAAATAAACTGTGGTAAAATCAAAAAGCTACATTTTTGAGATGTGTATCATTTTATTCCTCAGTGCAATATGTGAGTATGTAAAATTAACTGAGCTAACATTTTTTCGATTATAGGACCTTTTTTGGTGACAGGTAGTCCACCCCTTTTGGTCCGCATATTGGACCAGCCGTCCGGGGACATTTTCTTGCCTGGTGCGCATTTTGCATATAGACTTGATAAACGGGGTAAATTATTATTTTTAGTGACCTCCATACAAGCATTTGTAAGAGGCGAAACATTTTTTATTCTCCAGTAACTGTTTGTTAAATTTTCCACATTCAAGCTTTATCAAGGTTGATTTGATTCTTCAATATATTTTAGCGCGTGTTTCATACGAAATGAGAATGGGAACTTATTCCATTCAGCGAGTAAGATATTTGTTCAATTTATTATTAATTCTTGTATATGTGCATGTGTATGAGCATTATTTAATTTATAAATTTTTATGTACAGGGTGGCCAAATAAGAATGCGAGGTACTGTATCTGGGAAACTATCCATCGTAGAGGCTTGCGGAAAAAAAATTACCGCTAGGGGGCGTAACTGCAATCTTGAATCTAAGAGAGTTATGTTTCTGTGAATTCCGCTATATTAACCTAACAAAAAAATACCTGATCTTTAACGTAGAAGATAATCTGAACCTTTTTTGTTTGACAATTTTTGCTGTATCTCTAAAAATAAAGTGGTGGGGGTTATTCAAAAGTTTCAGTAAAAAACACCATGTATATTCGAAACGGCTGAGCCGATTTTAACAAATTTGGGCTATAGTTGAACAGAGCTATTCGTGTGCTACAAATGCTATAATATTTGAAGTTTTGTTAGTTTCAGATGTCGCCGCTAGAGGGTCTTTTTCGACATTTCGACAGAACTGGTTAATTTTCTCAAAAAAATTAAATGCATTGGTATGATTTCTTTTTCATGAAAAAGTAGCTAAATGATGCCTAAACAAGCTCCCGAAAACCGCATCTCGATATCTTGTTCCTAACCTAAAATTTAGGCCAGAGAAAATTTTATACGGAAATCCCTTAAATTTTTATGTTTTAAACTAATTAATTCCTTTTATTATGTTAATTCCTTTTATTATGTAAGTTGTGGCCTTGAAAAGGACCGATTTAAAGAAAAAGGTTTTTAGTGCCCCCGTAAATGCTGATCATTACGCTCTAGGCATTGCTGAAGCCTCTCATGGATAGACAAACCTGCAGCTTCAATTTCGGCTCTCGGTATGTTACGTAATGCATTACGAATCCGGTTTTTCATATCTCTCTGGTCGTAGGTTGAGTCTGGAAATCAAAACAAGTTAAGTCTGGTGATCGCGCAGGCCATGGAAACAGACTTCCTCTTTCAATCCAACGCTGTTATAATACTGCATTAATATGCTCTCGCACAATAATAGCATAATGTGCTGGGCAACTATTCAACTGCAAAAGCAAGTTTTGACGTGTTTCCAGTGTCACATCTGCAATAACAACGATAATTTATTGGCCAAAAAGTCAAGAAAGATATTGCCGCTTAGGGATTGCTCGAAAAAGTATGGCCCAATAATTCTGCTCCCAGTATCCCACACCACACATTTAAACTCCAACAGCGTTGGATTAGAAGAGGAAGTTTGTTTCCATGGCCAGCGCGATCACCAGACTTAACTTGTCTTGATTTTCAGACTCAACCTACGACCAGAGAGATATGAAAAACCGGATTCGTAATGCATTACGTAACATACCTAGAGCCGAAATTGAAGCTGCAGTTTTGTCTATCAATGAGAGGCTTCAGCAATGCATAGAGCGTGATGATCAGCATTTAGAGCATTTGCGGGGGCACTAAAAACCTTTTCTTTTTATATCGGTCCTTTTTAGGGCCACGACTTACATAATAAAAGGAATTAATTAGTTTAAAAAATAAAAATTTAAGGGATTTTCGTATAAAATTTTCTTTCGCCTAATTTTTAGGTTAGGACCAAGATATTGAGATGCGGTTTTCGGGAGCTTGTTTAGGCATCATTTAGCTACTTTTTCATGAAAAATAAATTATACCAATGCATTTAATTTTTTTGAGAAAATTAACCATTTCTGTCGAAATGTCGAAAAAGACCCTCTGGCGGCGACATCTGAAACTAACAAAACTTCAAATATTATAGCATTTGTAGCACAAGAATAGCTCTTTTCAACTAGCCCAAATTCGTTAAAATCGGCTCAGCCGTTTCGAATATACAGGGTGTTTTTTACTGAAACTTTTGAATACCCCCCACCACCCTATTTTTATTGATACTGCAAAAATTGTCAAACAAAAAAGGTTCAGATTATCCTCTACTTTAAAGATCAGGTATTTTTTTGTTAGGTTAATATAGTGGAATTCACAGAAACATAACTTTCTTAGATTCAAGATTGCAGTTACGCCCCCTAGCGGTCATTTCAGAAACTTAAAAATATTTTCCAGGTTTTTATCTTGGCCGTTTTAGTAATAACTTTTTTTTTCCGCAAGCCTCTACGATGGATAGTTTCCCAGATACAGTACCTCGCATTCTTATTTGGCCACCCTGTACATATGTTAAAGTTCACACAAACCTACGGTATAAATTTAACTCAATCGTGTGATAAATTGAACGATTTGCGTTACAAAATTTACCGACATTAAAAACAATATCAAACCTTTTAATTAACCGATCCTTTGATTACTTGGTGTTTAGCTACACTTCAATAGATCTCGTAAAAGTTACGCCTCTAACATTGGTAACAACAGAAAACGCAGACTTTCCGACAAATTCACGTGCTTTCAACTCCTATTACACTTGAGCGTGCGCCAGAATTTCAAGCTCTTGTTGGTGCAACTATAAAAGCGGACGTAAACATTTTACTCCTCAGTTACAGCTGCCGCATCAATTCAGCTACAATTTCGAGTTAAACGAAAGTGATGCCGTCAAGTGAAAATACTCTTGTGCTTATGTCTCTTGAGACTGACACCAGTCGAAGTTTATCGCCTATAACACCTTCGCCCTCTAGAGAAATAAGGGGGATAAAATTGTTCCGCGCGATTAGTCGAAAATTATCCAGACGTTCGAATGAAGATTTAAATTATGGCGAAGAAGTGGATTGCAATTCATCGAGTTCTGATTCCTGTTCGTCAACTTCAATTGGAAGAGTGTCCAGGATAAGAAAAGAAACAATATCTGGTGACTCAGGGTTCAGATCCATATCTCCTAATCAAATGTCTAGTAGTTCAAGTGAATCCGGTAGTGATATTCAGCAAAGGTCAAGACATCATCATTCCACATCAGCAGAAAGTATAAGAAGAGTTTTTCAGAATTTAAATTTAAATATTAGATCACAAAGTTGTACGAATACTAAAGAGAAGAGAAAAAACAAGAAACCAGCACCAAAAAGAATTTTAAGACAGCCAGTGACCTACACTTATGCAAAAGGATTATCTGGACTTCCAACCCAAAGAATACCAAAAAACTCTAAACTGTTTCAATCATGTGGGTGTAGTATGCAATATGCGCCAGGAAGATAAACTTTTAAATGCGCGTATTTAGATATTAGCAATATCAAATTCTCAGTGATTATCCTATCTCAATAAGACTGTTATCCAGTTACATTACTATTATCATAATTATAATTAAAATGTATAAGGATTTTGCCAATTTTTTATATGTTCGTTGTTCACTAGTTCTATGTATAATGTTTAAAGGGACTCAAATATCACACATGATTATTTAAATTCAATGAAGCACCACAAATTCTAACATGAAAAATTATATGCGCAACGTTTTATTAAATATTTTCTACCTACTGTGCTTTATAAGATTTCAGACTTTTAAAACTAGTGCCTTGTAGATTGTCCCTTAATAAAAATATTAAAATAATTATTTTGTTTTTAATTCCTATTTACCCTATTTTTAAACTGTAAAAATATATCTAGATAAAAGAAAATCTGGAAGTTTTACAATTTTTATGGAAATTCCACACCTAACATTTTCTACCAATTAAAAGCCTATATTTTGTATCGTTACCATAGCAATTAAAAAAAATTTCGGAAATTTTTTGACGTTTATAAGTAAGATGACATTTACATTTAACTTCATATCAGATATTGAACTTCTTTTCTAATTACATCATGGTTTTTCTTCCAAAACGAGACATTTTCAAAAAACACTATACTTTTCACTTTTGATACCACGAACATGACAAATGACATATATAAAAGAAATATTATCCTTGGAATTAACATGCAAAGCCTACTATTTAAATTTCAAAACCATCAAAAACCGTCATTATCCTGGTATTTTTTCAATTAAAAACAGAAAATTTTTTCTCGAACACAAATATTTTTTAGAAAATTCGTGTTCTCGAAAAAATTTCCAGTAATAATTGAAGCTCAAGTGATAATTTTTTACTCGATATTTTCTTACTAGAACATTTCTTAGGTTTTCAACTTTGGAAATTGTATAAAAAAAATATTGATAAATAAAATAGAATTAATAAAAAAAATTAAATATAATATGGAGTAATTCATTTTTATATTTACATAGGTACTTACTGAAACATACAGAAATTTGATTTTTTGCTGGTAATTGTTTAACCATTTTTTATTTCATATATCAAAATGTAATAAATTTTAAAAGAGTTTTTAAGGACCTTCCAAGCAAGCAAAATCAAAAAACTTTACATTTGGTACATTTTTTACATCCCGATTTCTTGACTGAAAATAAAGCTCAAATATTAAAACATATTCTGAATCTGCTCCTCAAAATCTCCAAAATTGCGTTTAGTTCGATTCGAAAATGGATAAGTTTAATGATATTTAATCTTCAAAAATTTAGGGAGAATTATGTAACAAAATACAGTAGTTACTTTTTATCTTGTCTATCTTATTTTTGTATACCATATTTTTCTTGCATGTTGTGTTTCGCTCATTCTGTTTACCCCACCATTCTAGCTGTTTTTCTTTTATGTGTTCTTTGGTTGAATTCACTTTTAATTGTTGTCTTATATATTCATTTCTTAACCTGTCTATCTTCGTAACCCCTTCAACAGCTCTTAGGTACTTCATTTCGATTGTTTGTATTTTGCTCAACATTAGTTTCACTGCCATTTGTTAGCGTGATCTATATATATATATATATATATATATATATATATATATATATATATATATATATATATATCTTCGTTTTCGAGATCTCTTTTTTTCTTATAAATTGCTTGTTCCTTGCATGGTGTGTAGATTAACTGTTTTGTTTATTCTCTCGTCTTTTTCTTGTTGTCCATTATTTTGTAATCCTAGGTACTTAAGTCATTATCTTGTTCGATATCTTCTCCATTTATTTGGATGTGTATGTCCTGTTTTTCCTTCGCTATTGTTTTGTTGGTGTTAATTTTCATTATGTATTTATGCAGCTTCTCGTTCCATATGTTTAAATTGTTTTGTAGTCCTTGTTCACTGCTATGCATTATAACCACATCATCCGCAAAAGCGCACTCAGTAATTGTTATTGGTTGTAAATTCTAATATCTCACACTCAGGGCCATTTGCACAGGTTCACCTCAAAACTTATACTTGCTAAGTAGGCGAGAAACTTAAGGTGTACCTTAAATTCAATTCGGTTTGCAAAAGTCATTCTTTGTAAAAACTTAGCTAAGCCTAACTGTGAGCTGACAACACCGCTAAAAACTAGTAATTTGCATTTAATAGTGACAGTTACGTGACAGTTTGTTTGATTTAGTTTGAAATAGGTGACTTAAGGCTCGTCCATAGTCATCCGAATAAACGCAATTTTTCAAATCGGAAAAAACCGCCACATCGTTACAACTGAAAAAATGCATGTTAACAAATAAGATGAAGTTCAAGGAGATCATATTTCTGTTGTGTAATCTATTCTATGGATGAGTATGGCCCCCAATTTTTCTGCTGCAGAAAAAGCTGTTCTTTTGAACATTATAAATAATTTTAAATCTATAATTGAATGTCAAAAAAACGGACGGGACAACTTGGAGGCAGAAAGACGAGACGTGGAATAAAATTTGTGCTGCGTTCAATTCCAATTGTATTGTTATTTCTGCTAAGGAAACCTTAAGCCGAGAAATTCTATAGCTTAGCTTAGTTGTGATTTAAGCCGAGCTGTCAATGTGTCAACTCTAAGTTTCACTTATGTTTAAGCTTTGCTTATTTTCTGTTAAGTAGAACCCGTGCAAACGGCTCTCAATCATTTACACAAGGGGTGACATTCTTTCATTATTTCGTCTATGAATATCGTGAACTGCGCTAAGCACGCCTCCTTGTCTCAAACCTTCTTTTGTTGTAAACGTTTTAGACTTGCTATTTCAACAGATAACGTAATTACTGTTCTCTTCATATAAACTTTTGATGGCTCTTATCAATTTTTTGTTGCCTCCCCTTTCTGCCAATATATTCCAGACTGATTTTCTTTGTACTACTATCAAAATGTTTCTCTAAATCTGGAACTTTATTAAGTCGCAAAAACAACCAAACAAACTGTTTTTTTTGTGATTAACCAAAAACTGATGAGTAAAGAAACTGAACAGACATCGGATTCGTGATACGTAGGAATTAATTAAGTTCCAAAAGCAGATCACCTTTCTTATACATGTGAACTAATTATTGCCGCGTTATTTCAGAACAATTTAGTTAAGATTAATCAACGCCGTATAATTATGGTTAATTTTGTTTGAATACGAATTTGAACAGATTTTAAGGGCATATATTTTTAGTCGTGCCGCAGCCTGCAGTCACCATAGGAACGCAAAGTTAAATGATGACGTAAATTGCGATTCAATGACGTCACACAAAGACTCGTGAAAATAGGTCACTCTAGGCTCAAACTGGGACAGCGACCGGGGCAAAAGGTCAATGAAATATTTGAGGTAGTTTTTAGTTATCCAGGGCGCAGAAGATGAAAAATAAATGTCGTAAAAATTTATTTATTTATTTAATAAATATAATAATTAGGTTACTAGACAGCAAATAGCCCAGTTGTTACAGAAGGATATTGACCAAAAGCTCGCAAATAAAATGTGATACCGATGAAACTTGGCACTTAAAAACCAAATTTTCTATTTTATTTTCGAAATTGTGAAGTTAGCATACACTTTAGAGCAGCAAAGATTTTTTTGTTTTCTACACCTTAAGTGCCAAGTTTCATCGATATCACATTTTGTGCGAGCTTTTGGTCAATATCCTTCTCTGGCAACTGGGCTATTGATATTTATCCATGCATTGTGTTTGCTTGTATTGTAAACGTAAGCGATACATATTAATATTTATACAAAAGAAAAAAGAAAAATTCAGCATATTTATTATAAGCTTAAACAAGCAGAGTAAGTTGAATAATAATAATAATAACATGCGCCTTTCAATTTGAAGGGTCAACGAGTGAACCCCAGAAGCAGAGAGCTTGTAAGGAGGAGGGACGCCTATTATATTATTTATTTGCTGAGGCGCTCTGGGGCGACTTACTGATAGTTGATAGGGACATACATAACACATTGATATATTTTTTGAAATTTTTATCTTATTAGTATGATTATAATAATTATTATTTTTATTAGAATTACTCATATCCCATCTGTCAATAATAAAACTAATCTAAAGTTAAAAGCGATGGCTTTTAGTTAAAACTTTAATCAGGTCCTATAGTAACATTAAGATATTACGTAGCATCTGGTGGTGTCGATAAAAAAACGATATGCCCTTGAAATTTGATTAACTCTTGCAAAAAAATACAATAGGAATCAAATATATATCTTCATTTACATACGAATAAATAATAAGTGAGTTCACATATAAAAGTGGAGCTGAATCTAAAGAACGTATCATTTGGTTTATCGAAAACTAAGTCGACACTCAACTTTTCAAGATGCTCAGAATTGTAAGTATATTATCTATTAATTTTAACTGAACATGTAGTATTTATTTAATTTTGAGCTTTTGAATTTCGACGATATAAAATAAATATAAACTTTTTGCCTTTACCTAGTGATTGTACAATTTACCACGATTTATCAATAGTATATTATCTAACAAATAATATGATTTCATGCGGCAATATAAAAAAGGTCAATTTACACACTTATTACATAAACAACTATTTTCTATTGGAATTTGACTAGTTAATCGTCATTTTCCAATAACATTAATTACAAAGACAATCTTAATCTTGATTTGTTTATAATCCATACAATTTTTTTATAATTTTTGGAGCCAGATCTTGATAAAACACATAGTTAATATAATATATGTACTATAATTATAAATTATCCTTCAAAAGCATTATATTAGTGATAAAAATATATTTACAGTTTGAAAATGTATGGATCTCTATCTTATACAATTTTTTTAGTTTGCAGTTTTCTTCGCTCTCGTGGCTATGACTTTAGCTGCTCCTAAGGCCCAACCCAATCCCCAGTTAGTTGCAGCAGCATACACAGCGCCAGCAGTAGTTGCTCCCAGTTTAGCATACTCTCCATATTCAGATGTTGCTTACCCTTCACCATATCTTTATTCCGGATATAATCCTGTTGCTTATGCAGCTCCTCTAGCTTATGTTTAAAAATGTATCTGCTATTATTTGTACTTTTTTTGATGATGGAAATGTGTTCTTTTAATAATAAATGTTTATGTTAGTTATGAAAATTTTGTCTCTAATCTTTTTATCTACTTGCAAGTTTCATGGATATCAGATTTTGTGCGAGGTCAAACTCTCTGACAACTGGGCTAAAATTGATAATATCCCAGTTGCCAGAGGATATTGACCAAAGGCTCGCAAAAAATGTGATATCGTTGAAACTTGGCACTTAAGTACCTAATTGAAAAATTTGCTTTTTTGATTATATCTCAAAAAAATTAAAATTTCGAAAAACTAATAGAATCACGTGAAAGAGCGGAAAATTTTACTAAAAACTATATTATAAGTTATTTAAAAAAAATTGTATTACTATAAAAAAGTATTAGAAATAAGAAAGCGAATTCGAAAACTCTAGGCGTTTGGAAAAAAGTATCTTTGCCTAGTATGTACGCAAAGAAAAAAAAGAAAGCATTTTAAAGAGGAGACTCTAAAGCTTTCTCAGGAAGCTATTAGTTTTTATTTATTTTTTTGTTTTCTCATAGAAAATTTGACCGGAAGTTATAATTTCTAAAACTCTCACTAATTTGTATAAAACTGAAGATATCTATTAACAGAGACGTAACAAAAAGAATCCTTGTACATTTATCATCACTAACTATACTTTTAGTTTTGATGTAAGAATACTTTATGTTTTAAAATTGTCATTTTTTACAGCATTCATTCGACGCAATTTTTATTTTCAAAATTTATATAAATCAATTTCTAAATTTTTTTTAACTTTATTTAAAAAAAAAAATAATTTCTAGTCATTGAACGTTCTCTCTTGAAAATTTTCCTTAACACGATAAAACACTTCGACCTAGTAGGATAGCGTTTGTTTTTATTTCACAGGAGGGTCCACACATTGATCTGATCCTGCAAGGATAAATCGGGAGAGCTTTGGCCTAATTCTGGCGGTCGTCGACTTTTCGAGCTAAATTTAGAACAGCATCGAGGGGAGTGTACGGAACTTGCCTTGAATGATAGGAGTGGGGATGCGTTTTGGGGTCACTAGGTCATTCTAGTCTTGGTTTCGCTCAATGATGATTACGTCACTGTGTTGGATGGGTACGCGGTTTCTTTCATAAGCGGGGTTTCATGAAAAGTGGGGAATATTCCCCGCTAGCAGCAAAATATAGGTTGATTTTGACGTCAGAGATTCAACTGTCGAAAATTAAATTTCTATAGATATACCAGATTTATAAGGAAAATAACCGCCTAAATTACATTTCTTCCAAACAAAATCATGCCTGTTTTACAGAAAAAGGAAACGATTATTTTCGAAAATTTAAAATAAAACAAATAACAAAAACTTTTATTATACCTAATTTGAAAAATTACTTACTGAAAGTACCAAAGTATTGTTATATAATACAAGAACATATCGATAATTCGCCCTCTATGTTTCAATAGAACAATTATAGCCAACCTGAAGACAGAAGGCAATTGAGTGATAGATAACAACGATAACAAACTGAGTTCTATAAACTACTATTGCTGGTATTTTTAAAAATAGCAGGTATTAAGTATATAAGTTTCTACAACTTTTTTACTACTTTTTTGACACAAAATATTTACCCGATTCCACACAGTAAAGAAAACAAAGATCCCTTAAATATCTCAAGTTATATGCCAATTAGTCTTATTTGATGTAAAGGATTTTTTACGCAAGTGAATGCAAATATTTTTTCAATTTTTTTACGTTTATCGATTAATGATCTAAAAACAAAATTCCTTTATATAACTGATTGATAGCACCGCATAAATAAAAAATTATTTTAATTTAAAAGTTATTTCTTCTTCTTCTTTCCTTGCTATTAAAAAAGGCCTTGAGGACATTAAAAGTTCCAAATTATAAAAAAAAAATTACAACTTCCTTTTGAAGATCGTTATTTATTGAATACAGAAAATGATATTAGAAACGGGAAAAGTCCGGGAAATTTTTAATATAAGCCAGCTGTATAAATTTTCAATCCAAAGAGAATAACTAAAACAAATTGAAAATGGATAGAAACGAAAATCATATTGTTAAATATTTTTGGAATGTAAAACTTTTTGAAAATATCCTGTGATCACAAAATAATTACAAATCTAAAGCTAAAATACTGACTCAGGAACAACGAAAATTATAAGAACTATACAAATATTAAACACTCTAGTGTTTCGTTTTCTTACCAATAGGTGGGTGACTAGTTATAGAATTGTTGAATTCCTTGAAATCATCATCGATGACCTAGCTTTTACAGCATATAGAGAAAATATCCGCAAAACAAATATACCTAATTTAAATGTCTTTGTCAACAAGTGGAAGATTGGAAAATAATTGAACGTTTTATTTTAAATATATTCAGTTTTAATATCACAAGCAACGGCGGCTCCAAGGGGGTGCAGTAGGGCCAGTTACGCCCTGCCCCCCCAAAGTCCGGCAAAGAGAGGATATTTCTCATATCTGCGTAAATCAAATTTTAATTTTTTTTTGTAGGTTCATTTTTCTAGGTCCATTTATATCATGGCTCAAACATTTTTTTTTGGTAATTTTGACATTGTCAATCGTTTCTTATACAAAATTAATTCTGCATAAACCAAATTTTAATTTGTTTGATTTTTTTTTTGTAGATTCTAGGTTCATTTATATCTCAAAATCATTTTTTCCCTCGAGAAATGGTCCAAACATTTTTTTCGGTAATTTCGATATTGCCAATCGTTTCTTATACAAAATTCATTCTGCGTAAACCAAATTTTAATTTTTGTTGTAGATTCTAGGTCCTAAAAAACTCAATTTTTCCCTCAAAAATTGCACAAACATTTTTTTCGGTAATTTTGATATTGCCAATCGTGTTTTATATAAAATTCATTCTGCATAAACCAAATTTTAATTTTTTTGAATTTTTTTTGTAGATTCTAGGTGCATTTATATCGCAAAAAACTCATTTTTTCCCTCGAAAAATGGTCCAAACATTTTTTTCGGTAATTTTGATATTGCCAATCGTTTCTTATACAAAATTCATTCTACGTAAACCAAATTTTAATTTTTTTGAATTTTTGTTGTAGATTCTAGGTCCATTTATATCATAAAAACTCACTTTTTACCTCAAAAATAGCCCAAACATTTTTTTTTGGTAATTTTTATATTGCCAATCGTTTCTTATACAAAATTCGTTCTGCGTAAAACAAATTTTATTTTTTTTGTGTATCAACAAACCCAAAATATTAAACTTTTATATATATATATATAAAACCCTAACAGTCGACGACGTTGCACCCCCCCCCCCCCAAATCTCTGGGCTGGAGCCGCTCTTGATCACAAGAGTATAGAAACTAATCGATTATACCTTGCAAGTCACAAGATGTATTCTGCGAAACACCAGGACAGCGTTAGCTGGAGTAGTGTTTTAGGAGGAGGTTAGTATAATCGATTATTTTCATTTGCTTGAGTGATATTCGATACGATTAATGAATACAACGATAATAATCGTTAATCTATACATAGTAGCTAAGTAAAATTCGTGATTGTTATTGTCATAATTTATGAATTATTTAATCAGTTAAACATAAATCTCTCGCATAGGCCTTCCATGATGGTTAATTAATAAAAATATATTAATTAAATTGTTTAACTTACGATGACTTATTGACTTACATGTGTTTAGAAATTAACTTTGTATTTTTCCCTTTACGAAGGAGAGAGTGACATTTTGACCCCCAATGCGAATTGGGAATTGTCAAAACTTACTTCTAGACTTAATTTATCAGATTTGCGAATTTTATCTTTCAGCTGATAAATAAAGGATGCAAAAAATACTCATTTGTATGTTAATTTGATGACTTACCAATATGTTATAAAAAACTATATGTAAATTCGAACTCTCAGTGTCTTATTTGTAAACTCCATTAATAATTTCATCCCTTCTAAGCACGTTAAACCGAAAGGAGAATAACCTTAGATAATTTCACGGTGATGTGCAACTTTGAGGGTAATTGATGTATATAATATCGTATTAAAATTTAAGTACCGTACATGTTAAAGTCAATGTCTTTTTTAACCTTGGAGTTTGTATTTGTTTCATTCTTTCTTATAGGTGGAGAGTTTTTATTAACAGTCAATTTAGCCTATAAAACATTTACAATATGAATTTTTGATATGTGCCAAATTGTCTGAGATTTTTACTTTCAGATATACTTAACGTAGAATAATTTGCATATTTTCAAATATCTCCCTGTATATCCGACAAAAACGCAACAAGGCATTTTTTAATACAAGATATGAAATGGCCTCAGTCCATAGTACTTATGGTTTGACTATGTACAGTTCGTCGTGGGTAACCCTGTATAATTGCAAAGAATAAATAAATGGAGGTATTTACCAGATTTTTCAACACCCGTTACTATCATTCCGTTGGCATTTTATAGATAAAATTGTTTGAGTAGGGGAAATTGTAGTTTTTTATTACTAGTTTCTAGTGATATATATTGTTAAAAAATCGTCCAGGCCATAATTGAGAAATTCTAAATTATAATTCTTCAAAATTAAAAATATCCAGTACAAAAAATTAATAATTCACAAGCATCAGCCAATATATTCAAACATTTAAACTATTTTAACCAAATTTCTAATTACCATTAAACTAAGTTACTCGAAACACTCATTATTTCACTTTTTCAACCTTTCTCTTTCCATGAAATACGAATATTTGCTACACGTTTCCATATAGTTTCTTATTAGAAAAGGTCACTAACCCTAAAACCGAATACAGCCAGGTCGAAGGACGAGAAAAGTGATTTTTAACGCTTCCACATATATATGCGGGATTTCCGTAACAGCAGTTTTTTTTTATGAAAGCAGAGACAAATCGTTTCCGCATCGGAATACTAAATTTGAAAATGTCAACGATTCAAACTGACAGAACATTATTATTTTTAAATTTCGTGTGTATTTTTAATCGAGTGCCGTTCAATTTTTAAATTCTACTTCTCTTTCGCTCTATCGAATATGTCGAATAATTTAAATCAGATTTTAGTAAAATTTTCGGCTCTTTCACGAGGTGCTGTTAGTTTTTTCTCGTTTCCGAACATGTTTTAACGCATCATCGTAAAGGTACTTAAATTACATATACGATTATAGAACCTTTTTTGTTGACAAATACAAACCCTTTTTGATACGCATTTTGGACCCGCCGTCCGAAGGCATTTTCTTGTCATCACGGGCAAATCGTCACCCTTTCATTATTTGTAGAGATTAGAAAATGGGTTAAATACATACTATTCTGAAAAGTTAGATAGCTAGATAACCAATAGTAATTTTAGTAACAAAAATTAGATTGGATAAAGGATAGTTAAGAATTCAGTTGATTAAAGAAATGTCAATAATTTGAAAACCATTTATATTTTATTTTAACGAAAATTAAAATACAACGATGCATTCAGATATTCAGAGATAATGAAATAAATGTAACAGTGACGAAATAAGCCTAGTTATATCATTTGTATGAAAAAGGATTGCATGAATGTTATAGAAGGGTGTGATTGTAAATACTGCATTGTAACCCAATTCTGGGCATTCTGCAATCTGCGTAAACGTTACGTGAATGACCTGTTTTAAGGACAATACACTTCAACGAAAAGGGTTTAACCAATAATTCAAGTAGAATCGGATGAGCTAAAATTATTTTAAAGTAAAAGATTATCATTTTTTGGTTAGTTCGATATTTTAAAATAGTCATTAAAATTTAAACAAATAACTTTTAAATTTTAAAAATACTACAAGGAATTATTAGATCGTCGTGCAAAAATCTAAACTTCAATTTCTATCAAAAATGACTGTTTATAATGTGTGTTTTGTAAGTTCAGTTGGCTCAAAACTACAAGATAATAGCTTAACTCCTAAAAACAACGTTTTTTATTAGCTTCGACCACTATAGGGGTCATTAGCAGTTTTAAATTACTTTACATTATTATATTGCAATAGTAGTTTATGATACAAGGACGAGAAGTTTAGTTTTTCGGACGATTATGGAGTTTACCGACTGAGACGTTAGTCGAAGCCTGCAAACCATAAGAGTTATTGTGTACTGTCCTTAATTTGATGTTTATTGACATATTCGAATAAAAAAGTTTTTAAATTGGTTTATGATTTACAATAGGAACTTAAAACTAATAGTGTAAAAGGTTTAAATTTTGTTTAAAAATTCGAGTGTCCCTTCAACTTGTTCAATTTGTTCAAGTGATTCTTTGATCTACATTGGTAACCTAAATGTGTTAAATACGAGATATTCATCCAGATTCAAGATATTGTTTGAACTGATTGACACTGGAGGCCATTTATTGCGAGTTACCAAATTCGCCAGAAATGTAGATACGAGGTATTGCCAGGACACTAACGATATGATGCTTTTCCTTTCTTCTCGATACTTTGGGCAGTCTTCTATTATATGTGTTTGATAATTTGGATGATATTGCAGTTTAAGGGGTTGTGGCCTAGTTTTATTTTGTTGTTGCCGGATGGTCGAATACAGCGCTCGAGAGATAGTCGAGTAGCGACCCGGTCTTATACCTGGGGGACACCCCAGGCGAATTTAATAAACTAATCTGGTTTTCTCGTTGAGTCCCAAATAAATAATAATCAAATGTATTCATTTGTGAGATACTTTGTATTTATTGAATAATAGTTATTTATGTGCCAAGGACGAAAAACTGTCTATTATAGTCGAGTCTGCAAATTGATAGCCGAGGCTAGCAAGCAGGCGAGACAATAGACAGTTTTTCGCCGAGGCGCATATTATATTTTTTCGCCGACCTCTACAAAAACGTACTAATTTCCGAAAGAAAAGTCGACCATTTTTGAAGGCAAGCATTTTTCGTCCGCTGTGTTCACTAGGATACGGCACGGTGCGAGTCATTTGAGGATGAAAAGTAATTGCCTTCAAAAATAGTTGACTTTTCATTCGAAAATTAGTACGTAAAATGTCATTTTTCCTACGACCACCTATGAAAATGGCAATTTCCGAATTGTTTTGACACTTCGAAAGTGACAAATATCATACGAGTCCTGTTAAGTTAAAAAGAAGAAGATATATCACACAGTCGTGTGATATATTTTACTTTCGCGCACGACATTTGTCAAAGTTTTGTCAATAGTTATGAATAATTAGGTAGCGAAAATGGAAAGTGATGAATTTTTGATGGAATTTACTCCACCAGAAATATCTGCGGCGGTTAAAATTATCAGCTTAAAGCCGCTGCCCCAAAAATCAAAAGAAAGGTAGGTACTCCTATTCATACAACTAATTCATGGACTGAAGAAATATAAAAATTAAAGCTTCTTTTTCTGAATTTATATTAAGTTAATAAATATATTAGAATTTTCTTAAAAGCACAATAACAGATTATTTTTAAAATTTTATTTTAAATCCTAAAATTCCCAATATACCCAATGATTAATATAAAAAAAAACAAAATTAGAATATTAAAAATATTGGGGTCGTAGGAAAAATAGTGTACATAACTCGTTGGAAAGTGCATTTCTTGCACTCGTTACGTTTCCGCACTCGCCGCTAAGCGGCTCGTGCTAAACGCTACTCGTGCGTATTTGGTCACTTTCCACACTTGTAACGTAATATACTATTTTGTAGAGGTCGACGAAAAAGATTATTATTATTATTATTAACAAGTATTTATTTATTTTTAATAAAAAAACATTATATGAATGTTTTTTTTTTACTTTTGTATGCCTAAAAATGTTCCTTACTTACGCTTCTAATAATTAATTTCTATATTTCTGTCTCCATACAATTTTTTACTATTAATTTGTTGTAATACTAATTAAACCAATAACTACTTGATTTGTTCTCACTAAACATATTTTCATGAAATGAAACATTACTTAACGTGACTTCCAAATCACGTGTATTCACTCAGATTCAGAAGTTTATAAAGCAAGAAATCGTGTTTCTAAATAGTACGGTAAATTGGAATTACACAAGTAAATTATCAATGGCTTTTTAACAATCCATGAGTTATTAATTAACATATAAATAATTTGAAAATGTTAGTTAACCAAAACAGTAATTTTTCTAATAGCAGTTCATCATTTCAGAGAAATATTGTTTCGTTAATTTGAGTCTCATTCAAGGCATTTAATAGGCATTTTTGTGGTATCGATAGTACTACCTTAAAAGAACTTTTCTCCACGGCCACTACTGAATGTAGTTATTCTGAAACCACTTATAATAACAGAAAAGAAACATTCTCGCTCTTGAGATTGAAAGAAAATTCTGAAAGACTTGTCTCTTATATATTTTATACGTATTTCATTCTTACTCTAGTGTAAGAATGTTTATTCTGTAACACCTAGCTGTAAATATCACGTCCACATCCTACATAGCCATGAATTTCATGTTTGACAGTTCTACGCGACGTGTTATTTATTTAGTTTGAATTTGCCTGAACAAAGATAAGCTGCGTTTTTTGAGGTTTCATTTTACTAAATTCAATTCCTACTTTCTGTGGCGGTTTTTCCCGATACTTTTTATTTCCAATATATTATTTAATTTTAATTTTTTGAACAAAATATGTCCTACGGTCATGGGATGTAATCGACCTATATTCGAATCAATAGTTTTTTTTGTGTAAAGAGAGAGAGAGAGAGAATATGCTTTATTGCCATAGAAAAATTACAAAAATTTTATAGACAAAGAGAAACTACATAATAAAAATAAATTACTAGACAAAACAAAACACAAACAAAATATGAATAACAATACAATATGCAATAAGCAATATTCGTCACTATAAATTATTGTTCAAACTAAAATTTTGAAATTAACTTAATTAAATTATTGCTCCTATATGCTGCAACCCAAAAGTCTATGGCACGTTATAGAATTCTGCCACTGTGTAAAATGGACTTTCTTGAAGAAAAGCCCTAGTCGATCTTCTGAACTTATCATATGAATTTATAGATTTTAACTGTATCGGGAGGTTATTATACAATTTTTTTGCATTGTAGGTAATAGAATTTTTTATTAGGTTCTGACCTAATAAAAAATTGGGAATAGTTAAGTAAACATCGGTATCTAAATTTCTTGTAGGATATCTACGAGTTGGTCTTTCCGATAACTTTTGAATATGCTTGTGAACTAAGCAGACGGATTCAAAGATAAATAGAGCAGGAAGGTGTCCTACTACTTAAACCAAATACATAACGAATTGCGCTTTTTTGTCATTTGAAAATAGATTCGAAGTGGTATAAGCTACAAGAACCCCAGAAAGGTAAACCATAGCGAAGGTGCGATTCGAGTAAGGAAAAGTAGGTCATTAATGCAGTAGTAGGGGTTAGCTCTTTAGAAACAGTTTTAATGGCAAAACATGCAGAAGATAATTTTTTTGCCAAGGTCTCAATATAAGTGGACCATTTCAGGAATTTGTCTATATAAAGACCTAAAAACTTAATTGAGTTCACCGTTAGAATCGGATTATTGCTTAGAGTTATAGGCTGTAAAGTACCTCTGTAAGACATTACTACGGTTTTACTGGTGTTGAAACAAAGCTCAGTCGAGTCAGACCATGACTTGATAGTTACTAGATCTTTGTTAATGCTAGATTGTAATGTCTGCATATCAGAACATTGAGTCACTAGTGCATTTTTTAGGAAGGAAACCATACTAATGATGTGTTTAGATGTTTTATTTGGAAAGAAAGGGCAGTAGGCGATTTTTCATTAGCCTTTCTATTATCTTCGATAAGGTAGGTAATAAAGCAATAGGTCTATAGTTACAGGTTTCCGTTTTGTCGCCATCCTTATGAAGTGGGATTATTATAGCTGTTTTTAGACAGCTCGGAAAGATACCAGATTCGAAGGATTCATTAATCAGCGAAGTTAACATGTTAATTACTAAATCAGGTATATTTGAAAATATTTTAGTGGACAAGCCATCATTTCCACAGGAAGATTTATTTTGAATGCTGTTTATGGTTTGCACTAGTTCGTGCTTATCTATTGGTCCTAGGAAGAAACTATTAGTGATCCTTTTAGTAGGTAGGAGGAAGGAGAGAGCATCTTGGCCCGGAGCTATGTTAGAGCTGATATTCTTACTTACATTAACAAAATAATTGTTTAGTTCATCAGGATAAGGATTAACAGTGTTTGAGGAACGGGTTTTATTTCTTAAGTCATTTTGGGGAGT
Organism: Crepidodera aurea; assembly: GCA_949320105.2. NCBI lineage: Eukaryota > Metazoa > Arthropoda > Insecta > Coleoptera > Chrysomelidae > Crepidodera > Crepidodera aurea. The sequence continues at coordinate 44,300,134 of OX439475.1, forward strand.
ATACTGACATTTGACCAGGTTTCTTTGGAAGCTCTTGAGATGCCATTTTTATAATAGCTTTTCCTAATAGATTTGATAATTTTCCGATACAGTATTGTATAGTTGTTGATATAATTTAATATTATCTGAGAATTTTTTAATATACATAAGTGATCTCATATTTTTTGAAGAGATTCTTATTATGTAGGTACGTACACCCAAATATTTTGTAGATTATACTTACTTATCTGACTGAAAGTTAAATTATCTTGTTTATTTGTGGCAATATAATCGTGATATAGAAAATTGTTGCCTTTTTCAAGTTCCTTATCACTAATAATCATTACATCGCTAGGCGTCGGAGATGTCCCATCTCTATTAGCATCCCCCATTGGGACCGGACTTTAAAAATAAATTTTTAACTTCGTACTTTTCTTCTACGACCAAAAAATTTTCAAAAATAAACTTATTTAAAAAAAGCAGTATCTGGATATTTGTTTTTGTGTTGAAAAATATTGGAATTTTTGAAAAAAAATGTTTATCGATGTTTAAAAATTTTAGATTTGACATTTTTAGGGCTCTACGGGTTGTTGAGATAACGCATTTCCAAAAACTCAGACCCTTTTCTTTAATAATTATTTCACCGAGATTTCAGTTAGCCAAATTGTTGTTAATAGAAGTACTAATTTGTTTCAAATCTCAAAGTTTAAATTCGGGCGCTTTTGGGTGGAGTTATACGAGTCTTTCGGTTATTTTCGAAAAAATACATGTGTCGTATCTCCATCATTATGAAACTTACCAAATTGCCATTTCGTAGATTTGGACGAGCAGATTCCGAATATATTAAAATTTTGGTGTTCGGATAGTCGAGATATCGGGGTTGACAAAAATAATTATCCTAATCGTCCTTGCACTTCCTGTCGATTACCAAAATTCGAAAACATTTCGGTTTTCGGTCTAGCTCTTTAAATACCTCGAAGTTTGAAAATTTCGATGTCTTGTTTTTTACAATTGTATATTTTTAATTTTCCCTATTTACTAAAAAAATTATAGCTTGTATTACAAAACTTTTTATGAAGAATAACATTTTTTATTTATTCATAATTTTACTTTTTATTTAATTAGTTGGGGTATTCGGAAAACTCAAATTTCTTTATGCAACACTAAATCCACTTATGTGTATTCTGTGTTGCATATATTTATTTAGAAAATTTACAATTTTACGATTTTAGAATTAAACATTTTAAATGTATGCCTAAATGTATAGGATACTAATAGTAAAAGTAGTACATATAGTGTGCACCTAAGTGATTAAACACTACTAATAAAAATTAAACTAAGCGTAAAATATAATAACATTTTTTAGCATGCTAAATTTTAATTTTGTATGTTTATTATATGGTAATATAAAATCATCTATATGATAGGACCAACACTACAAAAGTGTTAACTTGTAGGTCAATAAGGTTGACTGACTACGACTATACCTTTATACAGACAACGATTTCATTTATAAAAGAATAAATAAAACGTAATTCAAGATTACCCTTTTTTACTTTTAATTAGAAACTACAATAAGTAACCCAAGAAAACTCTAAGAGATGTTATATATTTTTTCTACTAGCGTGCGGAAAAGTCCACTTTTCCGCACTCATTTTAGTGTTGAAAGAGTAACTTTTCCGCACTAGTAAATTTGTTTTTGGGGAGTATACTGACATTTGAATATTTAAAATATATATTTGTATGGTAGTAGTTTACAAAATGACTGAAAAATTAAGAAACTTATTAGGATTCTGCTATAATTTTTAATAAAAAGAAACGTACGTTTCAATAATTTTTAAATGGCCCTGGTATAAGCCTCATCAAATGAATGTCAAATAATAATAAACATCTGACATTTTTTATTTGTCACTTTGAATCACCGTAGCAACAAAGAAAAAATAAACCTGTCAGTCAAAACACTACCTTGTTAAAACCAATTTTACCGTCGCATCTTTTTCTAGAAGATAATTTTTCATGGATTCTTCAGACGAAGATTTGCCAGAGTCAGTTTTGGAAGCGGCTAGAACTGCAAACTTGGGTCTACTACCATCAAAATCCCGTTATAGGTATGAAAAGGAAAATATTTTGTTTGAAAACTGGTGTCAGAATAAGGGAATTAAAACTTTTAAAGAAGACTTTTTTTGGCTTATTTCGCTGAAATTTCCAAAACATGCAAGCCAAACACTCTTTGGTCCAGGTACTCAATGTTGAAAAGTGTAATTAAACTCAAAAAAGACGTCGATTTAAGCAAGTTTTTCAAGGTCACGGCATATATAAAAAAACAAAACATTAGATTTAAACCCAAAAAGGCAAAAATTTTCTCAAACGAAGAAATTTTTAAGTTTATAAATGAAGCGCCTGACAAAATTTATCTTCATATAAAAGTCGCTACGATTTTTGGTTTGGCGGGCGCATGTAGGCGAGAAGAATTAACAAAGATGTCTTTAGATCATATTGATGACAAAGGAAATATTTTATTGATAAATATCCCAGACACAAAAAACCACTCTTTCAGAAGCTTTGCGATTTCTGAGGAAGCTGAAAATGGAAAATTGCTAAATTTGTTTAGAAAGTATGTGAGTTTAAGAAAGCCTGAAACCCCACATAAGCGATTTTTCGTGAAATATAAGAAAGGAACTTGCACTGTACAATGTATCGGAATAAACACCTTCGAAAAAATGCCATCAGAGATTGCAAGTTATCTGAAGCTTCCAAATCCTGAATTATATACGGGCCACAGTTTCCGACGTTCCGCCGCCACAATGCTTGCAGATTCCGGAGAAGGAATAACAAATATCGGAGGTTGGAAATCTTCTAGCGTCGCAGAAGGTTATGTAGAAAGCTCACTAAGTTTCCAAAAGAGCCTATCGAATAAAATATTAAACTTCAGTGACGCTGTCGCTGGCCTTTCCATTGGTCAGCAGCTGTCGCCAGTAAAGCCTTCCAAAATGACCTCTTCCAGCCAAGTTCCCATCGCCACGGTTACAACAATTAGTGCTGACAAAGCAGTGGAAAGCCGAAATCTGACTTCATTGGAAAACTTTTTAGCCTCTGCAATTAATTTGCAGAATGCTACAAATTGCACGTTCAATATTAATATTAAGAATAATTAATTTGTTGATATGTATTTAATAATAAATGTTTCTTTATGTTAACTTTTGGGTTTTTTCCGCACGCTAGTAGAAAAAATAGTGTACCTAACACGTGCGTAAAGTGACTTTTTCGCACTTGTTAGGTAAACTACTATTTTAACACCTGCATAAATAAATGTATTTCCAAGTGACTTCTCTGAATAAATAATTTTTACAAATATTTTTACATTATTTACTCGTATGAATCAGTAAATGTCTATTTAGATGGCCCTTCTGAGTAAATGATTTTTCACAAATGTTGCACTTAAAATTTTTTTCACCTGAGTGAATCAGTATGTGTATCTTTAAATCGCAGTTCCTAGTAAATGATTTTTTACAAATGTTGCACTTAAAATGCTTTTCACCTGTATGAATAAATGAGTGTCTATTGAGATCCTTTTTTTCAATAAATGATTTTTCACAAATTTGGCACTTAAAATTCTTTTCACCTGTATGAATAAATGAGTGTCTTTTAAGATCCTTTTTTTCAATAAATGATTTTTCACAAATGTGGCATTTAAAGTTCTTTTCGCCGGAATGAATCAGTGAATGTTTCTTTAAATTCCACTTCCAAGTAAATAGTTTTTCACAAATGTCACATTTGAAAATCTTTTCACCAGAATGACTCAGTAAATGCGAATTTAGATGTCCATTCCGTATAAATGATTTTTCACAAATGTGACATTCAAAATTCTTTTCACCAGAGTGAATCAGTGAATGTTTCTTTAAATTCCACTTGCAAGCAAATAATTTTTCACAAATGTTGCACTCAAATTTCTGTTCACCTGAATGAATCTGTAAATGTTTCGTTAAATCGCTCTTCTGAGTAAATGACTTTTTACAAAAGTTACACTTCTTTTCGCCTGTATGAATGAGTAAATGTGAACGTAGAGTAGTTTTCTGAGTAAATGATTTTTCACAAATGTTGCATTTAAAATTTTTTTTACCAGAGTGAATTCGTAAATGTTCATTTAGGTGGCCCCTCTGAGTAAATGATTTTTCACATACGTTACACTGAAAATTCTTTTCACCTGAATGAATACGTAAATGTAAATTTAAAGTGTTCTTCAGATTAAATGATTTTTCACAAATCTTACATTTAAAATTATTTTTAAATCTGCACTTGTAGTTAAATTTATCTGTAGGAATGTAATTAACTTTGTACTTATTTTCTTCAGTAACAATTAATAAAGGTTGTTTAAAAGTATCGTCATTCACTAGATCTTTGTGATGTAACTCTTCTTCATTGTCGCTTTTATTATTTTCTTCCTTAATATCTATTTCTTCAGATTTTATTTTAAAACTGTTCATGTCCAACATATTTTCATTTTTGCTTTGTGTAATATCCTCCAATTCAGTTTTTACAGATTCTCTAAGTTGAAGCATAGTTTTATCAATATTTTCAAATTCTTCTTTGCATTTAATTTGATCTTGGACCATTTTAAACTCAAAATTTAATTCATTTTCATCAACTTCAATCTTAGTGTATTCTTCAAATGTTTGATCCATATGTTTGTCGTTTTCTAATTGCTTTTCATGCTTTATTTGACTTTCAACAGCTTTAAAGCTGAATTTAAATTCATTTTCTTGTAAATCCATATTCTTTTGAGATTCATTCAGAATTCAGATGACAATTGACAACATGACACCACAGATGACATGAAAGATTTGTTTTACGCGCCCAGTATTTGAATTTGCTGTTATTGATTATTACTACTACTATCCTATGCAACCAGCATTTTAGCGCTGTACTGTTGGTTATCTATATAGTTGTATTCAGTAGTAGATTTTGTGTCAGTTTTTCAGTGGCTTTAATGACAGATGACTGATCTTTGTTTACATATGTCACTGGCCAGTTCTATAAAAGTGAGAAATAGGATTAATTTGACTTGCTGTAAAGGAACAAAAACTCTGGCTAAGTATTTATAAAGTTGATATTGAACAAAGTCTGTCTTTCAAATAAAGATTTAACATTTCCTATTAGAAACCCACCGGGTCACCAAGAAGTGTTAAAATTTTTGATGATGTGGAAGTTGATGAAACTTGATCATATCAGCCAATAATTTACAGCCACGCAGCTGACCTAATCTAAACCAGTAATTTGAAGATACACTTCCTCATTTTTAACTAGAAGACTGAACAAAATGGACCGAAAACTGCAATGTTTCGTACTTTTACTAGTATTTACTTCAATATTAGGTTTGCCTAAAGAAGAAAATCATGAAGAAAGGGCATACAATAGAGAATTAAGTGATAAAGAACATTTTGAAAATGAGCATCATAACCCGGAATATGATCATGAGGCGTTTTTAGGAGCAGAAGAGGCAAAAACTTTTGACCAGTTGCTGCCTGAAGAAAGTAAACGGAGACTTGGGTATGTAACTACACTTGATATGTATTTGATACGAGTATACGTTTAGGTTGATATTAAAACAAACAATATAAACTTTTTATCTTCTCATACATACTCCATATAATAGGGAATGCATTTTTTCAGTGTTTCATACTTTTATTTAAAACTATCTCAAAGAGATACTAATTAATTTCTAATTTTTTACATAATACATTAACAATAATTGTAGAATAAATAAAACGCCTCTAAGTCAGTAAGTACCACAAAATTTTTTTTAATAAACAATGAGGGCAACTGGTTTCATCAGATCTGCCATAATCAGGCCCATAGGGTATTGAAGTAAAACATCAAATATAAAAAAATTAAAGAACCATTTAAAACTTTGTAACTATTGACTAAAACTACTGACTAACGCTTTTGTTTCCCTGGTTACTTCATTTTTTGGTCTTAAGACCCTTATATAACAATGTTTTACCATTAGTCAGTAATTACAAAGTTTTAAATGGTTCTTTAATTAATTTGTTTATATTTGATGTTTCACTTCAGTACCCTATGGGCCTGATGAAGGCAAATTTGCCGAAACTAGTTGCCCCATTGTTTACTATTAAAAACATGGATAAACTTACTCGGTGTAATAATTGTAGACTTGAAAGTTTTAATGTTTACAGTTAATCAACCTGAACATCAAAATAATGAAGTGTCTGCATTAACATAATTATGTGCTTTGGAATCATAGAACCATAGAATTTTTGTGACAAATGAGTTATTTATGTTCACATAAATTTTAGTAGAACAGAAAGTAATGTAACAGTTTGAACAATGCATGGCTCTTTAATAAAAAACATGAGGTAACTGTTCTAACTGTAGTATATGAAATTAAAAGTAATTAATTGGTTTTTCTGCAATTACCGCAAATTTGGTTTACGTAAAAGTGACCTATTAGTGGAGTGAAATTAGAAGAAAATATTCTGAAAATGGATGTAAGAGCTAAGTGAAATTTTTTTAATTTTTTCGATTTTATACATAAAGAGAAGCTTGTAAAAAAATTTCAATAAACTTGGGCTGGAGCTTCGCGAGATATGTGTCAAAAACGGCATTTTTGGTATTTTTCGAGTGGATTGCTTCAATATTTTTTAAATATCTCCGGCTCTAAGAGTCGTGGAAAAATAAAAAAAAATTAAAATGACCGTGATGAAGTAGAGTATCGATCCGTTTTTTTAAAAATGCATCCTAACCTCAAAAAACGAATTCGCGCACAATATGTTTTTTTGGAGAAAATATGTTTTTATGTCGGGAAGAATTAAAAAAAAAATGTATTTGTCCAGCCATAATCGGCATTTTTCGAAAAAAATTGAATTGGTCGCAATTTTTCGAAAAACAATAGTTTTTATCTTAAAAATAAGGATTTTGTGTGTACTTTTGTCTAAGAAAATCCAACATTTTATTTATTTATTTAAAGTGCCCAATTTAGGGAATAATAAAAAAATAAAAATTCGATTTTCATTTTTTTCCAATTTTTTTGTCGCGATATTTATGCTTGATTCTCTTAGAAAAACTGTATTTCAGTCCAAAAAATGTTTAAAAAAATAAAAAATACTTCAGGTTCTAAAGTAAGGTTTTTGTGAGGGAACGAATCAATATATATCAATATAAAAAATGAAAATCGATTTTTTTATTATTATTCCCTAAATTGGGCACTTTAAATAAAACAGTAAAATATTGGATTTTCTTAGACAAAAGTACACAAAAAATCCTTCTTTTTAAGATAAAAATTTTTTCTCTACTATTGTTTTTCCGAAAATGGCGACCAATTCAATTTTTTCGAAAAATGCCGATTTTGACTGGACAAATATATTTTTTTTTTTAAATTTTGACCATGTCTTCCCGACATAAAAATACATATTTTGTCCAATTTTTAAGAAAATGCGAGGATTCTTTGGTTATTTATTGCCAATTCAGTAAAAAAAAAATAATGTGCGCGAATTCGTTTTTTGAGGCATTTTTAAAAAAACCCTACTATACGGATCAATACTCTACTTCATCGCGGTCATTTTATTTTTTTTTCCACGACTCTTAGAGCCGGAGATATTTAAAAAATAGTGAAGCAATCCATTCGAAAAATACCAAAAATGCCGTTTTTGGCACATATCTCGCGAAGCTCCAGCCTAAATTTATTGAAAATTTTTTTACAAGCTTCTCTTTATGTATAAAATCGAAAAAATTTAAAAAAAATTGACTTAGAACACCGGTCACGCTGGGATCTCGTGCCGGGCCAACAAAACAGTAAACGAATGGTTAAAGCAGCATCAAAAGTACTGACAGGTGATATTCTGAATCTAAGCAGAAAACATTTGACTTAGCTCTTACATCCATATAAAATTCTAATTTCACTTCACTAATAGTCCTCATTATTTACTATTATTCGTCTTATATTAAATTCAAGTTTAAAATGAAAAATTTATTGTTGACTAATTTAATTTTATCAGACAACCGTATTTTCAGTAACGCCTTCACCATAATTTGAAATACATTTATAAAAGCATGGTTGTCTGATGAAAATAAAATTAGTCTGTCTCGAATTTCTTATAAACTGTGTATAGCATCTCTTTATTAGAATTAAATATAAAAAAATATTGTGTTTAACGAAATAAAAGTATCAGTTAATATAGTGGAGTGAAAATTAGACGACAATATTCTGAAAATGGATGTAAGAGCTAAGTCAAATTTTTTTAATTTTTTCGATTTTGTACATAAAGAGAAGCTTGTAAAAAATATTTGTCAATAAATTTGGATGGAGCTTCTCTTTGTGTACAAAATCGAAAAAAATAAAAAAAATTTGACTTAGCTCTTACATCCATATAAAATTCAAATTTCACTCCACTATATGGTTCTGAGATAGTGTATTAAGTTGAGAAAGTTTAGTTCATCTTTTTTATATACATTTAATATATTTGCCCGAGTTCATGTAACTCATGATAAATAAAGTTGATAATATAGAGTACTCGGGTGACAACTAAAAAAATTTGCAAAGTTGTTGAGAGATAATGTTAGGCATAGGCATATAACTCTTGTTATTATTTGCATAAAGTTCTAAAAAAATAGAAAGTCATCAATATGTGACTAGTAGAAAAAGGAGTCTTGAACAAATATAAACTGAGCTGTTATTTATGATATTTTTGAGATAATTATTGTAATAGTAAATATATTTTTTTATTACATATTCTGAAAGTCATTTAAATCGATTCTAGTAAATACACGAATTATATAGTTTTTTTTAATTTTTTCCATTTATTTGTGCATGTGTTCTTTCCTAAAATGGCTGCTGCACTTATTTATAGCATTCATTTTTTCAGAATTTTTTTCTTCTCTTATTTTAGAGAGATAAAAGAGATTGCTTTTTTATATCTTTCCAAACTATGACCTTTGTTAATACTAGATAATCACCCATGGTGTCAAACACTTCGTATATTAGAGTTATTATTTTCCTAAATTAATAATATTTTTTAGGTTGATTGTAGACAAAATTGATTCTAACAATGACGGCCTCATTAATAGAGAGGAACTCAAAGATTGGATAAGGTTCACACAAAAAAGATACATTACAGAAGACGTAGACAGACAGTGGAAGCAGCAAAACCCGGATGACAGTACAACTCTTTCTTGGGAAAGTTACCAAAAATTGGTATATGGTTTTTTGGACAACATGGATCCATCTGAAATTGAGAAGGACAATGAAGGTAGAATTTAATTTTTATTTTAAAACAAAAATTGTTGAGTCTAAGATGTCATGCTCAATATAGCAAAAAAAAAGAATGAAAAATTGTTATTAAATTAAATATAAAAATCACATATTCAATAATGAGATTTTTATGTTACAACATACATTCTTCTTTAATAAACTAGAAAGGTCCATACATTTCCACTATGTATGATCATTATTAACACATTTGACTTATAATATTACGGGATCAGTCAATAGATGGCCATACACGATCAGACTTTTTAAGAGTTTTAATCCATGAAGTATCGAATCCGCAACAAAAGTTCACCTGTATTTGATTAACGGGCAACATACTGCAATGGTTGCTTGGCCTAACTATTTGATACGGGAGGAGTTAAAAATTCCCTTTGTAAAAGAAACTCAAACAATTTTAATTAGAATATAAATTAAAGTACTAACTAATGTCGCATTATTATATTTCTAAATATTTTCCAATCAATGAATCAATCCTGATGACTTTAACAACTTAATTTCTGTTTTATTTAGGTTTTTCTTACAAAAATATGTTGAAGAGAGACAAAAGGCGTTGGCAAACCGCAGACAGAGATGGAGATGATGCCTTAACTAAAGAAGAATTTGCAGCATTTTTACACCCAGAAGAAAATGATTATATGCGTGACTTAGTTGTTGTAGAAACCATGGAGGACATCGACAAGGACTTAGATGGAAAGGTTTCCTTACAGGAGTACATAGGAGACATGTATAGGTAATGTCACAAAATGTAAAGGATATATTGCTTTTCTTTTAAATTACTACGGCGCATTCCAACAGTTCACACTTCTGCGAAACACCTGTTTCTCGTTACAACTTTTTTTTGTTTATATACAGGGTGTAATTGAAATGTGTACAAATATTTGAACGGCGAGGTCTATGTGATACCCATAGAATTAAAAAAAAGGGAGAAAACCTCTATTTTTCGACCATACAAGGTCAAAGTTGGTACATATGAAAATCATTTTAAAATATGTTCAAAGTTTAAGGCTGCCTACAATTTTTCTGAATAACGTTTTTAGGTATCTTTTATATTTATTAATAGATATTGAAATGATTATTGAAAAATTCTCAAGATTTTATACTTTTTAATATTCTTTATTTCAATTAATATCTGACATTTCAAAAATCATCTCCCAAACAAACATGTCATAACAACCATGTCATCTTTTTTTTTAAAGTCCCTTTTACACAATTTTTTTAATTCGTTTTAAAATACACTTTTCATAATTTTGTCTCGTTTTTTACACCATAACAACATTCCCAAAATTTGTTTTCCTAATTTATTTTTATCTTAAAAAGAAATAAAAAAACCAAATTTTAATTTCTATTTTTTCCACTAATATCTTTATTTTTCTTTGATTTCTTTTCGTATTCTTAAATTCTCTTCCTCTGCTAAATCAAAATTAATTTTTATTTCTCCATCTAAATTTTCTTCCAATATACAAAAATATTTTTTTAATTTAATCTTCCCATCCGTGATAATTTCTTTTAATTTTATTTCTCAAAATCGTTTCTCTTTACTTGTTTTATTTCTTCATTTTTATTTTCCATTTGTGCCAATTTTATTTGACATATTTCTTCAATAAATCCTATTTCTATTACTTTCTTATCTTTCTGCTCCTGTAATTCTTCTACCTCTATTATTCTTGCAATCATTTCTTTTTTACTATCTTTTCTTGTTTCTTCTATTTTTTATCTGTATCCTTTCTTAAATCTTGTCTGATTTCTTCTAAGCTATTTCCTACACTTCTTATTTCTTTTTTTTATAATTTCTTCTAATCTTTCTTCAATTCCCATTCATTCTCTATGTCCTCTCCGATTCTAATACCATTTTCTTGAATTTCTTCTCTTAAATTTTTCTCTTGTCCTTTTATATTTTCTTGTATATTTTTGATTTGCTCCTTCTGCTCTTCTTGTTCCTTTTTCATTTTTTCTATTTGTTCTAAACTCTTGTCTAATTTCTTGTTCATTCTTTGACTTTCTTCCCGATTTTCATCTAATTTTCTATTCAAATCTCCCCCCTATTATTCATATCTTCCTTATTTTCTTCTAATTTTCTATTCAAATCTCCCCTCATATTATTTATATCTTTCTTATTTTCTTCTAATTTCTTATTGATACTGATCAAATTTCCATTAACCAATCTTCTCTATCTGTTTCCTCCATCGTTTGGGTTAACTCAATTTAATTGCCCCACGTTGGGCGCCAATTGAAATGATTATTGAAAAATTCTCAAGATATTATACTTTTTAATATTCTTTATTTCAATTAATATCTGACATTTCAAAAATCATATTCCAAACAAACATGTCATAACAACCATGTCACCTTTTTTTTTAAGTCTCTTTTACATATTTTTTTTTAATTCGTTTTAATATACACTTCCCATAATTTTGTCCCAATCTTTACACCATAACAATATGTCGAATTTTGATGTACCGATGATTGATGATAGACATTTTTGGAATTACCAGTGATATTTTTTCAGAGGCGAAGATAACGAAGAAGAAGAACCCGATTGGGTAAAAAGCGAACGCGAACAATTCAACACTTACCGTGACAAAGATGGCGACGGCTTTATGGACGAAGAGGAAGTCAAGAATTGGATCATTCCTCAAGATTTCGATCACGCGGAAGCCGAAGCCCGTCATTTGATCTACGAAGCTGATTCGGATGCCGATGAGCAATTAACTAAAGAAGAGGTTTTGGCAAAATATGATTTGTTCGTTGGTTCGCAAGCTACTGATTTTGGTGAAGCGTTAGCCAGGCACGATGAGTTTTAAGCTTAAACTTTTAGCTGATAGATATCGCGGTATTGTACGAGAGTAGTGGAAAGGTTTCATTTTTTTGACAGGCTTTCTTAGAGCTTTTTTCTTACTTTCAAAAAATTCTTGGTCTTTTCTCTGTGTTTATGGCTAAATATTATTAATTATTATTATAATTAACAAAAATACTAAATTGACAAAATGTCCTATTTTTCTGTAGGGTGTTATTCATCAGTATGTCAGTTTTGTCACTTTTACAAATTCCAGTCATTTGAGATCCTTTTCTCTTTATTTTTTTTTTTAGTAAATGACTATATTAGTAGTTACAACCCCTCTTTTAAAATTTATTTTAAATAAAAATGGATTTTCTTTCATGTATTAACTCTATAACTACCTCTTTTTACTCTTACTCTTGTTATAAATACAATATCTGTACATTAAATGTTCCATTTCCTGTGTTCTTTGAGGTTTTGCTCATTAATCAGTGTCTCCTCATTTAGGTTAGTTTTTCTCTCTATACAGGGTGGCGCAAATTTAATTGAACAGTATTGAGATTTCGTAAACCGACATGATACAAAGTTTTTTTAAAAATTAAAATATCAGGTCCGGTTTCTGAGATATTTGGGAAAACCGAAATTGACGATTTTCGTTTTATTTAACACCCTATCATTTTAAGATAAAAAAAAGTTTATGAATCTTTTTTATTGGAGGCTAAATATCGCTTAACATAGCGTATCCAATTTTTTAAAACAACGTTTCGTCTTTAAAGGGCTACCCTCAACTATTTTTTTTAAATAAGGACCTGTACTTTTTATTTCATTTTTGAAATCCCCGTTTTTTTCTCTATCCAACCATGTAGAATACTTAATTTTTTTTATTAGGATCTTACAATGAACTGCAGTTTAGGAATTTTTCTAAGTACAGTCCTGAATGTTTTTTAAACAACTTTTGAGCAATTTTGGATGTAAATTAAAATAATTCACAATACCTGTTTAATACATTCAAATTTCTAATTATCTAATATAATTCTACGGCAGTGCCGGTCTAAGAGCAAAATTTTGTGTGCGCAAGAATGAGTTTTGGCGCCCCTTACAATGAAAATGGGTATAGAAACCCCTCCAAAAAATGTTATTTGCGCTACAAAACGAATTTGTCAGAACTTAATAATTATCGAATTTGGCATTTTCAAAAACTAAACTATTTTTTTCGAAATATTTTTTCATGTTTTTTCTCATTTCGGCGCCTCTTCCCAAATCGCACGTGTGCGACAGCACACGTCGCACACGCCTTAGGCCGGCACTGTTCAACAGTTGAAGTTTAAATAAATTTTATTTATTTTGTGATTGTAGTTATTTAAGAAAATCGAATTCAGATATTTAATAGAAATTAAGTATACTTAGGGCAATAAGCTGAAAGTATTCAAAAAGATTTATAAATATTTTCAGTGAAAATGTAACAGGATCGTACTTAACAAAATTCCTAAAGTACAGTTCATTGTCAAAACCTAATAAAAATATTAAGTGTTCTACATGGATGGATATAGAAAAAAATTGGGATTTCAAAAATCAAATAACACGTACAGTTCCGTATTAAAAAAAATAATTGAGGGTAGACCTTCAAAGACGAAACGTTGTTTTAAAAAATTGGATACGCTATTTTAAGCTGTATTCGTCCTTCAATAAATAAGCTTTATAACTTTTTTTCTATCATTCAAAATTAATGTGTTAATTAAATAAACCGAAAATCGTCAACTTTCGTTTTTCTCAAATATCTCAGAAACCGGACTTGATATTTTAATTTTGAAAAAACCAATCAATTTGTCTTGAAAATACGCATCTTTTTTCCCATGTATCCAACTTTGTAACTATAACGGTTTCCGAAATCCCATTAGTGTTCAATTAAATTTGCGCTACCCTGTATAGTTTATCAGATATGTGCAATATTCTATCTGTGTATCAAATTTTGTTCCTCCATGTTTTTATATTTTTTAAGGCGCGCTATTTTATTTAAAAGTGAAAAGTAAAGTATTATTAAAAATAATCGCCGGTTCCATACAGTGTGCACATCATAAATGTTACCCATTCTTTTATAAGAAACTCGTTTATAGCAAAATTTTTGTGTATTAATGAAGAAAATGAGACCAAATCTTCCAAAAATATTTTTTGTCTTTCCTTCCGGAGAGAAAACAAATAATACCGATGGTTTGCCGACTCTCGAGCACGCAACAGCCCATGCGAAAAACACGGCAAATCAAGATTTATTCCACACACTCCCAATTATAGACTTTGTGATTATTCCTAAATAAGCTGAAAGTGGGCAAACAACACTTACGATGCGCACTGTATTTTAAAAGTCAATTTTTAATTTGACATTTGCAGTGTTTGTGATAAATGACAGTTGTCGTTATTTGTTTAATATGATAACTGATATGTCAGTTGTCTTATGAATTGGCATATCACTTTTATTAATAAATAAAAAATGAATCTCTTTTCAAATTTAATACTCACCTGTTACGAACGAAAAACTAGTTGTAAATTATAACTTTGAATCTCATCTTTAGTAAATGAACAATTTTTGCATTGAAAAAATGTTTTATTTAATCGTTTAGTGAATAATTTTAAATATTATAAAATTTTCTTAACTATTCATTTTTAAATGAGACCTTTTTACTTGCTTTAATGCCAAATGAAACATTTATAAATAACATACTACACACTTATATACACTGTCCATTCGCATGTAGTTGTCATTAAAGTTGGCTATGATTTGGATTTTTTACGTTTTAGTTTTTAGTCATTTCTTCAATATCAAGTCAATATCTCGTAAGAAACGTGTCTATTTATCTTGTTTACATCATTTAGTTTTATATTAAAAGATAAAAAGGCCGAAAACATGTCATGTCAAAGCCTTTAAAATTCAAAATCAATATATTTTATAACCTTAAAATTATGACAACTGCTGTCAGCCATATGCCATATACAGTAAACTTTAATGACAAGTGACAATTGCAAGTGAATGAATACAGTTGTATATTTATTGCATTTATTAATTACTGTTTTTAAACTAAATTAGTTTTAATGTTTTATTTAGAAAATTGCCAAAAATGGTTTTTGTATATGAAATGGAATGATATTTATTTTACACAATTTTTATTACTTTTTTGGCAATTTTTATGAATTTAAATGGGAATGAACTTGATTTAAATGTTAGCTAATTTTTTTTATATGAATATTAATGTGCCATTTTACTAAATAAGATTTTTATATAAATTATTTTTATTAAAAATTGTTTGTGCTATAATAAAAATATATATTGACATTTTTCATTTTTAAAGCTGTTTTCTTTTTTCTGGATATTTTAGCATTTACAGATCAAGTTAGGTTTTAGTCCTGTCTTGGTCCTGTCCTCCTTTGTCTTAAGTACTATAAGTGTTTTTTGTACTGTCAGCAAAATTAAACAAGGGCATCATAGAAGCAATAACATATCGCATGTACGTGATCTAGCCAGAAGATCTGAGTACTAATTCTAAAATATATTACATAAAGGATAATAATTTTTTTACTAATAAAAATAAAATTATAATATATAAAATAAATTGGGTATTTAGGGTGGCGCCAGGGCCGGTTTAATGTGTACGCGAAGGATGCAGCCGCAGGCGGGCGCCGCGGCCAGGGGGCGCCACAGCTTTTTCTGAATGTAATGTAATGAAAATTCGTCCAAAATAGCGATTTAGGCTACTCAAATTTTGAAAATTTTCCCAGGCCCCCGGTATTACGCCTCCCAAGCTACGCCACTGGTATGAGGGGCGCCACTGAATTGTTCGCATCCACTAGAAAAATATCTAGGACCGGCACTGGGTGGCGCAAATTTAATTGAACATTGGGATTTCAGAAACCGTTATAGATACAAAGCTGATTGAATGGGAAAAAAGATGCGTATTTTCAAGACAAATTGATTAGTTTTTTCAAAATTAAAATATCAAGTCTGGTTTCTGAGATATTTGAGAAAAACCGAAATTAACGATTTTCGTTTTATTTAATTAACACCCTATTTTTTTAAGATAAAAAAAAGTTTATAAATATTTTTTATTGAAGGCCAAATATCGCTCAACATAGCGTATCCAATTTTCTAAAACAACGTTTCGTCTTTGAAGGGCTACCCTCAACTATTTTTTTTTTAAATACGGATCTGTACTTTTTATTTCATTTTTGAAATGCCCGTTTTTTCTCTATCCAACCATGTAGAATACTTAATTTTTTATTAGGTTATTACAATAAAAAAGCTTTATAACTTTTTCTATCTTTCAAAATTAAGGTGTTAATAATATAAAACGAAAATCGTCAATTTTGGTTTTCCCCAAATATCTCAGAAACCGGACCTGATATTTTAATTTTGAAAAAACTAATTAATTTGTTTTCAAAATACGCATCTTTTTTCCTATTTAACCAAATTTGTATCTATAACGGTTTCCGAAATCCCTGTATATCTTATTTTTCAGGTGTAACCGTATTAAATGCTTTAGAGAGATCGACAAAGATGCACATTATTGGATTTTTTTTGTCTTTTCTCTTATAATAAGTAAGTAGTTGGCAGTCAACGTGTTAAATATAATATAATCTCAAATTTTTGTTTCGATTTTTCGCTAGAGCTATACAAATTTGATGTTTTTTATAAGCGTATCCTTCCCTTAATAAAAGGCGTCTCCGTCAATAAGACATGTCTCACGGAAAAGGTATACATATATCTCTTAGCGGTCGTTTGTATAATTTTCTTCCTTTCCTTATTCTCTTTCTTTGACTATGGAATGCAGTTCTAGTGAGAGTGCTCGAGAGGGGTCAAGGGATGGGTCATGGTATTGGTGCATAAGCGGCGGGGTGGCGGGGGGTCGAGTAAGCAGACCAACGAAACAGAGTCGGGATCAGCACTAGTGAAAAAAAATTAAATTTGTACTACACACATGATATAGGGACAAAAATACTGAATGACTCATAAAAATAATAAACATTTCGTTTTAGAGCTCCCAGATTTTGAATATGTGTCTGTCATTGTCAAGCTTATAATGTATAAATAAAAATGTCGACAAAGAAAATTTTCAGATGTGACAGAAAATATAAATTTAGAATTTATTATTAAATAAAATATGTCCAGTTGTGTTCAAAACAGTCGACGAAAAATTATGTAATTAATATTAATATTAAAAGATAAAATTAATAATCTGAAAATGTATTAAAGTTTTTTCACACAAATTAATTTACTTTCCTCAACTTAAATGTTCTTTTTGAAATTTTTCGTTACGTTTCATAAAAAATGAAATTTATTTATAAGAATACAAAAAAATGTGCCATCATTTATTATTAAAATACGACAGAAAAAAACATTCTATCTCTCAAGGTTTAATAGACATAATAATAATAATTTGAGAACAGTTTTACCCTCGGAGCTCTAGAAAACGAGACAAAGATATAAAAAGGAAAGTACATAAATATCTTCTCTCTAGATCAGGGATGGGCAACTAAAACGGCCTCTTACGATGTTAACGTCAGCCCGCAGAATAAATGAAATATATAAACAAAAAAAAGTTGTAACTAGAAACAAGTGTTTCGCAAAAGTATCAACCGTTGGAATGTGGAGTAGTAAAGTTGCGCGAGAAAGATGAGGTACTTATTTTGTGGTTAACCAGCCCTGGTCTCATTTTCTTCTTATTCAGAAATGTGTACATTCTTTTATTCAATAATGTTCAATACATATTCATCTTTATATAATAAAGTAAAGATTAATGTAAATAACATTTTTCTTAGAATATTCTACACAAAAAAATAGAGAATGAAAAATAACTAACGTCTACCGAAATTGACGTTGGTGGTGGTGACTAAAAGGTATAAGCCCGATCCTGGAGAAAAAGAGAGACGGTCACTGGCCGAAGCCGAAGCGATCTTCTATTGTTTCCTACACCCCCATGAATCAGTTCTGGTGTCTGGGGCTCAGGGGTCCACCGACCCGTAACTGGGGACCTGTTCCTCTTCGTCGGCAGGTCTTGCCGTTTTCTGTGTTGCCAGATTTATAGACTGGAGTTTCCATTCGATAGTTATTGGTAAATAGTCAACTTTTTTGTTGATAGTTGTAGTTGTACATTTCGAACACTACTAGTACCTAATACTCAGGTAGATAATAAAATACCACATTTAAATTAAAAAAGAAAATTTATTATAGTTATAGCCTTTATGAAATATTGGCCCCATCAAATTTAATAGTAGAAGAAAAGCAACTAAGATGATTCGGCCATTCTTAGGAAAGAAAAGAATGAGAAAAACCAGAAAAAAAATCGGATGTGGCCATGCACATGACTTTACCATACTTTAACGGCCATACGGGCTCATAATCCAATTACTCGTACACATTTAAGGCAGGTCATGCCTGGCAAGAGCGTACAATTGTCTCCATGAAACAAAACACTTCTACTGCGCTTGCGCTATTATGCAACTATGTTATTCCATATTTTATTTTTAACTCGCTTATAATACAAAATTTGAAAAAAGTTTTTAAACAAAATTTATAGTAAATTTAATTTAAAATAAATTTTTTCTCTTAATATTTTTACATAAACTTAATAGAAACGATAATAATTGCGAAAATCTGAAAATTCTCAAGAGTAAACCCCCACTTCCGGTTGTCCGATTTTGCCCAAAATCTAATCAGCTCATTAGCATGTTGTAAAAATGCTAAATATAAAATTTGGTTAGGAAATTTCAATCGCAGTTGGAGTTAGAGCGCACACAAATTTTTCCGGACTACATACTCCATACATACATTTTCTGGAAATGGTCTTAAATGACTTAGGGGGTCTCAAAACATGTAAATCCACTGAAAGCTGAACTTTTTTTTTGCGATTACAATACTTTACCTATGGTAAAGTAAAAAAAGTTTGTGAAGAAAAAACGACAAAGAAGTCGAATGCCGCTCCAAGCTTTGTTCTGATTGGTTAATTCTGCATATTGACATCTGTACTTATAGGTTTGATAGGTTTTGAGTTATGTGGGAACAAACCTTATTTATATATTTTTAGATGTGCTACCATCTATGGTAAGAAGAGAGTATTGACATTAAATTTTGACTGAATCTAGTCTTCTATTTTATCCCTTTCAGAGATTAATACAAAGTGAGTAAACCAGTAAGGAATTTTAATTTATTAGATTCGACATCCTAAGACCGGTTTCTGCCTTTCGGCTTCATCAGTAAGGCTTTTCGAATCCAATAAATAAAATTCCAAACTCGTACAAGTCGAATCTAATAAATTAAAATTCCTTACTGGTTTACTCACTTTGTATTAATCTCTGAAAGGGATAAAATAGAAGAGAGTGACATCTTGACTAGATTCAGTCAAAATTTAATGTCAATACTCTCTTCTTACCATAGATGGTAGCACATCTAAAAATGTTATCTTATAGCAGATATAGCTATTGACTTGTACGAGTTTGGAATTTTATTTATTGGATTCGAAAAGTCTAACTGATGAAGCCGAAAGGCAGAAACCGGTCTTAGAATGTCGAATCTAATAAATTAAATTTCCTAACTGGTTTACTCTTATTTATATATATTATTTTGATATTAAGACCTTTTTATATTTTTATAACTTTTTATTCAAAACAAATATTTACAAATCTCAGGGTTTTTGGTGAATTCATAATCTGACATTTCTAAATTTTCTTTATTCATTGACAACTCTCTATAACTTACTACTGTCAAAAAAAACTCCCTATTACACTATAACAAACTATAACCTAACTTACACACTACAATATATTCGTAATTTTTTAAATTATCCTTGTATAAATCGGGCTAAATTTTGTTTTGCAATTGAAAATAGTCAGCACAGATGTTATTAAAATCATTCTGCTGATTATTATCAACTCTGATACTTAACGGTGACAAAAAAATACTCGCACTCCCTTCCACTCGTGCGGATTGGAATCCTTTATTGCTATTGTATCAACCCCATAGATTTTTTCTGCTAAACCGACCTCAGACAATAGAGTATAACGTTTCATTTTGGTACGTGGTGGTGGTAACTAATATAATGAATGTGTGACGTAACTTTTTTAAACAGATGGTATTTCAGCCGTGTCTCCATACTAGGGGGTGATAAGCACAGAAACGTTGTAAGGGGTGAGGTAAATTTTTAGTAAAACTTCTAAAGTTCATTTATCGGTTTTACTGATAGATGGGAGCATATTTGCGGATTTTAGATCTTGGCCACGAATTCATTTTTATTTTAGTCTAACTTCTACAATCTAGATCAGTGATTCCCGCATGCCGTCATAAAGGAACCGCGAAATATTCAAAATAGTAAGTATCTTTCAATTTTTCGCTGTTAAATCTGCAATCGCTTTTAAAAAGGGAAGTTTTCCAATTTTTCAAGGAAATCAAAAATTTAGAAAAAAATCGGATGTATTAAGGGCGCCGCGGAAAAAATCCGTTTATTTAAGGAGTCACAAACCGAAAAAGATTGGGAACCTCTGATCTAGATTAATATTGAGGAATATGATTCTTCTACTTTTGGAATGGTAGGTAATAAATCCTTTTTTAATTAGGAATTCAACATAATATAGGGTAGGTCTTTAGGGGAGGTGGAAATAATGCCAGTCGACAAATCCACTTCCCCCTACAACTGATATTTGACACGTTTCATTCGACCATTTGTTCAAAAGTTATCGAGGGCAATTCTTCTTCCGCTGTAATTCTCTTGTTCCGCTGTAATTGTCTTGTTCCCCTGTAATTCTTTTGTTCCGCTGTAATTGTCTTGTTCCGCTGTAATTCTCTTGTTTCCCTATAATTCTTTTGTTCCGCTGTAATTCTCTTGTTCCGCTGTAATTCTTTTGTTCCGCTGTAATTCTTTTGTTCCGCTGTAATTCTCTTGTGTCGCTGTAATTCTCTTGTGCCGCTGTAATTTTCTTGTTCCGCTGTAATTGTCTTGTTCCGCTGCAATTCTCTTGTTCCGCTCTAATTGTCTTGTTCCGCTGTAATTCTTTTGTTCGGCTGTAACAATGCAGATGAAGAAGAATGCAGAGGAAGAAGGGTTATCCAGGGTAATTCTTCTTCCGCTGTAATTCTCTTGTTCCGCTGTAATTGTCTTGTTCCCCTGTAATTCTTTTGTTCCGCTGTAATTCTCTTGTTCTGCTGTAATTCTCTTGTTCCGCTGTAATTCTTTTGTTCCTCTGTAATTGTTTTGTGCCGCTGTAATTCTCTTGTTCCGCTGTAATTTTCTTGTTCCGCTGTAATTGTCTTGTTTCGCTGTAATTATCTTGTTCCGCTTTAATTGTCTTGCTCCGCTGTAATTGTCTTGTTCCGCTGTTATTCTTTTGTTCCGCTGTAACAATGCAGATGAAGAAGAATGCAGAAGAAGAAGGGTTATTCAGGGTAATTCTTCTTCCGCTGTAATTCTCTTGTTCCGCTGTAATTCTCTTGTTCCGCTATAATTCTTTTGTTCCGCTGAAATTCTCTTGTTCCGCTGTAATTCTCTTGTTCCGCTGTAATTTTCTTGTTCTGCTGTAATTTTCTTGTTCCGCTGTAATTCTCTTGTTCCGCTGTAACAATGCAGATGAAGAAGAATGCAAAGGAAGAAGAATCTAGAGGAAGAAGAATGCAGAGGAAGAAGAATGCAGAGGAAGAAGAAAGCAGAGGAAGAAGAATACAGAGGAATAAGAATCCAGAGGAAGAAGATGGTTTTAAATAATTTCCAATTAACACAAGTGTTGTTTTCCTGCTAAGTTGCCAAAACTGTAACGGTTTACATCACACCATATTATATTAATTTTACCTAAGAAACTTCTTAATTTTTAATAATCGGAGATCTAACGTTGTCGCTTACCTACCGAAGGGTTAATTATCTCGTGTCGCCACTGCTTAACAGAATGACTATGTTGTACCAAATTCTAGTTACCAGTGATAGCGGGTAATTACTTAGGAAAGTTACAACTCCCTAGGCAACCACCAATTACTTCACTATTAACCATATTTTAAGCAACAAGTTTCACAGAGCGAGTTTCAGTTCCCGGATGTTCGGTTGAAGTGTATACACTATCACATAAAATTGAGAAACTTGCGCTGTACCGGACGTTGTACTCAATAATTCTGCAAAAATTATTTATTTAGACTAACCAACTTTACTAATGAAAATTAGACCAAATCTTCCCTTTACAATATTTTTTGTCTTTCTTTCCGAAGAGAAAACAAATAACACCGATGGTTTGCCTACTCTCGAGCACGCCCATGCGAAAAACACGGCAATCCAAGATTTATTCCACACACTTCCAAAGATTGACCTTGTGATTATTCGCTTACTATTTACCTCCAAACGCAGCCTACGCTCTTCTTCAGTCTCATTGGATGTTGTATAATATTATGTACAGACTAATAAAACTATGTCGTTGTACGTGAAATAATAAAATTTATAAAAAAAATGATTTTCCCATTTATTTAAAATGTAGAACTAAACAAAATTCCTACTTGCGACACCAGAAGCTGCATAGTACAAAGGCATTATTTCGTAAAATTGTCCCATTAGTGTCTCCAAATCATATTTATTTCAACATTCCGGAGCTTCAGCTATACTGCAAAGAGAAAATAGCATTTTATTCTCATGAACGAGATGAGAGATTGAATCTCTCAAAGAAAAGAGCGACTACTTTGTCTGTAATGGACATTTAAATACATTCTTCGGAAATGGCGGCAAACTCATTTTTAAATGTCATAGGCCAGTATTCTGCTTGTACAAAAATTTATACTCTGGCAGTTGGGTAACACAAAAATTTAAAAAAAAAATGGCACATGATAAACGTATCGATTATAGGTAGAAGTTTATATACCAGTTAAAAACATGGATAACCAATAATATGTGTACCCAGGAAGGAATAAAGAATGTGTACCTACTGGTGATGATGATATATTTATCTACAATATTCATATTTTGATACGCTTGATATATTTTATATACCCTATATCCTAGTATGCAATACAAAATCAATGACCAGTTTAAAATACTTAACAGAACAGACATTGCAAAAAAATCCTAACATACGACCAAAACGACTTGAGTCTTGTATTCTAGACTTAAGTTTTTTTTTGATTAACAGATTAACATCCTAACCCAAAATTTTGGTAGTAGTAAATGCCAAAATAAGTCAGAAATTTTCATCAGAAACTAATCTTTGAATACTGGCCTAAAAGTTTGTTGTATTTTCATCTTCTTTTCATATATTCACAAAGGAACAAAATTTTTAGACATATTTCAATTTCAAAAGTGTGTCTTACCCGAGAATCCTATAATGATATTCAAATGTAAACCGTAGTCAGGCCTTTTCGCCTCTTGGCTGTAATTTATTGAAAAAAGAATAGGTTGACAGGCATTTTTAACGGCAGTCGAATATAAAAAAAAAGATTTTCTGGTGTATACAGTATGTTATAACTAAAAACTTAGAAAACAAGCAGAGTATGGAATAAGGCACTAATTTTTACGTACAATAAATTGTTTTTTTATCGGTAGGTACCCTATTTTGCGTATTTAAAGTACACCTCATGATGAACGAACGTAAACAATGTTAAAATTGGCGAATATATAAAATAGTCCGAAGCAGGAAGCAGTCTGAAAATGGTTACAGCGTTGCCAAACATTCAATTTGAATTTCTCAACTTTATATGCAGACATTAGATCTCAGTTATTCACAAATTAATGTTATTTGAAATGAATTGAATATATATGGAACTTACAATATGAACTCGTAATTCCAAAATGTATGTCCCTGAAATTTTATGCATTTCAAATGGTGTTTTTCAAAATATGACAGAATAATTTGTACTAAAAATTATGGATGTCATTTAGTGGTTATATTTGCACATTTAAACTGGATTTGTAATCTTGCATATTGAAAATTGACAAACTATAATTATAGTATTGGCATCTGGTTATCAAGATTACTTACATACATACTTATATTTTTTTTAATATCAACAACAATAACTGGGCAGAATCAAACAATAGAATTTCTGAAAGTTTCTTCTTTAAATTGACATTTTGTCATCATACAAATAGCTGGTTAATAACGAAACAATGTAGGCACACAGATTAAACATTACGAATCTCTGGTTTTCTCTCCTAGCCAGGAACAAAAGTGCATCAAATTACGTTGGCGAGTTACCTGGGGGGATTATCATTACCGCGCAACAACATACAACCGAGTTACAAAGAGGGCAGTTATTTGCATAGGGGACAAAACTTCGAGATTATGTCCTTTGCATTATTCAGCGATTACCGGTAGACCGACGGACCATTTTCATCGTTACACATTCCATAAACTCGATGGCAAACTTTCCATTGCCGGTATTTTAAAATAAGATCATTCAAAAATATTATAAAAACAAAATTCCCAGATGTGACAACAAGTTGCTTCGATCGGCATTGGTATTTGTTCTGCAACTTGAAAATAGATAAACTGTACATAAAGTAATGGATAAATTCATCATTTTGGTACAATGAAAAGTTCTAAATGTGTTATTCAGTTTTGTTCAGGCTATATTTGGAATTTGGAAATTTGGAATTTATATGAAAGGCTGATTTTTAAAACCTACTACGTTTGGAGTCTAAAGTTGAACGGTTAGGAAGTATAGATATAATATTAACTTAACAAACAATTGTACACAATTGTTACAATTTTATTGAAAATTAAACATTTTTTCTTAAGTTTCCTATGTCGGCACATGAGCCACTGCCTTTTTATAGAGCTACACGAATTAAAATTGGAATTGTTTGGATGCTTTTCATCTTTTGTTATCATATAGTAAGTACTGTTAGCTATCTCCATATATGTAGGTATAATATACGGAATGGAATATGTGGAATAGAAGGTATGATTGCATATTGGAGTGTGTACTTTAAGACTAAGGATGCTGCAACAAAATTAGGTTCGTTCATGAATTCGAGCCAGAGAGACTCTAGAATTCTGTTTACTTTTTTATTATTTACACTCTTATTTGCAATTCATGTTAGGAAATTGACTTTTTTGTCTTTTGTTTCATGACATAAACATAAACAACAAAATAATTAGCCAAATAGGTTCGCTTATACAAACATTCGGTAATTGATTTTTAGTTATATAGATTCTATATATTCTGCATCATGAATGAATGTTTATTACGATAGAATTCCAAATACAATAATTTATCATAATAATACTTATTCATTTCATAGTTAAACCGACATACGTTAACTGTAAATAGAGGGAACTTAGATGATTCCAAATAACCTTGGTTACTAGGTCTAACGCCTTTAATAACCGAGATACTTGGTGTTTCTTTAATTTTGGCCAATATTTTGATAATCCGTAACTTTAGAACCACGCTGTAGATTTGTCTCATATTTGGTACGTATAGTGTGTTAATAGCCCAAGCCTATAGTGTAAGAACTGCAATTAAAATCCAGATCCGGATTAAGACGAATTTGTAAAATTTGAAAATCTCCAAAACAACATCCTGTGTGTCAGATTTTTTAAAATTGGGATGGATGTTTGAAAAGAACGGAAAAAAATGAGTTAAAGTTAAAAATATTTTTAAGTGCACATCCCATTCTAATACTGGAGTTTTAACGTCAAATTACATCAAATGCATTATTTCCATTTTCACAAGCAGTAATTTTCGAAATATCTGGTAGATTTCTTATCAGGTATCATTTTTTAGTAGCCCAATCGTATAATGTAAGGACTACACTACAGTTAAAATCCAGATACGGATTAAGAAAAATTTGTAAAATTTGAAAATTCCCAACGCAACACGCTGTACATCAGATATTTTTTAAATTGGATCGGACATTCGAAACGAATGGAAAAAAATGGGATATGCTGACATATTTTTATAAATGCACATCTCGTTCTACGTATTACTAAACTTTTAAAGTAAATTCAATTAATGCAATACATATTGTCATTTTCATAAGCCATAACTTGGCCGAAATGGATGAAACACCCCGTATCTCGGTTAATAAAGACGTTAGACCCATTAACCAAGGTTATTTTGAATCACCTAAGTTCCCTCTATTTACAGTTAACGTATGTCGGTTTAACTATGAAACACCCTGTATAAACACATAATAAACAAAATAAGCCAGAGAAACCACACAAATGGCTTGCACGTGACTATAAATTATAAAATCCTTTTTTAAAATTATAAAAACATGAAAACATATAGCCTAATAAATATGAAAACACCTAAAATTTAAAATATACATATACAAAATTAGTAAATTTTTCCCTAACTAAAATTAATTTAATTAAATTTTAAAATTATGATACTTAAATCAAACCTTATATTTTGAAACATTATAAGTGATCAAGTATTTGCTTATTATGTTCTATTCAATTAATTCTTGTATTACTTTTCTAGGTCTGCTTTTGACATGCCCTTTAAGCATTTTTTTAAAAGTGTTTAATCTTGTTTGTTTCTGGATATTTTCTGGTAAACTATTGAATAATTTAGTGCCTAAGTAAAGATAACTCCTTTGTCCCTTATCCTTTTTCATCAAGGGTACGACATATTTATGTCTGTTCCTCGTCTCATAACTGTGCTCGTATCTATGTCTATGTAACGGATCTTTATTTAAATATTGTCTTATATTTATTTGTACGAAAAATAATTGTCGTATATCGAGTATGTTTATTACATGGTAAGAACAAATGGATAAAAATCTAAAGTGAAAAATATTGCTATTGCCCCGAGCAAAGTCGTATTCTTCTTCTAAATTATTTGTTCCTTTCTGCCTTTGTTCCAACATTGCAACAAAGCTAAAGATATATAGTTGATTTTGATCCTCTTTACTGTGTGTGAAATCGACAACTGCTATTACGGAATACACAAAAGTTTATACACCCTATAATATCATCTCTATCACTCTAGTGTGAAATAAAATCATTAATTTAAGCCGTGAAACCCCGTCGTGCTATATGCCGATAAGGGAACCGCGTCTATGGTTATGCAGGACCGTCGTATAAGGGGCCATTTCTAAAAAATAATTAAATTATAGAATATCTAAATTCAATTGGATTTCTAAATCTACCAATTCGCTAATTTCGATTCAAATTTGGATTTTATAAAAAGGCATGAAACATAATCATCATTAGTAAAGTACAAAACAAAAAATGATTAGGAAGTGTTTTGGAGTTAATAAAAATGTGATTCATATTCATTTTAACTGATTGGATAGTGAATCCATGTTTTTAATAATTTTAATTTCGTTAAAACCGGGCCTGGAGTCGTCTCAAAATGGACGACACATATATTTCTGTTTCGATAGTTTCCTTAGACTGAGATAAAATTATTAAAATTGCAAATCAAGAGTTGGAAATAATAATTACTGTTCCCCCGTGTAAACTTTAAATACGTTCCCAGACCAACCCTGACGGTGGTCTGTTTGCATAAAGGGTGATTTTCTCTTTGTAGGGCAGTAGCAGCAAAAGCAGCAGCAGCGTGGCATGTCGCGTGCACATCTGCACAAGGCAGATGCAAGGCCGAAACTGCCCTAAAAACTGATCGAATACGCACGTGCCTTTTTTCCCTTTTTCTATTGTCGGTGCTCTTGATAAAACTGCTGGATTATTGCTAATCATACTTCATGAAATTCATTATCATATGATGAATGAACGTCATTGCAAATGTTTACTGTTTAGGGTTTTAGGGGGAAATGTAGCCCCGAAATTTCACATCTGTTCTAGTGACAGGGGGAAAACGATGAAATCAATTTTCTGTTGTTTATTATGACAATGAGCTTTATTAGTGGCACCGATGGGTTCATTTATTTTTCAATTTTTTTTTTCAAATTATGGTATTGTATTGCTGACATTAAAACTAGCGATTTACTTGTAGCTAAGTGGATTTAAATCTCTTTCTTATTTATAGTCCAAGAAATGAAGTAAAATCATTCAGCAGGAAAGGTGTCTAGTTCAGAAGTAGAAAACTTTCGTTAGTGGCGTTTTGGGTGGGGGCATCAAAAAGTGAGGGGAAAAAAAACTTGGGCAATCGATAAATTATTCTTTTTTAATCAATTATTGTTCAAAACAATTTTTCATGAAAATAAACCCCTCCCGAGTTATATATACATTTCTAAAAGCTTTTTTAATATGTTAGTATTACGTAAAAATTGATATTGAAATTTTATATCCTTGAGCTAACAATTAAAATGTTTTTTTTATTTTTCTACGATTAATACGAAGGAAGATATAGCAATTCAAAAATGGGTGTTTAAAATAGTAGTTTGTACAACAAGTGCGCAAAGCTTTTCCCACGAGCGCAAATCAAGCGAGTGTGAAAAGTGCTTTGCGTACATGTCGTACACCATACTTTTTCTACGACCACACTTTTTAAAGACAACAAAATATTAATGTTTATTTACTTTAATTTTAGAATGTGATAACTACAATATATATAACGTAACATAATTTATATATGTTTTTAATATACAATTGTCTTTATGCATATATGAAAAATTGTCAAAAAAAATAAATAAAAAAAAATGAAAAAAAAAAATACATTTTCTGAAAATGACTTAATTTTGTTTGTCTCCTTTCAACTCATAAATTTGGAGTACTGTTTTTCTTACTTTCCCCTTGAAATATCTGGTAATAAATTTTCTGTGGCCATTCTAGCTATTTCTTCAATTTTCGGTGGTGTATTCTCCACATCAGAGCCGGATGATGTATGTTGGTTCATTTCCTACGGTATATATTTGTTTATAAACCAGATGTCTAGAAATAATTAGGTAAGTAATAAAATACTAAATATATCAAAATATACTTACGAAAAGATAGCAAAGGTAAAATTCTAAAAATTTAAATTTAAAATATTGGAGCCAAATGTCATTCGACAATGAACTGTCAGTTTATAGAACACAAATCAATCAGAAATTAGGTGCCACCGACTCTGTTATTTAATATGTCTATGCACTATGCACTTATTTTGCGCACAGTTCTGTCACTTTTCCGCACACATATGTCATTTTGTCCTTGCACTGTGAGCAATTGCCTACTGTGCAAATGAAAATTTGTGCAGAAAAGCGTACTTTGAATGGTGGTCGTAGAAAAAAGTATAAACAGTTCTCCAAACAATCAAAATGTCACAATTTTGAAAAATACTCGACGTACGTGAAGCTATTATTGTAAATGGTGCTCTTGTTAATGCACATATTATATACAGGGTGTCCCATTAAGAATGGAACATAGAACAACCGCAGATTCTCCAATTCAAAATAAAACGATTAAGCGAAATATGCTTAGATAAAATGTTACTCATTTCCGTTGAAGTTGAAAACTGAAAAATTATTAATGGCCATAATTTTTTTAATACACCGTATAATTTTACTCAAATCGGCACACTTGTTAAATATAAAATGCAACTAACAGTAAAAAAACAGTTCAGTACGCTCTACCAGTGGCGTACGGCAGGAGTAAGTAATGCTTGTACCCCTTCTAAATGTTACGCCGCTGTCTAAATTTTAATTTTGACTATAATTTTAATTTTTTTGATATTTTCTAAGTCAATAATGTACACTTGCTTGGCCACCATGCAGTCCTGAATTTAATCCTTTAGATTTTTATTATTGGGGCTACATCAAAAGTCTTGTTTATGGTGAAGCAATAAATACCCGTCAGGAACTTTGGAACAAAATTCAGAATGCTGCTGCTACAATTCGACAAAATCAAGCAAATCAGTTGTTTAAAGTGAGACAGTCTTTAGTTAAACGTCTAAGGAAGTGTATACAAGTTAATGGTGGACACATTGAAAATTTGTTGAAGTAAAAATTTCATTAGTTTTTACTTTGTTTGGTTTTAAGACAAAATTGTAAAAATGAATATTATTAATAATAATACAAATAAAAAGTACATGTCTATCTATCTTTAACTGCGAATATCTCGAACAACAAACTAACAAGTGTACATTATTGACTTAGAAAATATAAAAAAAAAATTATAGTCAAAATGAAAATTTAGACAGCGGCGTAACATTTAGAAGGGGTACAAGCATTACTTACTCCTGCCGTACGCCACTGGTAGAGCGTACTGAACTGTTTTTTTACTGTTAGGTGCATTTTATAATATTTAACAAGTGTGCCGATTTGAGTAAAATTATACGGTGTATTAAAAAAATTATGGCCATTAATAATTTTTCAGTTTTCAACTTCAACACCCCGTATTTCGGAAACGAGTAACATTTTATCTAAGCATATTTCGCTTAATCGTTTTATTTTGAATTGGAGAATCTGCGGTTGTTCTATGTCCCATTCTTAATGGGACACCCTGTATAATATACAGTTTTAGAGTAATTGACTTCTTTCACTTATGTGACTAGGTATAGGTGCATTTATGTTTTTTTTGGTAAATTATTGTAAATGATTTGTATAAATATTGTATGTTTTTTGTAAAATTTATTATTATTAAAGTTATTATTATTTCAATGTTGTTAAAAATTAATGAAACACGAAGTAAGTAAGTTAACTAATTAAATGCTAATTTAGTGCGTTTATTTTAATTTTACTTATTTAGTGCAAATTTTTAATTGTTAAAAAGATTAGGAAAATGCTTATTTGGAAAAAGTTTGTGTATAATTTTTATTAATAATATATATAATAATAATAATAATAATAAAGAAAGTTGATCGTTCTAGCGTAAATATCTAGAAAAATATGACTTCCACAAAAAAAATGTATACAACATCCTAATGAGAGAAGAACATTGGGAACATTTTAAGGCCATCCAGAACATAAGCAGAAAAAAGTTATGAACAAAATAATGTTTTTTCTATTTTTTACGCCATTTTATTAGCTAGACGGCGTTATTTGAAAAAAAAAAAATCCTTTTACAGAAAGTCGTAACATATGTTTCTACAATTGACCAGTAATTTTTAGCCCTATGGGATAATTATCAATTAAGTTTTGGTCTGTTAAAGTTGAGCTAAATTTTTGTTTTTTATAAGACATTTTCAATTTTTGGTCAATAGCCTGAAAAGTATTGATTCTTTTTGAAAAAAAAAAAGACTTTGAGCAAATGTTCTTCCAAATAATTTCCATCTTTTTGTTTTTATCTTTTGTTTGTTACGAGATATGGCCGTTTGAAATTCAATGTCATTTTTTCGGGTCAAATATTGAAAAAACGGTCATTCCAATGAAAAAGTTTGTCATAACATGACATTTCGGCGATATCCTAAGCTTTAAAATGGTTTATTGTACATATTATCAGGCAAAAAAAAGTTATGGGTAAAAAATACATTTTTTTAAAGAAATTAAAGTGATTTAAAATCTCTATCTATTTCTCTCTTTGATTCGAGATACCGAAAAACCGATTTTTATTCCAAATAGAAAAATAGAATTCGCTTCTTTCGCTTCAAACGTATTCGACAATTTTTTTGCGAAACAAAAGTGCCGAGGTCCTTTAGAAGTTCGATCGACAAACGATCTCGAATTTTCTTTTTGCTTCACTTTTATGACGTCTAGACGCAATGAACGGGGAATTATCGACTTTAAATGTTTTAGTATCAAATAAATTAAATTTGAGAGCAGACATATCAAGTTTGATTTTTTTACTTTTTTGCTACAAAGTACACAATTTTGCAGAAAAAATTTTTAGAGTCGTACACATTTTATTTAATTTTATAAAATTAAAAACAAAATTCCCAGATGTGCCGATAAGCCGCCAACGCCGATCAAAGCAACTTGTCGGCACATCTGGGAATTTTGTTTTTATATTTTGAAAATTGACAAACTATATTACAGTGATTTTAGGTTTACTTGACTATGTTAAAATAGACACTGCTCGAAACAATTAACTCTATATTTTTTATACCGTTAGAAAATCTTAACCAGTATCTTTTACTGAAGGCGCCTGCCTGCCTGCCTACAGATGCAGCCGTATGTTACCCACAGTATTATAAAGGTAGATTAGCGAGGAACAAAATATTTATTACGAAACAAAGAGTCCGCTATTTTCCTGTTTTCCTAACCGCGTATAGTATTCAATGGCTTTGTATAAGGTATCTCGGGGAAGATATATAAAAATTTATTAGTCTGGCTCCCCTTTATTTGGGAAATGTGGCTATATATCTTTCAAAAGTTCAGCTTGACACCCTCAAAGAATTTATCGCCATTTTCACCTATAGTTACTTCAGCGGCGTAGATCCTATTGCAACGAAATTTACAGAAAAACCAATTTAGTATTCTTCTTTACGAATTCATTTTTGAAGAGGCGTTCAATTCGACAGTATTGCTTAAATAAATAGAAATAAAATAAATTGTGTAAATATATGAAATGTATTTGACAGATATTTATTCGAAAATTTGGGAAATCAGTGTTCGATATTTAAAAAAAATTAAAAATCACAAAGATGTATCCCCAAACATTTTGAAAATATTCAGTTACATTAAATTTTGTAATCAAAATTGTAAAAAAAATAACAGCGACCCACGGCAATGTATTAAGTCACAGTTACAGAAAATTCACAGTGAAAGGAAAGTTTATTTTGCTAAAAACTTTACCAAGTACAAAATAAAGTAGACGTATGTTATGTCTCTTAGAAAATATTAATCTTTATTTCGTATGACGAGCTGACAGGCGAGGGAATTAAAGTGGAAAAATATGTATATTTTAAAAAAAAGCATATTTTTGTATGTTTACTTATATCAGAAGAAAATATATTTCTAGAGTCAAAGGGTTTTTTGTAGAATTCTAATCCAGAATAAAAAAAAATACATTTTCATACGACCACCTAAGAAAATAGCAATTTCCGAATTGTTTTGACACTTCGAAAGTGACAAATATCATACGAGTCCCGTTAAAGTTAAAAAGAAGAAGCAATATCACACAGTCGTGTACACAGCGACTGTGAAAGTGCTGTCAATCGTTATGAATAATTAGTAGTAAAAATGGTAAGTGATGAATTTTTGATGGAATTTACTCACCAGAAATATTACCTGCTTAAAGCTGCTGCCCCAAAAATCATACAACTAAGTCATGGAGTGAAGAAATATAAAAGGCATTAAGGCTTCTTTTTCTGAAGATATTATTTAAATTAAGTTAATAAATATATTAGAATTTTCTTTAAAGCACAATAAAAGATTATTTTTAAAATTTTATTTTAAATCCTAAAATTAATATACCCAATGATTAATATTTTATAAAAAAAATAGTGTACATAACTCGTAATTGGTCACTTTCCACACTTGTTACGTAATATACTATTTTCTACGATCACTATCCAAAGTAGGCTTTTGCACATTGAAATCTAACTAAAAAGTAGATGTTTTCCGCAATTTGTCATAATTTGACATCCCATAATTATTAAGAAATGTTACATTTAATCTGCTTCCACAAAAATCAGAAAAGAAATATAAAAATGAATAGTCTTTTCAGTTGGAGTGAAAAAAGTTAGAAAATATTCAGAAAATGTAGTTTTTGTATTCTGTTCTATCAAAAACTATACAGGGTGTATCATAAGGAATGGTCAATATTTCAATCATAGGTACAGCACCTCGAAATATTAATAATTTACTAAATAACTCTGGGTCAAATGTTATTTACTACTAAGATACAGGGTGTTGAAGATACAATTTATTTTTCGTTTTTTTGCAATAATTTCTTTATTATTTATTATATTGACTTGAAATTTGGTATGGTTATATTTTGAGATAGTAAATCATAAGTAATGTTATCAATTTTGATATTAGATAAAGAGGGGGCCACCTACACTCTACTGGATGAAGAAAAGTATCATTTTTTTTATTCCTGGCCTTTTTTGAATTTTTTTCAAGTCTTTATGATACACCCTGTAAATTTGAACAAAAAAGGTATACTTGTTTTAATAGCATAAATTCAGCTCATTTCGAGATATTTGCATTTAAAATATTCTAGCCACAGTATCTATTTAATTTACATATTTCAACATAGTAGGCTTTGAAACTAAAATGAAAATGTACATCTGTCAAATAATTAATTGTTAGTTGGCAGCAGCAAATCCAGAAAAACTTATTTGTACATAAACACAAAAATGATATCTCTCATTTCTGAATTGGAGAAATGGTTGTGTCGACGCATTTTCATTACCTACTTAGATGGAATTTAGTGAACAAAATTACATCTAACAATTAATTATTTGACAGCTGTACAGGGTGGCCAAATAAGAATGCGAGGTACTGTATCTGGGAAACTATCCATGCGGAAAAAAAAGTTATTACTAAAACGGCCAAGAGAAAAACCTGGAAAATATTTTCAAGTTTCTGATATGGCCGCTAGAGGGCGTAACTGCAATCTTGAATCTAAGAAAGTGATGTTTCTGTGAATTCCGCTATATTAACCTAACAAAAAAATACCTGATCTTTAAAGTAGAGGATAATCTGAACCTTTTTTGTTTGACAATTTTTACTGTATCTCTAAAAATAAAGTGGTGGGGGGTATTCAAAGGTTTCAGTAAAAAACACCCTGTATATTCGAAACAACTGAGCCGATTTTAACAAACTTGGGCTAGTTGAAAGAGCTATTCTTGGGCTACAAATGTTATAATATTTGAAGTATTGTTAGTTTCACATGTCGCCGCTAGATGGCGTTTTTCGACATTTCGACAGAAGTAGTTAAATGATGCCTAAACAAGCTCGCGAAAACCGCATCTCGATATCTTGTTCCTAACCTAAAATTTAGGCCAAAGAAAATTTTATACGGAAATCCCTTAAATTTTTATTGTTTCAACTAGTTAATTCCTTTTATTATGTAAGTTGTGGCCCTAAAAAGGACCGATTTAAAAAAGAAAAGTTTTTAGTGCCCCCGTAAACGCTCTAAATGCTGACCATCACGCTCTATGCATTGCTGGGTAGACAAAACTGCAGCTTCAATTTCGGCTCTCGGTATGTTACGTAATGCATTACGAATTCGGTTTTTCATTTCTCTCTCGTCGGAGGTTGTCTGAAAATCAAGACAAGTTAAGTCTGGTGATCGCGCAGGCCATGGAAACAGACTTCCTCTTCCAATCCACCGCTGTTGTAACACTGCACAATAATGGAGAATTTTTATTTCAAATTATTTGGACCGATGAAGCCACCTTTAAAATCTGCATAATATGCATTATTGGTCTGCAGAAAATCCGCATTGGTTGCGTGAAGTTCAGCACCAAGGACGTTGGAGTTTAAATGTGTGGTGTGGCATACTGGGAGGCCGAATTATTGGGCCATATTTTTTCGAGAAATCCCTAAGCGGCAATATCTTTCTTGACTTTTTGGCCAACAAATTACCGTTGTTGTTGGAAAATGTGCCACTGGAAATACGTCAAAACTTGTTTTTGCAATTGGAGGGTTGCCCAGCACATTATGCTATTATTGTGCGAGAGCATATTAATGCAGTATTACAACAGCGGTGGATTGGAAGAGGAAGTCTGTTTCCATGGCCTGCGCGATCACCAGACTTAACTTGTCTTGATTTTCAGACTCAACCTACGACCAGAGAGATATGAAAAACCGGATTCGTAATGCATTACGTAACATACCGAGAGCCGAAATTGAAGCTGCAGTTTTGTCTACCCAACAATACATAGAGCGAGATGGTCAGCATTTGGAGCACTTACGCGGGCACTAAAAACCTTTCTTTTTTAAATCGGTCCTTTTTAGGGCCACAACTTACATAATAAAAGGAATTAATTAGTTTAAAAAATAAAAATTTAAGGGATTTCCGTATAAAATTTTCTTTGGCCAAAATTTTAGGTTAGGAACAAGATATCGAGATGCGGTTTTCGCGAGCTTGTTTAGGCATCATTTAGCTACTTTTTCATGAAAAAGAAATCATCCCAATGTATTTTTTTGAGAAAATTAACCATTTCTGTCTAAATGTCAAAAAACGCCCTCTAGCGGCGGCATGTGAAACTAACAAAACTTCAAATATTATAACATTTGTAGCCCAAGAATAGCTCTTTTCAACTAGCCCAAGCTTGTTAAAATCGGCTCAGCCGTTTCGAATATACAGGGTGTTTTTTACTAAAACCTTTGAATTCCCTCCACCACTTTATTTTTAGAGATACAGTAAAAATTGTCAAACAAAAAAGGTTCAGATTATCCTCTACTTTAAAGATCATGTATTTTTTTGTTAGGTTAATATAGCGAAAGTCACAGAAACATCACTTTCTTAGATTCAAGATTGCAGTTACGCCCCCTAGCGGCCAGTTCAGAAACTTTTCCAGGTTTTTTCCTTGGCCGTTTCAGTCATAACTTTTTTTCCGCAAGCCTCTACGATCGATAGTTTCCCAGATACAGTACCTCGCATTCTTATTTGGCCACCCTGTACATTTAATATTTCGAGGTCCTGAATCTATGATTAAAATATTGACCATTCCTTATGATACAC
The DNA here is from genome assembly GCA_949320105.2 of Crepidodera aurea. Classification (NCBI taxonomy): domain Eukaryota; kingdom Metazoa; phylum Arthropoda; class Insecta; order Coleoptera; family Chrysomelidae; genus Crepidodera; species Crepidodera aurea. Next base: position 44,336,583 of record OX439475.1, read on the forward strand.
CCTGTATATTTTTAATATAGTTTGATCGTAGAAAAAATGTCGTGTGTTTAATGTTAAATGTTTAGAATGCTATAGTTGTTCATATATAATAAAAAGCAAATAATGTTCAGCAACATGTGACATATGGGTGCCTAACGCAAAGAATGGGCGTATACTAATAATACCAAGAATTTATATAGAAGTGGTTCTTTCCTTCAAAAACCAAGATGCAGCTAAAATTACAACATCTGCCGGATGTTTGGTTTAAGACAAATATAAAATGGAAGGTAAAATCATTAGAATTTGAATTTTTTAAGTAAATTTACAGGATTAATTACTTATGTTACATCGATACATCTATAGAGTGTTTTGTTAGGTCAGATATAATTAGACTTCAGTTATGAACTTTGCAACTAACTAAATATTTAAATTTTGCGCAGTACGTGCAAATGGTGCCATAACTTTTCAAGTCAAATAAAATATTTAAGATATTTTGTAACCACAATCTTTAGGAATCCTATATTCGATTGCTTCCTGCAAAAAGAGATTCAATTTAAATTTAGTAACTTTTCGTAATTTCTAAATATTTTAACTTCTTGGATAATGTAAAATGCTTTATCTGCATTATGGAACAATCGAACCGATAAGTACAGTAAGTAGTTTGGCTTGATAAAAATCGTACTTTTGAAGGTGTATAATTTAAAATTGCATATTTGCATGTTTTCTTTTTTGTATTAACTGAATGTGATTTCAGTTATTATAATTTTACTTTCATAATATCGGATGGAGCGTACCTACCTAAAGTTCACGATTCCATATTATTAAGTATTGCAGTATATTTGAAATTTGTGCTAAAAATGGTGAATGTAGTAGATATACTTGATCACTAAAGGCCGCCAACATTACGTTAACATTTATTTGCAAAAACTACTTTCACTTTAGCTAATCGCTCTACTGTGACATCCACAACAGGATAATTTTTTTTAAATGGCAAATCGTAAAAGTATGAGGTTATGTTTTAACTCTTTATTATAATTTCAATATATAAAATTAACAAACCAAATAAAACGGAAATATCGCAAATTGTAATCCTTGGCTGCTACAAGCTTTTCACGCCTCTTCAATCACACTGAAATGATTTAGAGAGTACATAGGCCTGAAAGAATATTACAGACCCAGCAATTGCCTATAACACATAGGAAAAACTCATAGCAGGTCAGGCCGCAAAGAAGTGTTTTCCTTTAGTTTATAGCTCAAGAGCCAGTGGAAATACTATAAATTAAAAAACTAAAAACCTGACGTGCAATAGCTAAATGGTAATTTAATCTAAATGCATTTCAAGGTGCAGTGGACTTATTTTTGCGATCTTATTCGCTATTAGCCAAAGACTACGGACGCCACATTGTCTTATCATAGCGCTTCATGTGAATATCCAACCAATAGGATGAATCGGGTCCACGTCATAATTTTCGAAAACACAAAGGATGCCGCTTACGCTATAGAGTCATGTTTTGGTAGTATCAAAGGAGCCGCGTTTTAAAGCTGATAATTGGGGATACTATATCATCTCCTGTTTCTACTATAATAATAATGTTTATTTGATGTCGTTAAAAAAATACAATGGAACAAATTATACTAACAAACAAATAAACGACAAGAGCCACGAAGTAAACAGGTTACTTGTTTGTGGCATGGTATGATTAAAACATTCAATTACAAAATACTTTTCATATTTAGTATGAGAACAATGTGGGACATGGGTACTTTATTTGTAGGTAAAATAGTTATTTCATTATCTACTATAAGAGAGTAGCTAGAAAGGGCGTTGCTATAAGAGCTGAAAGGTACATAAACTGTTTTTTAGTTTATACTCAAACCATGATTTGATTTTTTTGAGATCTCTTTCAAATTGTAATTTTAGGTCGTACCAATTATGGCTTTCAGAGAACAACACTGTGTCATCTTCTCTTTATTTCTCTGGATTAAAACCACTTATTTTTCTTAAAAAAGTTTTAATTTGACGTTTCGGCTTTCTCTATCGAAAGCCTTTTTCAAAATGATAGAAACAGAACACTTGATAATCTTGCAAAAATATGACATCAACATAGTACACTTAAAAAAGGATTTTGAGATTGAAGATATCAGAATCTGTTTCAATCATATTTTTGTGACGTTTCTGGGAACGAATTTTGAAAGGATAGCGCATTTGCATATTATAAGAGAATTTATACTTCGTCATAAATGAAGTTTTCTTAATATTATCCTAAGAAAAAACCAGATGAAAATCCTTTTTTAAGTGTACTATGTTGATGTCATATTTTTGCAAGATTATCAAGTGTTCTATTTCTATAGTAAATTTATTTATTTTGTTATGTCATTTTGAAAAAGGCTTTCGATAGAGAAAACCGAAACTTCAAATTAAAACTTTTTTAAGAAAAATAAGTGGTTTTAATCCAGAGAAATAAAGAGAAATTGAACTAGCAAACCACGATGAGCTTCCGAAATGAATTACTGTGTCATCTGCAAAACTTATGATTTTACATTTTGTATCTAGAAGGAAGAGATTATTCAAATATATATTAAATAATATAGGGCCCAACACTGTCCCCTGAGGTACTCCACATGTGATAGTTTGTTCTTGGCTTGTGGTGCTGCCAATTTGTAACCTTTTGTTTTCTATCGGTTATATAGCTTTTAAATAGTTCATGTAGAATCCCTCTTATACCATATTGTTAATATTGTATTGTATTGTATATTGTTAATCGTTAATGTTTTAGACTAGTTTTAATATATATAAAAATCTACTCTGGATTAATTGTTTTATTTTGAGTACATCTCGGTTAAGTAGCCAGTCCTAAAGGGAAATTAGGTGTGGCTACAACATCAAATTGATAAAATAATTCATTCGGTTTCATTTTAATAACAATGGTGTGTTTATTCCGGTAATTATCACGGTACGATGAGCGATGTGCCATCATGGTCGGCATGATCATCATTATTGTCTGCGGGCAAATTGGGGTTGAGGTTGAATGCCACAAATAATATTTTGTATCTGGGTCGCCTTTGTCTCATCAGAATAACATTTAAGAAGTACGCGGTTAAATAATATTATTGGGGTGATCTACAAATTACCAGATACGTAAATTATTTATCTTCGAAGTTTAAAAAATGTGGGTTTTGGGTTGTAGGCCAAGTGAAAAGAAAATAGAAATATTGTTTAATTAATTAATAAACAAATTGGCAACTACACCAAATATCGAACCAGCCGCGGTTCTGACAAAGAACAACACTGGCAACAGTGTACTAGCAGCTAGACAAATATTTAAATTATACGATCGAGATAAAGTAAATATTTTTAACTCAATGCGAGAGCGAGAGGGACAGAATTGTTACTTTTGAGACGGAAGAATCGAAACGGACTTCCGACTCGCCATTATACCACCACATAGTCTCACGTAGACACACTTCCGGTCCTTCGTATAACGTATGCAAATATTCGCACGTACACCACTCGGTGGGCGTGGCTAAAACAAGAAGGTTCCTGAACAGTTTAATAATTTTTAGTTAGTTAGATTGTCGCTTCCGTCCATTTTGTTCAATCATTTTTCAAATCAGTCCTCCCTAGTGCAACAAATTGAATGAGTAAGAATTTGGCCGCGAATCAAGTTAGACTACTCAAAAATATTTTTGATTGGTGTGAGTGATTGGTGACATAAAATGTAAAGCTATTTTTTTCTGTTACTTGGTACTTTTTCGTAGTTTTAAAAAAGTTTTAATAAACTGTTGAATATAAGTAACATGTGTGTATCATTTTGAAGTTCTGGGAAAGGAAAAATTCAACTATAAAAAACTACAGTCCACTCTAGAAGCTACAGACAATTATTTAAAAAGAGGTGTTGTCAATGCATCGGCCGTCTTTGAAAATAATTGTCTCAAAACCTATGAGATCAAAACAATTATAAATTTCAGAAATTGCTTTTTGCAATTCTTCAATAACCACTCTCTATTTTTTCTATTTGTTTTTCTACTCTTTAGTCTAATTTATTGTTACCATCGTTGATCTGTATATTGTGTTCTTTTGTTAAAATGATTCTTTAGTGAACTAATGGATTATTCCATGCATAAGTTATTTGAAGAATTAGAATTTTTTATTTCTCGTTTAATATAATTTACAATGTCTTAAAGTTTGAGAGAACAGCTTGTATTCATTTTTATATTTCCACGTGTAAAATATATTTTAATAAGAATCCCAACGACCTCTGACTTTATTAATATGGAACGAGCGGACCCTTGCTGAGTTCATTTTGCAAGTATACATTTTTAATAGTACTTTCCGCTAGAATTATGCCAGTTCATAAACTCTGAAATTTTCATTTTATATTACTTTATACCGTTTCGTCGGTGTATATTTACCGTTTTATATTTCATATACCAAGGGCTACATAAATCATTTATGTAGGTCATTTGTGAAATATACGAAAATATGTAATAATAAAAATATGGATTGTGGCAAACATGACATTTTCCTTCTATTCATATGAAAATGTGGAACAGATAATAACTTTATGTTTGGCAATAGTATAAATACTTTAACTATTCGTTTGTTTTGAGGAGGTCTTATTATTTACACTTATCTCAAAAAGTAACTACCAGCCGTTGCTCCTAAATGGCAGCCGGCAATGACACCAGCACGACATTGTTTTAATTGGAACAAAGTACCAGTTGTAAGGGATATTACAGTGATAATTTTTTACTAACTATAGTAACCAATCAAATTACTTAATTTACAGTCATGTGTCAAATTTCATCCAATCAGCTATGGATTACAGCGATAACACCCTACATGTGGTGTTTTCAGTTTGGTGTTTTCAACAAGTCAAGTTTTTGATTAAAAATTAATTAAACGTCAAACTGACAACTAGTTTAAAAATGTCGCTAAGATTTGGTAATGCATCTGACGATGCAATTAATGATATTATATCAAGTAATATACCAAAAAATACAACCAAATCAAACAAATATATATGGAAAATATTTCTCGAGTTTTGCGCGATCAGAGAATACGATCTGAATGCTGAAACGAGTTTGCCTAATTTGGCTAATATATTGAGAGATTATGCGGTAAATATGAGAAAAGCTGACGGAACTGAATATAAAGAAGCGACTGTAAAAACAATTTGGAATACTACGAGTAATATACTCCAGGAAAAATACTTCAATGACTTCAAAATTGTATTCGACCCGTTTACCAGTGTGATATTCAAAAATGCGCGAGATGCAAGAAATGCAAAACGTAAAAGATTACAGCAGGATCCAAACAAGCGAAAATGCAGTTCAGCAAATTTGAGTTCAAGTGATTTGGCTAGAATCATTGAATTATGAGATGAAAATACACCAGAAGGTTTACAGAAAAAATGTTACCATATAGTAGCTGTTGAGTTAGCTTGGCGAGGTGGTGAACCAGCTGATTGCCTTATAGATTATTTCAAGATTGAAAAAAATAATGATGGAACGCCAACCAACAGAACTGAATACAATCCGATATTCAATAAAACATGCCAAGGAGGATCGAAAAGTTGTACAAATAGTAAGTGGCTTGTTCCCAATATTGCAAACGAAAGTGCATGCCCTGTTCGGTTGTTCCATAAATTATTGTCCAAAAGAGGGACAAATATTACTTCCAGTCGCCTTTTCTTGAGACCAAATCGTTTCTGGAAATCTGAAAGTGACACATGGTTTGACAATATTCCGGTAGGCAAGAACACAATTAATATGTGGACCAAATCATCCGCGCAAGCTATTGGTTTAGACACTAAGTGTAAAAAGATAACCAATCATTCGAACAGATCAACTGCAGTTAGCCATTTGGCAAATAAAGGAATTCCTGAACAGCAATTAATAAAAATAACCGGACATAGCAGCTCTAATTCAATAAAACCGTACTTAAATATCGACCAAGAACGTCACGGTGAAATAATCAACACTATGCGAGGAATTTCTTCAAGAGTGGAAAATAACAATCCGTCAACTTCAGCAAACTCTTCTTCTTCAGATTGACAACCAATTTTTTGAAATCTACAAAGTAAAAAATTATTTTATCGAATACCCCTCGGGCCTTGATAAATCCTCAAAATTTTGTCATAGAGAATCCTTCAAGCGTGTTGCTTAAGGATAATAGTTACTACTGACAATTTAATTCATGTATAAAAAATCCCATAAGCCGCGTGATTTTGTCATTATGACAGCGAAAAAAGTTTGCCCTAACTTTTCCAGCGACAATAACGAATAACGGAACCTAACTTTTGTAAGCATGACAACCAGCATTGTAAACAAATTTTTGATGACGTTATGTCAATTTTTCTCAAACTTGCGTTGTCAGAAAAGTTTTCATTTGTGGAAATGTCGCGATTTGGAGAGTCTTCGAGTGGAGAAATTGAAAAAGCCATCAATGATAGTGTGCCTCGCAATACTGTGAATTCAACTTCATCAATTTGGCGACAATTTGCGATGTTTTGTTTGGAAAAAAAATATGAACTCATTGCAGAAACTTCCACTGAAGAGTTAGCTTCTATTTTATGTGACTGGGCATTCAACATGAAGAAGAACAATGGAGAAGATTATAAAGAGAGTGCAGTCAAGACGATTTGGAACACTTCAGCAAAAATGTTACAAGAGAAGTATTTTAAAGATTATAAAAGAATTTTTAATCCGTTCACGGACATACAGAACAAAATTTTACAAGCAATCCCAGAAAAAAGGAAGGTGAGTTCTAATGCTCACAAAACGAGAAATTTTTGAAATGGCACTGTCCTGGAGTGAAGAAGAACCTGTAGGCCTCCAAAGAAAATTTTATCACATTGCTGCGTATGAATTGGCTTGGAAAGGTGGAGAAGCAGCAAATTGTAAGGCATTCTATTTTAAAATCGAGACAGACAACCGTGGAAGAGAGTTGAATATAACCCAGTGTTTTCGAAGACAGCACAAGGGGGAAATCAGAGTTGGCCGACAGTAAATGGTTGGTAGCAAACACTGCAGAAGATTGTGTTTGTCCAGTAAGATTGTTTAAACAAATTATGGGAAGACGGGGAAACCATATCACATGTGAAAAGTTTTTTTAACTCCAAATCCTTTCTGGCAAAAAACAAATTCGAAAGGATGGTATAAGAGTTCTCCTATTGGGGTAAACGAAATATCTAAATGGACCAAATCTTCGGCGAAAAATATTGGACTTGATATCAAGCGGGTGAAAATTACGAACCATTCTAATCGAGCTGCCGCCGTAACTGAATTGTCCAGGAGTGGTATAGGTGAACAAAAACTTGTGAAAATTACGGGACATAGCTACCCATCGTCATTAAAACCGTACCTTCAGTTAGATGAAGAAAATCATAGAGAAATCATTGGTTCCATTCGTACTACTATCCAGAAACAGCTACTACCACAGCTCAAAATACTAGCATGCAGCAAAATATTAACAAAAGACACGAAAGTTCTGAAAATCAAGCTATTTTTAATAATTGTGTTTTTAACAATTGTACTTTTCCGTTAAATTAAATAAACTAATTTACATCTCATTTTTTAATTTATTGATTTGCATATTCATTAATTTGTCTTACCGAATTACACTCTAGCTTTTTTATTGAGTCGAAGTAAACTTGACATTTATAATTCGAATTTTGTTGCCATTAGGTAATTCAACTCAAAAAACTGCCAGAAAAAATTACTCGTCCTACGGACTCGTAATTTTTTCAGAGGCAGTTTTTTTCGTTAAATTGCCAGGCAACAAAATTCTTATTGATACATGTCAAGTTTACTTCGACAAAAAAAAAGCTCTCGTGTAATTATAAGTGAAAATAGAATTTAAAATATTAAAACAAACTATAGTTGTTCAGTCTATTGGCAAAATTTTGTCGTTCGGTAATGTCAAACAAATTAAAATTGACATTAGCAAAAATGTATTACGCATATAAGAAAGAAATTTATTCTCTCTCGAAAAAACCTATCTTGTTAGGCGATACAAGAAAAATTCGAGACAAATGATACCTTTTTATTCTTCGTCTACGACCTTTTTCGACCTTTTTTTTAACAAACAACAAATCTCATTATCCAAACACGGTAGCAATTCAAAGAAAAATTGCAGGAGACCTTAGGAACTATAAAAACACTTTAACTTTCGTACTTTTGTTTTAGCTCTCCCTTGGGCTTATTCACGCTTTTGTTGTTTCTTTGATTGTATGTTGGGGATGATTCCCTTCCGCCATCTTTTCACATTCCTATTGCATGAAGTCCTTTGTTTAGTTTTATGTTTTCAAATGTGTACGAGATCCAAACGATATACATACATACGTTGCAATTAATGGACATCATTTTTCAGATCAAGTAGGTAAACTGAAAATAAAATATGCGGCCTCAAGCAAGAAATAACATTTAAAAAGCAATCGAGAAATTGTTTTTTCTTCCATCTTTCCAATTTTTCAAACCGACCCCTTTTTATTATAAATACGTCTCGAAATATTTCTAGAACTTTAATTAAAATTTTAAAAGTCCATAATTGTATTTTCTCAAATTTCCGCTTGTTATTTTTAAAATGATTTTCGCTTTAATTGGAAAAATACTGGATAGAGGTATTCAAATATTTACCGTGCTCCGCAACTTTCGAAAGTATTTCTAATTATTCGGGGTAACCGCACTTCATGTAACTGGTTTGGAAAATGGATCTTAGTTTTATCGAGGAGGAGCAGAATGGAAACTGGTAAAATTATAGATTATAGACCAGTCAATAGGAAATTATCATCAGGGGCGGCGCTAGAGTTTCGCCGCCCCAGGTAAAAAGGTAAAATACAGCCCATTTATAACAAAAATTAAAAGAGATAACCTAAACCCACCACTAGATGAAAAAACTGTATGACAGTTCCTGTCAGCAGCTTTTTCGAGTTTACCCACGGCAAAACTTGATACCTGTTGTCATCAAAAATTACAATACCTTTGATAACAAGTAATTATGGTCTCCTAGGACACAAAAAAAGCACGCTAAGCAATTTTTCTGATTTTATTGTTAATAAATTTTGTAATATTGTTTTTAAACAGTGCTAGTCAGCTTATGCAGTGAAAATGAGTCGCTTTGGAAGTGATTCTATGACTAATATTGATCAGGCGATTGAGAAAAGTGTACCGTACAATACCGTTAAAACCCATACGTCAACATGGAAACAGTTTACGGAATTCTGCAAGGCAAAGAAATACGAGCTTTTCGGAAACTACAAATTTAGAGCAACTAAACTTAATCCTAAAAGATTGGGTGTGGAATATGAAAAAAAAAACGGTGAAAATTACAAAGAACTAGTTGTGAAGACAATGTGGAACACCGTTGCAAAAAAAATGCAAGAGATGTATTTTATGAAGTGGAAAATAATTTTTGATCCATTTAAAGATATTATCTTCAAGTCTAGTAGGGAAGCTCGTAATGCGAAACGAAGGAATTTGCAATGTGCACAAATGAAAAGAAAAATAGTCTAATATCCCAGGAATTGGACATTGAATGTCAACGTTGCCACAACGTCTGGACTTCAAACAACTACTCCTTAAACCAACAGGTATTGAATTATAGAAGACCCGACGTTGGTTGGAACCTGAGATATCAGGACATTAAACCAACAACTTTGATTTTGTTATTAAAGGAGCCCGTCAACCATAGACTTGTTTCGGCATTATTGTGCCTCTTCAGTATGGCGTAGACAAGCTCGACTTTCAATCTCTAATGAAAGTCTGACAGTGGATCCGACTAGCCCAGTTCCTATAGAATACAGTTGCGTTGGCAACGTTGACATTCAATGTCCAATTCCTGGGAGATTAGACTATTTTTCTTTTCATTTGTGCAATAAAATATATTTCGGTAGAAATATATATCAGCATTTAAAAAATTTGCAATGTGTTCCAATAAAAGGAAATCGAGCTCTGCTTCATTAAAATTGGAAGAATACTATGTCTGGAGAGGTGGAGAAGCAGTCAATTGCAGAGTTCATTATTTTGAAGAGGAAGTGGATAATTTTAAAACAGGTAGATAACATAGTTACATATTTTTTTAAATAACTGACTTTCAAAAATCCTACAATAAAACGGCCCAGGGTGGAGAAAAAAAATGGGCGATAGTAAATGAATGGTCCCCAACATGAAGAACCCTACCTTTTGTCCAGTCCGTCTTTTTAAAATTCTAATGGTTAAACGTTCATCTAGAATAACAACTGATAGATTATTCTTAACAGTAAACCCATCATGGAACAAAGAACAATCAAGTGGATGGTACAAAAACACTCCAGTGGTAAAAAACGAACTTTCGAAATGAACTAAAGAAGCAGCATAGAAGGCAGGATTAAATACAAAAGAAATAAAAATAACCAACTACTCTATGCGGTCGATAGAAGTCAATAACCTGGCTAAAGGAGGAGTAGGTGAACAACAATTAATTAAAATGACTGGCCACAATTCAGCCAACTCAATTAAGCCTTATCTGCAAATGGATAATGAGCATTATTCCAACATCATAAACACCCTTAGAAGTGACGCCTCAGAACCTCCAGCTAAAAAACAGAAAACAGAAGATCCTGCAGCCACTCCTCGAGCTTCTCACTCTACAGCTGGACACATCAACAACATTAATGATTTATCTACACCCAATGTGATCAATGAGTTAACAAAGATTTCAAACAATACTCCTACTGTGTACCAAAATTATAAATTACCTGTTTTCAGTTTTCAAATTAATACCTACTTATTTATTACGTATGCATATATAATAGGTAGTATGTTTTGTAAGATATGTGTATGCATAATAAATAATCTGTTACTCATGAAATACCATTCGGGCATCTAATTTTTCACAGTAACCTGACCCTTATGATATTACTTACGAAAAAACTTCAAATTTTTTTTCGTGATTTCTTATCTATCGAGGTCCCTCTTTCACGTGATCACTATATGGAAGCTAAGGTAGATGTGGAGTGGGAAGGGATAGGGTTAGTGACTTCGGACTGAGCTAATTTTCAAGGCCAATCGATTCTCTTTCAAGAGTTTTTTACCCTAAAGCTCTAACTGCATTAGGGCCTGCAGATGCACGTGATACATCTTGCCGGCTCCTTAGGATGCCGTCCCAGACGCCTTTACTCGAATTTCCAATTTTAACTTTCCTACTTCTAACCTCTTATAAAAAATTTGTCTGTTACGCCAGTGTTTGGCATCACTCTCATTGTTGTTTAGTCGGGTTCGCGGACGATTTCAAGGTCACAAACAAATGAATATCGCACATTTATACACACATACTCCGTCCATTGTGAACCAAAGCGAAGCGCCATAGCTAACTTCAACCTTCAACTCTTGTGATTTTGATCTGTGGAGAGGTTAATGCTCGGTCAACGCATTTGTTTCATAGGCGGAGTTTTAGTTTTTAAAAGAAATGAAACCAATGTTTCTAAACATCCGACATTAATGCTTAAAATACCTTCTGAACTAAAAAACAACGGAACAAACAAATGTCACTTGGTTTAGTTTAAAAACAATAATCACGGCAAGTCAATATGTATAGTATGCATAAATGGCCAAGTTTTATTTTCTAAAATACACCAAATATTATTGAACACAACTATTCATTTAAAGCTAAAAGAAAAAGGTTCTTCTTGTTATTGTATACTGTCCGGAATTTGACGTTTTTTGACATATTCGAATAAAAAATAAATTTTTAAAGGTATTATTATACCTGCCCTAAAAATTTACTATGTACAAATTTGTGTATAATAATTTTTTAGCGGGAAAGTTATGATTAAGGAACCGAAGAGTTTTTTTTTCAAAATTTCATTTCGTACAAGTTTCCATAAAATATATTTCAAGTAGATAATAAAATTGTAAGTATAAAATGTACCACTTCACGGGTTTCGATAAAGTTCATGAATAAATTCATGAAGCCTCTATCTTTAGTGGCTTGGCAGCTCAGACTTGCGAAAATGAGGAAGGTCGTTGAGTTTCCATAAGTTTTCCAGGATTTTTCACGAGTGGCCATTACTGGGTCTTTAAATCATCTTTACTATGTTGAGTGTACAGGAAGGCCTAACATACGCATTCTCCTCTACATAAATAACACAAAGATACTTTCAATTTTCTTTCATTTTGTGTTTAATTTTATTAGTAAACATTTTAATTTTGTAGTTTTCCCTCCAATATAAGAGCTAAATTTCTAATAAACATAAAAACATTATGCGACCCCATAAAATTGTAATTTCTTTTACCATTTTGTACATTGTAAGTTATTGTTAATCTGTTCAGAATATATGGAGTATTATTAAGTATCAAACAGAAAGCGACAAAGAGAGTAATCTAATTATACTTATATCTTTAGCCAAATATTTTAGGAGATTAGGGCTAGGAAGCAAATTCCCAACTAATCCCCAACAACCCGGTAATGTTTTTAAAACCTTTAAATTGTTTTACACTTGATGAAACAATGATTAGATAATTTAGCTTAGGTATATTGGCCGTCCTGTACCATTCTGGCATGAATTTTTCAGCTCCGGTCGAATTTTAATTTATTTGTCAATGGAATCGGAATTAAAGCGATTTCAGGTTTTTTTTTAATTTTTCGTTCTTATTAAAAAAAATCGTTTCTACAAGTAGAGGAATAAATTGTCATAATGCTTTCGAAAATTGAATATGAAACATCTTATTAAAGTTGATATTTATATTATACAGGGTGTTATGAATGAGATTTTTAGAGCATGCAAAAATAGAGTGAAAAGTTCCTATAAACATGTGCTTTTGGAACTTAGGTTTCGAAGCTAGAGCTCTTTGAAATTCATCGAAATTCATCACGGAATCATTTATCCAGCTGAAGGACTATCGATGAATTGTACGTGCGTAAGACCGTAAGTAAATGTTCCAGGTTTTGTTAGCTTGAAAGCGAAGCTTTTAGTGTTATTGACTCTTCGTTTTATGTAAAAGAAATATCTGAAAGTATAAAATGGATTCTAAATTTTTAATTATTTTATACTAGTCCCTTATACATGACATACTATACTATCATACAAATTCCAATTTTTTGGGGTTATACTCACGTTTTTAAAATGCTTTTGCTTGAAGAAATAAAAAAGCAAAGTCGAAATCTACAGAAAAAAGTTATTTGGTAAAGGAGGAAAAAAAATACGAAAGAATTTTACGAAATTACGTCAAATCCTACATAGCAAATTGCCAAATATATTTACATACTAAACAATAAACTTAATTTGAAAAGTTAAAAATTGTAAGAACATAAAAATCTTCACCTTAATTTGTCAAACGCTAATAGTTATGAGGAGGATTTTTTTTCGTTACCCGTATGTATCTTGTCACCGAAAACGAACGACAAGTAATCACTAAACAAATATAAATAGCCGTTTCGGTGTCCAAAATTGGCCTCACAGACAAGTTTTTCCTTTCATTTAGTTAGAAATTAAGTGAAATAAATTGTATCCATGTGGAGCGAGTGGCAAGTAGAAGATTTAATAAGTGGCCTCTTGGAAATGGACCGAATGACTAATTGGTCTCATCTATTCTTCGGACGAGGTTGTTTGTATATAAACCGAAGGGCTTTATTAACCTAAAGGATCGTTTTAACCTAAAGAATCGTTTTAACCTAAATTATCGAATACTTAAACTAGAAACTAAGAATATTAATATTATGTTTAGATTTAAAACTTTTCTTAACAACTTAGGTAAAACCCTGTACTGATTTTCTGGGGTTCTCTGGGTTTGTTTGATGCTATTTTCAATTGCAGAACAAAATTTATCCAACTTTATACGAAGATCATTTAAAAATCTGTATATACCTAACCGTACAATTCTGACCAATTATATTTCATCATGTAAGTCGGTAAAGAATCGACGATTCGTTAAATATTCTATAAAACATTTAATAACTTATTAATATTTGTTTACGGGTGTCAAAGTCATTAAACGGAAAATAGAAGAAACATTGTAGTCGAATTGAATTACAAAGCTGCTTTTAATTCCCACAACGCCTCCAAGATTTTCTCCTTAAAAACCCCAATGAGAGCCGTAACTCTACTTTGATGTGGGGATGTCGGTAGAGCGATAAAATGAAAATAAACGTTCCAAATTCATAGGCGTATCTAAGGGAGAGACAGGTCAACAGGTTTTGGCGCATTTAGTTAATTGTAGGGTATCTTATTTGTCTTACCTGAGAGAACGTTTCTTGTTTAGGTTACGGTGCCATGTAAATTATAAGTGCTAACATAGCCAACATGAAGAAAACGGAGTTAGACTCTTATCAAAATAGTTTGATAATTTACACTGACTGATGGAAGAGTGACATTGGGGTTTGTTCAGCTTTTGATATAGCAAGAGAGATGGGCAACTTATACAGGCCATATATTTTTTGTCTAGGCGAGAACAAATGGTAATCTGTAGGCTAAGAATAGGACATTCTCACCTCACACATTCATACCTTCTGATAGAACATTTTTTCACATGCCCAGACTATCAAGTTCAGAGAAGTGAGGCCTCAAATAAAATATGCGATAAAAGATGAAAAATCTATTAAATCTGTACTCACCTTTATGAGCATTTAAGAAGTGTGTGAAAAAAAATAATAATAAAAATTAATATTTTATACTGTTGATATAACCCAATTAGAATCTATGCCCGCCATTGGTTGCAAGTTTTTTACTACGGTTAGAATTACGCAGGGGTTTTTTGTTGATGATGATACGTGAGCGGGGTAAAACTCTTCTCCGGTTATGTACTTAAGGATTAATGAGACAGACTCAAGAGTTGTAAAACTACACTAAAACTAAATTGTGGCAATCTAATTCTGCTTTAAAGGATCCAGCAAATAATATGTTGCTTCTACATCATTTTTTTGGCAAATCAAACCTTTAACAAGAATAATTGACACTATAATATCAAGTTCGGGTAGTATAAGAACCACAGGTTGTAGGAAATTGACGAAGAGACAAAAAAGGAAGCAACCAGAAAAGTAATATTATTTTATTGACACCTTACTTGCAGACTATGGAAAATGTTATACGTAAAATGGAGACCAAAATTTCCAATTAAAGAAACGCTCGAACGGTCTACGTTTGGAACACTAAATAATATAAATCTCAAATCTCCGAAGACTTTATTTAGAAATTGTAGACGAAAATATTTTCGACCCGAACTCATTTTACCGGAAAAATCGTAAAAACGTCTTTGATTACTCGAAAATAACTACCCCAGAACCAACCAACCAATCAACTCTCGATTTATGAGCAAAAGGATACGAAAGGGAGAAAACGCCAAATGTCCTTATTTCTTTTTCCTTGAACGGTGTTCATTTAGAATTTAACTTTAACTGGGATCGTGGATCGCGGAAAGATTGAAATAAAGTTATATGTTTTCAAATCAAGACATAAAGCGTTGTTTTAAATAAATTATCAAAAATCGTCACGACTTGAGTTTTGCTCTATTGCTGACACTTTCAAGTCAAAATATATTTTCATGTATACAGGGTGGTCCATTAGTAAACTAGGGAAAAGAATTATTTTTTTTTAAAATGTAATGCCATACTTTTTTTACTTTTTTGGAACCGGCATTGTTAGTACTATACACCACCAAATTTTTTCTTATAAAACTTCTAGACATTTCGGAGAAAACAACTTTTTCTCAAAAATATTAGAATTTGCACATCCCTTTTTAAATAATCACAACCTTTTCAGATTTAACGCTAAAGCTTTAAAATTACCAATGTACAAAGACAAAGGACTGAAGATTTTTTAAGACTCACTTTGAAGTGTTTATTTTGTACAGGGTGGTCTAGAATAATTTTTACTTTTCAAAAACTTCCATTGAAATTTTATGTTTTTCAAATGGGACACCCTGTATAAGTATTAATTAATAGATACTGAATTTTATCCCCTTCAACTTTGGAAACTTTGTAAAAAGATTAACAATTTTTGATACTTTACCACCTACAACTTTTATCTACTCTGCCATCATTAATCATACTCTTAGTTTACAGATCAGTTTCGCTATATCTTGTAACTAGATAATCCTAGCAGTTGAAATTGAAAAATAATTGAAAGAGCTTTTTCATCTTTCACTATTTTTCAAACCCTCTATTCATCATCATCTCCCCTCTTTTAAACCCCGTGGGAGAATGATAAAATTATCCTTCAAGTTTTTCACGTAATTACTTATCGATTTGTAGTTATTGGTTTTTTTTTCTGTCCAATCGACGGTTGCACAGAGATTTTACACCACGAAAGATATTAATTAAGAGGGAATCATCGACAGAGAACGGTATACTAATAGTTTTTCTGGATTTAATCTCCAGAATTGAAGATATTATGTTTAAACGATTTTCAATTGAATTATTTAATCCGAATTAATTTGGAAGCATACTAGGTATCCTCTTATGTTGGTCCAATTTTAGTAAAGTGTCTAGTGGCCGATCTAGGGAGGGACGAAGGAGGTTTTTAATTAAAACCTTTAAAAAAAATCTGTTCTAACGCATCAATTGTGTGTATTGTTTCTACGACAAAAAAAAAACCGTTTCGAATACATAAAACATGATTTTGAACGTCGATACTCACGAGCATTTCATTTTTGCATGTCAAAAAGATAAAGTAACACAAAAGTAAACAAGAATATGGCCTGACACATGAATAATTTAGAGAGAAAAAAAAGTGAATTCGTAGGCTAAAGGGGTTTTATTTTCTCGAGGTTGGCTTAGGATTCAAGTCGTTTCTAGAGTAATCCTCAAATATTTGAATGTTTTTGTCAAAAAGTAACTTCCATTTGATATATTAGAATAAAATATTTCAATCGTTTTTGTTTATTTATTTGCTTTGTCTGTGGATAATCAACATATATAGGAATATTTAAATGTTTTTAAAGTTTATATTTATACGATAATATAGATTAAAACAAACAAGTTGTGATCAATACCAAATCGAGAGCATTACGTCCAAAAGAGAGGACGTGTAGTATTTGGAAGGATAATCATTTTGTATTAAAAACAGAGAATATAGTCATTTAGGCAAAAGACACTTTACACACAAATGTTCATTATTTTCTTTATCAAATTAAATTGAAACATCAAAAAATATTGAGCTGTTATAGTTTTAAATACAGGGCCACCAAGGCATACGTGATTGCGTTTGGCTTAATTCGGATATAGAGTTAGACATTTGTGAGTTTTAAATAGATTTATGGATTTTTAAGTATTTGGGTATTCAAAAACTGATGTTGTGTGTGTGAATAAACTAATAAACAGGTTAGTTTACAAACACATTTTGAAATTTGTATATTAACATAGATTTGCAATACATTTTAGTATAATAATAATTGATAATGCTAAATAAAAGTTGTTAAATGTTTATATTTGACATTTCACAAAAGGTAAACACAGTTTAATCAAAAAACAATTACGAAGAAGCGGTTTTATCAAAGGTAATACCACGAGTCCTCCAAATTTTATCGATTAAATTTTTGGTTTTCACGAAAACGGCTTTATTTGGAAAAACCACGAAAACAAACTGATTGATAAAATCACGAGTCCGCAGGACGAGTGATTTTATCTCAAATCAGTTTGTTTGAGTGGTTTTGCCTAAAATAAAGGCGTTTGAGTATGAAGATCAAAAATTTAATCTATAAAATTTCAGAGGACGAGTCGTATTTGAAAGGATTATTTTTTGAATCATTTTGTATTAAAAACAGAGAAAGACACTTTACACTCAAAAGTTCGATATTTTCTTTTACATTTAAACGCCAAATATTACAAACGTAATATAAGTTGCCTATCTAGTAGTAGGCATTTAAGATTATTTATTAAGTGTAACGTTTAGACGTTTTGACATAATGTTAGTTTTAAACGAATTTATGGATGGAGCTGTGTTGTATTGACAATAAACGAATAAAAACAGGTTAGTTTACAAATATATTTTGAAATTTGGGTATTAACATAGATTTGCAATACATTTTAGTATAATAATAATTAAATGTTTACATTTGACATTTCAAAAAAGGTAAACATAGTTTAATCAAAAAACAAAAACGTCGAAGCGGTTTTATCAGTATAAAACACAATGATTGGTTAGGATCCTGAGCTGTTATTGGCTGAAACCACAAAATCTGACTGTTTTGACAGATGAAAAAAATAATCAGTATAAACACAATGATTGGTTAGGATCCTGAGCTGTTATTGGCTGAAACCACAAAATCTGTATAATTTTTAGTTTATTTTTAAATATCATATTTTTTTGTCGTTTTCATTACATTTTCTATTTAAGGAAATTGTGCTGGGTATAACATATTTTAATTCTAATTAGGTAATCATTTATACACCCTGTAAAAACAAAACCTTATACTTACTAAATTTGTAAACCGACTCGAAAGGAAATTTATGAAGTCTTGAGATATTTGTTTTTTCAGTAGCGCCAGAAATGACTGAAAAAAGCAGAACCAGATGTTTTAGTTAATATTTCATGGAATTTGTGATGGTCTTCTGTTTCGAATTCCAAGAACAAAAAACCGGCAGGCGGCTTTCTGATAAGATGCCGGATTTCCAAAAGATTTTAAAGGTATTTAATTTTTTTAAAGATCAAAATCATTACGCATAAAAACATAGATTCTTAGATACAGCTGTAATGTGTAACTAAATAATATAAAATAAACATAGAAACTTTCTGTACTACTGTTTTAAACTTGCTTTCACGATTCCGCATTCAAAGCATCCTGGTATAAAGTTTTATTAAGGAAACGCGACAGGGGTTTAATCCACCCCCTTACCATTACCGCCCGCACGCCGCCCCTTTTGAAGGGGTTTCTTTCAGCTTCTTTTCTAACAAGATAATAATCGAAAGAATTCAATTGAAGTTTAGTAGAAGGAAAATACTTGGGGTAGAGATAAATTTTATTTTGCGAGTTTGGAATTTGGCCTTTTGTTATTTGTTGCAAATTCTCTGAGAAAGTTGGGTAGCAGGATTATTCTATTATCCAATAAATTTCGTTAGCTGTAGCAAGTCGTTAAAATAATAAATAAAAGGTAAATGAGGATGAACCAAGATAATGTTTGTCAGAGTAGCAAAGTATTAGAGGTTTTCTCAGTAATATAGACAAATATTGTAAAAGCAGAGCAAAATTGATGTTAGCTTTCAACAAGTATTTTGATTTTTGACATTAGATGTTCCATAAAACTCTAAAGTTCAAAATTTTTTGTAATATTTCAAAAAGTAGACCTGACTATCAATTATATAAATCTGTGATACCGCAAAACTGTAAAGCGGATACAAGATTGAAATTTTCCAAGTGAATTATTCTAGAATAATTCTCCAATTGGTTTGTTTATTATTTTTGTTAATTTTTTATTAATTTGTATATTTTTTAAAATGTTCAATATTTCATCATTTATTCAGCGCACATCAAGCGGGTTAAATTCTTATTTCGTTTTACATATTGTTAAAAAAAATTCAAACTTTTAGCTATTTATATTCTTATTTACAAATGTTAAGTATACTAAGTAAAATTATTATTTCCAAAAAATTAGTGTTAACACGTTTAAGTAAATATTTACATTCATGTCAGGAAATAACTCTCTTGTATATTTTCGTGTTCATATTTTTAAAACAAAATAAAGTGTTCATAAACTGTGCGTTTCTAACGTTTTTTAATGATTAACATTTGGGTTTAATTGCCATATTGATTTAAGTATGTATCAGTTGTGTTTTAATATTATAAACGTACAAATTTTTTTGGTAGATTTCTTACAGGTTTTCGAAGAAGAAGTTAGAAGCTTTCTCAGAAACTTCCAAACACCTGAAATAAATTTAAACGGAGAATGGTCCATATCTAATTTTGTTATCAATTAGGAAACACCCTGTAATTATTATTACACCTATATACTGAAATAATATTGCTGTTGCATCAGCCGTTCCAATTAAATCAATTAATTTATATTTTTGTTTCATTCCAGTTTCAAATATAAATTGAAATGAATTGTGCGGTGAATGAATTTGTGCTTGTTGAGCTTAAAAATTGAAAAAGCACTTTCGACAATCAAGAAGCATGAGTTTAAATTTCAGTTTTATTTGATTATCTGCTTTTGATGACTAAACACTGTGTGTTCACTTTAACAGATGTTCGTTTCCGTAGCTTTTTTATTTTTTACACATTGGCGGCACCATTGTACAAAATGTATATCTAATAATTAACAGATATGGTTTTAAAAGATATACAGGATGCGTTATTACTTACTTTATTATAAGAGATTTGAAAACTGAAAAAAATAATCGCGGAAAAATTTGTAGACGAAATAATTCTTAAAAAAAGGTTGTTTTATACAATAAAAGGTTCTAAATAAAAATTATAATTTTAAATAAGTAAGAAAAAGTGTGGATAAGAAGCAATAAACGTTTGAAGCAGGTCTCCAAAACTCTTCGTTCGCTCCTTTATAAGTTCAAATACTTTCAGCAAATACTGGATTTCAAATATCTAAAAATTCTTCATCAAGTGTTGGTGGAAACACGACTTACCTACAGCATTCTAGCCTGTGGGGCATCGACGGATGCACACTTGCAGAACCTCGAAGTTATTCAAAAAAGATTTTTGAAAACTATATCATCCAAAACAATCAGATACTCATCAGACCTAATATTTACAGAAACGGAAGTCGTTGATTTACGTCAGCACTATTATTATAAAATTGTGATAAGACAATTCAAAAACAGATTTAATCTACCACTCATCAACCATAACCACCAAACTCGTCTGGAATAGGACAGAGAAATCATTTTTACCTACGGCCACTATAGAAAACAGGTAAAAACACACGACATACTGTCTCAGTAAATAGCTCATGACGCACGGTAATCACAAAACCGTGCGATTTGTTTACCGTAAACAAAACGCACGGTTTTGGTAAACAAAACGCACAGTTTATACATATAGTTGCCTTCAAAATAAGTTGGACAAATTGTTTTGATCGTTTTAACTTACTGGCCTATTCCTTGAAAAAGAAAGTGTTTTTATAAATCGTTATCTTATCTGTAGAAAAATAATGTATAAAAAAATATATATGAATGGCATTTCTTTAGAAATAAATACGGTCAAAACAATTTGTCCAACTTATTTAGAAGGGCAACTATAAGTAGATAGTAATCGCGTAACCGCCCGTCATCACCGTAGCCATAGCAACTGTCAAAATCAAAATAATAGAAACAAACTTTTTGAAAGACAAGTAAGTTTTAGATAATAATTATAAGATATGAATATGTCAAGTGATAGTGAAAACGAAAATTTAACTCCTCCCAACGTCATGGAAATGGCAAAAATGGCAACGAATAATTTACTGCCAAGTAAATCCCGCGAACGCTACGAAAATTGTTACAGTAGATTCATGGACTGGAGACTAAAAAATAAGGTGAATTCTTTCTCCGAAAATGGTTTGGAAGCATATTTTCAACACGTATCGGAAAAAATGAAACCTAGCTCTCTATGGTCCTTTTAATCAATGCTTAGATCGACTCTAAACATAAAAAACAACATAAATATAGAAGCCTATTCCAAGTTAATAGCGCTATTAAAAAGGAAATCGGATGGCTTTAGAAGCATAAAATCTAAAATTTTGACGGCCAAAAATATTCAAGATTTCCTCGAAACGGCTCCTGACAATCAGTACTTGTTTATGAAGGTAAAACATGTCCACTAATGCTATATTCCACACTTACAGTAATTTTTATTTTTAGACTGTTCTTATAATTGGCGTGAGTGGTGGTGCATGCCGAAAACAGGAACTGAGAGATATGAAAATTGATGATGTTGAGGACACAGGAAAATCCTTAATTATTAAAATTCCAAATACAAAAACCAACATTCAACGTTCTTTTGTGATCTCTGACCATTTTTATTCTAGAATCAAAAAATATTACACTATACGCAAGACGGTACTAAAAGAAAATTTACCATTTTTTATAAAATATACAAATGGAAAATGCACCAAACAACCCGTTGGGATAAACAAATTAGGCAGTATACCAAAAGATAATGCAACATTTCTTAAACTAGAAAATCCTAATCGCTACACAGGACACTGTTTCCGAAGATCTTCAGCAACTATTTTAGTTGACGCTGGCGGGGATCTCTTGGATTTAAAGAGACATGGTGGCTGGCAATCGTCTTCAGTAGCGGAAGGATATGTTGACGATTCATTAAAAAACAAAGAACTTACTTCATCTCGAATATCCTCCGCTATTTTACAAAATACAACCTCAACAACCGCAACACATCAAAATTTTACAATGACTTATGACTCAACAAATAGAAATACATCCAATATATTTAATAATTGTTCAGTAACCACAAACAATTATAATGTTCCTAATGGTAAATTGTAAATTGTTTGTTTATAAAAATTCTTACATTCTTACAGGTTGCTATTATCGGAGCATATTTATAAATATTTAATAAATTTTTAATAAATTTACTTTTAATTATTGAATGTATTTAAAATTTTAATAAAATTGTATTTGTTGTATAAATTGCTGGGATATAGTATTTATTTTTTTACTAGTATCTTTGTTTAATTTTAAATTGTAATTTCTATTACCAACCTGTACTTAAGTATATGTAACAATTTTTAATAGGTATGTAACAATTTGTTAATGTACCAAACAGTTGTTTGGTAAGTTTCAATAAAGTTTCAATGTTAATAAATAAAACGAATTATCCTATATGATAATATATCCTCTATAATTTTGTAAAATTGTTCGAAATAAAATTGTTAAAAAGATCTAAAGATGGAATAACTAAGTCCAGACTTTTGGCACACTGTATATGGCCGTAGGTAAAGTATAGTACGTAATGCGTGTTGTAAAGCAATTACGCACTCATGGAATTACGCACTCGCCGCTAAGCGGCTTCGTGCGCAATTTTTCCATTCGTGCGTAAAATGCTATTTACAACACATATTACGTAATATACTATTTCTTAGCTATTAGATTTTATAACTTTCTCCCGACAAAAATCAAAGAAGTTTCAAGTATATATTCCTTCAAAAAAAGGACCAAAGATTATCTTCTTTCTGTGGAACGTAGTGTTATCCATTCATTGTTTAAATATGAGAATATTTTGATATCCTTTTGACCTACCTATTATTATTGTTCTTTCCCTACGTTGTGATATTTATGTTTCAATTTTTATGTTCCAATATTTATATGAATGTCTCCTTTAGCCTTGTTTTATTATATTATTATAGTTAGTACAAATTTATTTTATTTTTATTGATATTTAAGGTATACTAATTAATAGCCAACACCCACGTACAGGCTTTGCCTTTGTGTTTTCATTGTTTATTTACTTGTCATACTCAATGTTACTTAAATTTAATTGATACATATTTCTGTACTTCAATTATATATGTGTATTTTTAAGTAAATAAATATTATTATTATTATTGCAAGTATGATTTACATTCTCAAACAATGTATCTCTTAATTGTACGTGAAAATTAGTCTTTAACTTACGACTTACTAAAAATTATATTATACTCTTTTTTCATATCGATTCTACTAATAACTATTATTTATTTATAGTAGAAACTAAATAATGCCTCTCTAAGTGCTGTTACGACACTGTGTTCAATTAGTTTTTCCTTCTCTCTCTCAAGCCCTTAACCAATAAACACCAATTAATCTTCTTTGATGTCAGCCCAACTCCTAGCGAAGTTCTGAGCAGTTTTGAAACAGAAGTTGACTCGATTTTTTTGGGTGACGAACTTCAGAATTATATTCTGAACATAACACAAGTTTCAAGTTTTACACGAACTAATGATTCATTGAAGTCTGTTTACAAAGAACGAAAAGGTCAGGAATTAAATCCGTTTTTGTTATCTGTGGAATATTATCGATACATACACTTTTGGTATACACTTGAAAATAATTTATAGCTTTGTAAATACTTGGTAGATAAAATTACTAGTAAGTCAAAATGAAATATCGTGAAATCTGACTATTGCCCTCATCTTTTCAATTTTCACGTAATCACAAATCATAGACAGCTTGTATTATCGCGAAAACACCCGCTGTCTTTTGATTCTGAAGAAAAAGACTATATTACCAGTGATATTACATTTTTTTATTAATTTCCATAAAGAGAATTTAACAATGGCCCTATTTGTGACCCTTCCTGTATACAATTCTTCGCTATGGTGTGTAACACATGTAGTGGCATATACTAAAATTTATTTTAAACCAATAAACAGTATACCAACTCCTTCTGGTTTATTGTTTCTTATCCAACACGCTGCAGCTGAAGAAATAAACAAAGACCTTTAATAGAATTTTACGAAAAAATGCGTCTATGTATATGTAATGTAGTCTGTTCGACATGTATACAGCTGTTTAACAAAAACGAACACAAAACAAATTAACTGATTTTGAGTTACCACATGACACTAACATCATAGGGTAGAGCGCGTTTTTATAATGATCTAGTCCAGTAAATTAACGCCACAAAAACCTCAAGCATGGGCATCAAGTCTGTCCGTCAATTTTTTTTTAATTTACAGGTATTCTTAGGTACATTTACCTCCGAAAATCTCAGCTACGTGGAATTTGTGGAAGGGTAGAGCATTTTTGTTTAGACAAAAAATGAAGAGCAGTATTACCTACAAAAGCTGTCCCTATGATTTTTTTTGGTACACTAATATTTTTTGCAAAAAAGGCGTTTCAAAAATTCGCAATTTTGAGAATCTGAAAACTCGCAAAATTATTGTGGTGAAAACGGAAAATAATAACCAACTTTTCTCACTTTTTGCACTTGATTAATAAATTTATTGTAAAAAAATCCAATTTGAGAAAGTTTGAAGGCGCAGTTTTTTCTCGTGCACTTAATAAAATACTTGATACCTATTATACAGGGTGTCCCGTTGGTAAACGGAATTATTGTAAAGGTAGGTAGAGGTCACAAAGGCGGTTCTAAATAACCCTTATAAAATGGGTCTCTTGGCTTCCATAACCGAGTTACAGGGTGTTTTATCAATTATGCATAATTATTCATTTGGTCAGAACTTTTGAATCACTTAGTATATCTTTTCCATTTTTGGCCTACAGATTACACTTCTCACGAATAATGTACAGAAATATTTAGAGAAATGAAAATCCAGGTTCGGCTTTAGGAAAAATTGAAACATATTAAAAATATTAAAACAACACCCTGTATAACACAATTTTAATATTTCCATTTTAGATTTGAATAGAGGGAATAAAACTGAATTGAAACAAGTTGTTGTTTTTATCCCTCCACCGATTCGAATTGGAAAATTTTGAAAGTGAAAGTAAAATTTTAATTTAATTTAGAAAAAACCTATTAAGAAACTCATTTTTTCTTTAACAATTTTAAAAATTCACTTCGCGTCATTTACCTATTTCTTGTTTATTTGTCTTAAAATAATTTTACACTGTACTGGTGTACTTGCAGGCCTGTACTTAGAGAAAAATATTCAAATAGGTATTTATTTTTTAAACACCCAGTATAAAGTAAAGCGGGACAATAAACGTTTATAGTAACTAACAAATATTTATTAATTACTAACGAAATTACTCAAAATGTCCACTATTTTGTTTTATGCACTTTCTTGCACGTTTAATGATGTCCCTTACTGATTTTCTTATAATAAATGGATTGTTTCTCAATTCCTCGCTAGCTTCCTCAATTCTTTGAAGCAGTTCTTCTCTATTGTTTATTTCTTTAGAATACCCCTTGGATTTCAGGTATCCCTATACAGCATAATTTTGTTTAAAGTACGGATCTGCATTATTACTTAAAATTGTGTTAAAACGGACAAATAATAAAAATATGAATAATATAGGACTGTCTAAATGTCGAAAATAAATCCATTTTGAATATTAAACGATAAACAAATAATTCTTTTTTTTCTCTAAAATTTTCAGTTTCAAAAAAAAAGAGACGTTCAAGAAAGTGCATAAAACAAAATAGTGGACATTTTGAGCAATTTCGTTAATTATTAATAAATGTTAGTTACATAGTTACTATGAGCGTTTATTGTCCCGCTTTACTTTATACTGGGCGTTTAAAAAATAAATACCTAATTGAATTTTTCCCCTAAGTACGGGCCTGCAGGTACACCAGCAGAGTGTAAAATTATTTTAAGCCGAATACACAAGAAATAGGTAAATGACGCGAACTGAATTTTTGAAATTGTTAAAGAAAAAATGAGTTTCATAATATTAAATGAAAATTTTACTTTCAGTTTCAAAATTTTCCAATTCGAATTGGTGGCGGGATAAAAACAACAACTTGTTTCAATTCAGTTTTTTCCCCTCTATTCAGATCTAAAATGGAAATATTAAAATTATGATATTGATATTTTTAATATGTTTCAATTTTTCCTAAAGCCGAACCTGGATTTTAATATCTCTCAATATTTCAGTATATTATTCGTGAGAAGTGTAATCTGTATGCCAAAAATGGAAAAGATATACTAAGTGATTCAAAAGTTCTGACCAAATGAATAATTATGCATAATTGATAAAACACCCTGTAACTCGGTTATGGAAGCCAAGATATATGTGTTATTTAGAACCGCATTTGTGACCTCTACCTACCTTTAAAATATTTCCGTTTACCAACGGGACACCCTGTATATATTGATGAAAAGATCAGAATGTGTTCTTTTATTTAGTACAATTCCTAACCCCAAAAAATTTTAGCACGAAAAGAAAATTATCCTCAAAAAACAATTTCGATTTTCCATAGGGGGTGAGATTTTTCTCAATTTTCCGGAAAACCAACAAATATGAAAAAAAAAGAAAAATGTCATCGACAAGGGGACAAGCTAAGCTTTCTAATCATGTGCATTGAAAACCGATATGGTCCTTGATTATCTATTAATTCCCGATAGACATGAGCATTTTCGAAAACTTTGATTCCTGAAAAAATATTAATTTTTACGTGATTTATTAAAAAATTTGTAATCCGCTTGGGAGTGTCATTCCTTTAGAGCGTGCTCTCTAAATGCAGGGCAGGAGCTAAAAATGGGGATGCGTTTTGGAGCCGATATGTCGAAAAGTATCATATTTTTGAAAAAATGAGGATCATTTTTGTAGGTAATGAACTGATCTTCATTTTCGTCCAAACAAAGTGTCATATTTTCGGAAATATCGGCGAAAATAGGCGAAAAAAAAACACATTTTTGAAACCAATAGGCCATTTTCCTGCCCAAATTGCGAAATAAAAGTTGACAAAGTTTTTAGAAAACTAAATTTACAAAAATTACTTGTGTGTAATTCCAACGTAATATAATCTGCGCCTCACCAATTATGTCAATGGTCTATACGTTATAAAAACACATATGCAAAGTTTATTGACCTTTCTTCTAATATTTTTACCATAATAATTCAATTACAGCCACCAACGATGTGTACGCACTCTTTAATGCGATGAGATCATTTTATTACCAACGACTAGTGTACCAAATAGACACTTGTTTTCTTTCGAATTCCGCACTCGATGTGGTGGTGATTTGGATAAAGATTTGGTTTATCAGTGGCGGCACATAAAGGAAACCTTTCTTGTATGTAATTCCCAACCATTTCCAAAGCATTTTTAGTTTCACTTTTAATTCCACGAAGTGTATTTTTGTTATAAAAATTTCACCCCTTATTTTTATGCTTATACGAGGTATGTGCCCCCTTAAAAATTTTAAGGTACAAAAATAGTCATTTTGATTTTTTTCCAGAAGAAGATGAAGTAGAGGTAGAAGTATACTTTTTCTTTACCTTTTCTTCTTCTTTTTCTTCTTCTTCTTCTTCTTTTTTACCTTTAAAATAATAATTATAATAATACACATTGGATCAAGTAAGTATTGGTCAGTTTTAAGAGCAAATTATACTTACAACAAACTTAAAAGCATTCTTGGATTTGTTAACAATTCTACATTTGGATGAAATAATTTAGTTTCAGATTAATGATTTTAAATCTTAAAATACAAGATTAAATTTGATTCAACATTTATTTTCTTATTGTATCGAGAAATATTATTTGGCACAAACTGTGCTTTACTTTAAAGAAGTAAAATCTTCCGAGTACAAAGCTTTTCTTGAATGTAGATTTTAATTTTTCTCTGTTTATATTATGTTTTCCAGTGTTTCCAAATTTTCCTTTGACTTTATTTCGGTTTATAGCTTATGCCAGACACAATTTCTAAATGTTATACCGCTGCCTGACACACAACACAAACACACGCATAGGACAAAAATATATTTTCCCGAAAATTATTTAATGGCGACCTTGAACTTGCCGTGAGCGATTGTCCAACAAATTTCAACTAGTTTAAAATCTATTTAGGTCCGTCCGTTCGACTAATTAATGTTAATTTTTTATGGTAAGGTATAAAAATAAATGATGAATAAAGATTAGTGTCCAATTTTTCAAGGATATATTTTTTATTGAATTGATTTGGTTTAAAATGTTAGCAGGTAGAAGGAAAATAGCATTAGGCGATTGATTTCTGTACCTTTGGAGGCGAACCAGCAGGTCAGCTCCTAGGTCAACGTAACTATAGTTAGGGTGATTGTACCAGTTCACCGGCCTCTGTTCATCACTTGTTGTAAAATCCGCGAATATAAGACGGTATATAAAACGGAGTATTCGATCTGTAAATTGGTTTAATGCTACTTATTATTAAATATTAAATTTTAATATTTTTATAAAAAACTGATGTTTCTTTTTGAATGTAATTTTTTCTGAAATTCGTGTTATTTGTCTTGATAAAGAAAATAAACATTTTCGAAAGCTCGACATACAAACGAAGAAATCGTACTAATTTACTATTACTATTACTATTAGCGGAGTGAAATTAGACGAAAATATTCTGAAAATGGATGTAAGAGCTAAGTCAAATTTTTTAATTTTTTCGAATTTATACATAAAGAGAAGCTTGTAAAAAATTTTTCAATAAATATGGGCTGGAGCTTCGCGAGATATGTGCCAAAACCGACATTTTTGGTATATTTCGAGTGGATTGCTTTACTATTTTTTAAATATCTCCGGCTCTAAGAGTCGTGGAAAAATAAAAAAAAAATTAAAATGACCGTGATGAAGTAGAGTATTGATCCGTATAGTAGGGTTTTTTAAAAATGTATCCTAACCTCAAAAACGAATTCGCGCACATTATTTTTTTTACTAAATTGGAAATAAATAACCAAAGAATCCTCAAATTTTCTTAAAAATTGGAGAAAATATGTATTTAAAAATTAAAAAAAAAATATATTTGTCCAGCCAAAATCGGCATTTTTCGAAAAAAAATTGAATTGACCGCCATTTTTGGAAAAGCAATAGTAGAGAAAATTTATTTATCTTAAAAAGAAGAATTTTGTGTGTACTTTTGTCTAAGAAAATCCAACATTTTATTTAATTATTTAGGAAATAAAAAAATAAAAATTCGATTTTCATTTTTTTCCAATTTTTTATCGCGATATTTATTATTGATTCTCTTAGAAAAATTGAATTTCGGTCCAAAAAATGTTTAAAAAAATAAAAAAACATATTTCAGGTTCTAAAGTAAGATTTTTTTGAGGGAACGAATCAATATTAATCAATGTAAAAAAAGAAAATCGATTTTTTTTTATTATTCACTAAATTGGGCACTTTAAATAAAGAAATAAAATGTTGAATTTGCTTAGACAAAAGTACACACATAATTCTTCTTATTAAGATAAAAAATTTTTCTCTAATATTGTTTTTCCAAAAATGGCGGCCAATTCAATTTTTTCGAAAAATGCCAATTTTGGAAGGACAAATACTTTTTTTTTTTAATTTTTACCATGTCTTCCCGACATAAAAATACATATTTTTTCCAAATTTTAAGAAAATACGAGGATTCTTTGGTTATTTATTGCCAATTCAGTAAAAAAAATAATGTGCGCGAATTCGTTTTTTGAGGTTAGGATACATTTTTTAAAAAACCCTACCATACGGATCAATACTCTACTTCATCACGGTCATTCTAATTTTTTTTTATTTTTCCACGACTCTTAGAGCCGGAGATATTTAAAAAATAGTGAAACAATCCACTCGAAAAATACCAAAAGTGCCGTTTTTGGCACATATCTCGCGAAGCTCCAGTCCAAATTTATTGACAAATTTTTTACAAGCTTCTCTTTATGTATAAATTCGAAAAAATTTAAAAAATTTGACTTAGCTCTTACATTCATAGAAAATTCTAATTTCACTCCCACTAATTTTATTTAATACATAAATATAAAAAACTATATAGCGTATGATGTTTGTGTGCTGAAAGGGCCAAAGTTCTACACAGATTAGGTGCTTTTTTAGAAATATTGTATACTAAACATTACAAACTTTTATTGTAATCAAAATGGAAGTACAATAACGGTGTCTCAGATCCCCTCAAAAACTGCAAATAATGTTGAATACCTTGAACCACTCCGGACATTGATTTTGACCAGTAACCATTCCGTAATATACATTTTAAAGCAAAAAATCTCTATATCAAAATCGGATTACTGGTTGATTAACTTTGGGACAATAAAAAAACACAAACTAGGTGTTAAACTTGCGCCTGGAGATAAAAAACAAAAAAAATTCACTGATATTGCATATTTTTTGTACTGTTTCAATTAAGGTTTAATATACTGGGCGATGTAGCTCTCTACATGAATTGTAATTTCGTATCGAAGTATCCTTTATAAAATCTATTATATTTTACGGTCCGACAATTTTCGTGTTCTTGCAAGTAGAAAATTGATCATAAATGGAGTATTATTGAACAGACTCATATAAAAGCCTTTAATCTGACTCAAATCTAATAAACCTGGACAGTAAATAAAGCTCTCTTATTTAAACATTTATTACATAATTTCGCAAATAACAGTTTCATGTATATAGGACGTTGTAACTCTTAACTTTTAAGTTTTATTATAAGTTACACAGTGCGAATCAAAAGTTTTCGACAAATTCCAAGTATATTTCTGTTCATAAATTTCATCCTTTTTAAAAAAAATTAAATTGCAAGGTAAATCAAGTTCATTTGAAAGTGAAGGAAATTTAAATTTTATTTTTATTTATACGGATATATAATATAACGATTTCAATGTAATGAAAACGTTGGTTAAACATTTTATTTTTTTAGTGAATACATTAAAATTAAAATAAACAATATTTTCAGTGGTCTGTCGAATCTGAATTCCATGAATTATTAATAGGGAGTAATGAAGCAAATAGTTGAAATTTATTCAAT
This sequence comes from Crepidodera aurea, assembly GCA_949320105.2. Taxonomy (NCBI): domain Eukaryota; kingdom Metazoa; phylum Arthropoda; class Insecta; order Coleoptera; family Chrysomelidae; genus Crepidodera; species Crepidodera aurea. The sequence goes on from OX439475.1 coordinate 44,367,859, forward strand.
TTGTCCTAATAAATAATTAATGTCTTCGTATAAAACTGTTTATTATTGACCTGCAATTAACATAATTTGAAATAATTGATTTTGATAAGACAATCGTTTTACTTTGTAGAAGTCATTAAAATTTAATGTTTATTATCAATTTAAATATTTTTGTACTTGTTGATTGATAAATGCATTGATAAAAGTGGAATATTATGTTATTTGGTTTATGAAGATATTTTCAAAATGAATAGAGTTAGAAATGTACGATTTTTGTGGTGAAAATCGTAATTTTCTAAGTCCTATAACTCGGGAGGGGTTTATTATCATGAAAAATTGTATATATATATATACTCTACAGGCCTTGTAGACCCAGGGCAGTTATTTTTCTCCATTCCTCTCTATTCTTAGCTTTCTGTTTCCAATTTCGTATATTTAATTTATTTATATCAGACATCACACTTTCAAACCATCTTTTTCTAGGCCGCCCTCTTCTTCTTTTGCCAATAAGAGTCCTGTAAAGAGCCATTTTTGTCATTCTTTCTTTGTTTAATCTTTCTACGTGTCCCAACCACCTTAATCTGTATGTTTTTATTCTTGATGTTATCTTTGATTCTCCGTATAACATGTCTATTTCTGCATTCGTTCTCCTTCTCCATCCTTCAGGTGTTTTTATTCCACCGAAGATTGCTCTAAGAATTTTACGCTCCCAGCGCTCCAGCTTTTCTTCCTGTTTTTTTGTTAGAATCCATGTTTCACTTTCGTACGTTACAGTGGGTTTTATAATGGTATTATATATTCTTATCTTCATGTTTCTTGAACAGTATTTTGATTTCATCAGTGACTGGAGCATTCCAAATTTTCTGTTGCCTTTCGTGATTCTTGACTGTATTTCTTGTTCTTCGTGGGCATTGCTAGATATTAGCACTCCCAAATAAATAAATTCCTGTACCCTTTGGAAACTGTAGTCCGTTTCCCTTGTCGTTTTTACTATCAGATTTTCTCCGATACTTCCAGTTTCTCCAAGGACCATATATTTTGTTTTTTCTTGATTAATTTGCAGTCCTAAAATGTTTGCTTGTTCTGCGAGATTTTTTGTAATTTTAGTGAGCTCTTTCTTTGATTTTGCCAATACTGTCAAGTCATCTGCATACGCAATACACTGATGTTCGTTATTATAGATTGTACCATCTGTTTTTACTTTAGATCTTCTGATAATGGCTTCGAGTGCTAAGTTGAATAAAACAGTTGATAGCACCATTTCCAACCCTGAAGACCGTTGATTTGTACCCATTCCAAGTTATTTTGTTACCTGTGTTCAAGAGACTAATTTTTGTTAACCTGATCAATTTGCCTGGTACTCCTAGCCATTTCATAGCTTCGAAAAGTTGGTCTCTGCTAACTGTATCATACGCCTGCTTAAAATCTATAAATAGAGCATGTAATTCCGTTTTATACTCATAACAGGTCATTTGGATTTCCTTTAAAGTGAAAACCTGGTCTGTTACCGACCTGTTGCTCCTAAACCCTGCTTGGTACTCCCCTAGTATATTCTCAGCGTATTTATTCAATCGAGCTCTCATTAGTCTTGCCAGGATTTTATACACTGTATCTAATAACGCAATACCTCTGTAGTGCCAAATATGTTTTATTTGCTCGTATATTTCACTTATAAGTTTTGCGCCTCCTCCTTTAATCATTTCTGCTGTTATTTCATTTTCTCCTGGGGCTTTGTTGTTTTTTAGATACTTTACAACTTCTTCTACTTCTTGCCTTGTAGGTTCTTCTATCTCCTCATCGAAATCTTGATATCTTTCATCGTTGTTCGGATACTGATCGCACTCTTCTTTATTGAGTAACTCATTAAAATGTTCCTTCCATCTTTGCACAACTTCTGTAGGTTCTGAGATTAGCTGTCCTCCCTTAGTTTTGTAATAAATATTTCTTCTTTGATATCCTGTTCTTATTATCCTTGTTTCCTGATAAAATTTTTTGAATCTCTATTTTTGAAATTTTCTTCTACATTTCTGAGTTTTTTCTCCACCGCTTCCCTTTTTTTTCGTCTACATACTGCTTTTAAATCTTTCCTCAATTTTTTGTATTTGTTTTTAACATCGTCGTCGTTGTCTTGTTTTACTTTTCTCTTCCTCTAATTTTTTACACTCTTCATCAAACCAGTCTTTGGTTTTGTTTTTTGCCTTCTTCTTCGGTAAGATATTCATTCGCTTCTTTTATTGCTCGTTTTATCTTATCCCATTTTTCTTCTGACTTCGTTGGTTGCGATATATCTCTGAGTCCTTTATTGATCTCTGCTTCGTATTTTCTTCTTACCATTTCGTTTTCCAAACCGTTTGTGTCGTACTTCCTTCCTTTAGCTCTATTTTTATTATTTTTCATCATTTCTGTAACATCCATTTTGCAACTTACTTTTAGCAAGAAAGGATCAGTGTCCGCATCTGCTCCTCTCATACTTCTTATATTTGTTATGAATTTCATGTCGTTTTCCTGTTAAAACATGATCTATTTGATTAATTGTTTGCTGGTCAGGAGATATCCAGAATTGTATTTAACATTAATTCATTAAAAAAGGATAATTTATCGATTGCGCAAGTTTTTTTTCCCTCACATTTTGTTAATAAGTGACAGTTACATTTCTTTTCTAAGTATTATGGTATATTTTACATTTATATTCTTAAAAAAAATCACAACGAATTCATTCCAAATTGGAGGTAACGTTTTTTACTGGAAAAGTAATTATTTTCCCCCTTTTGGCTGCCACCAAATCTCCGAGACGACAGGAAAAGCTTAAAATTTTCCGAATTAATATAAGATTAAGATTTTCGCAATGCAGATTTGGCAAATTAGAAGAATCAAGTAGGTAAATATAACAAAATTGGATATGAAGTAAAATTAAAGTCGGTGTCATGTTTGCTGGATCTCCTAACTTAAAAATAATTATACCAAGTGTCTTGCTTTTATTTTTGAAATTGTTATAATTTTTTTTCAAATTTGGTATGATTGTATTAAAACAATTTTAACAACAGTCGTTTTCATTAAACAAAATCATTCTAAATGTTACCACATAATAGTAAATTATGCAACGATCATGTAATGAAGTCCATTAATACATGAGTAGTAAACGAGCCGCAGGCGAGTTTCGCATTTGACATGCGAGTGTATTGTCTATTAGGGTGCGCCGAAAAAACCTTTTTTTTTTATTTCGAAGTTGTAATAGCGCGGAAAACTTGCGAATCATACAGACAAAAAAAAATAAAAAAAATTTTCAAAATCGGTTAACATCTTCCGATCGCGCATAGGCTAAAGTTTGACAAAATATGAAAAAACTATTTTTTTGCGATTATTTTTTTTAATTTGAATTAGATGTTTTCGTAATGTTTGTAACGTCTTCAAATAGAGCCTAAAAACATTGTGTTTTAATTTGGTTTAAATCAGTTGATATCTTCCGATCGCGCATAAGCCCCAAAATTTGCCAAAATATTGAAAATTTCACATTTTTACGCATTTTTGGAATCACAGGCCACAAAAAAAGTGAAATGAACTTTACATGTGAGTATACTACACCTATGGATTTTGAGCCGCTGAATCTGAATCTGGCCTCAGAATTTCCCCCGGACCCCCCCCCCCAGTTTTCCCCTAGCCTAGGGGAAATGCGTGAAATCTTAGAAATTTCAGTATCTGTGAAATCAATTTCGATCTACGCAAAACGATAATGTTTTCACGTATCTCGAGTCGCTTAGTTCTAATCTCACTGTAGAATTTCCCTAGAGTACCTCAGAATTCCACTAGCCTAGGGAAAAAAGTGTTAAGCTGAGCAAAACTTGTGATTTCTGGAAAGTTCTACTTTTGAACAAGAAAGATTATATATTTTCGTATTTTGTAATCCTCAATTCATATCTGACGTACAAAATGTTCCACAGTACTACAGAATTTCCCTAGCTTAGGGAAAAACGTAGAAAATTCGAACGGAAAAGCTGATATCTTTCCGTCTTCTGAGTTGCCGTGTTCATTTCTGTCATCAGAATTTTCATCCAGCTCCTCACAATTGCCCTATCCTACGGAAAATTCCAATATTTATATATTATTAGTTTATTCTTTGATATCTTGGTGGAAACGTTCTCCTTGTTCCTCACTGTAATCACCAATATTTTCAGGGAAGTGTTCGAGATGGGAATGAAGGAAGTGAAATTTTATGCTCATGAGGCAACCTTGTTCTTTAAATTTTCGCAACATGTTTTTCACTATTTTCTTATAGTCGTCGCTTTTAAAGTTACCTAAGAAATTTTCGACAACTTCCTTACACAATTTTCTACGTTTTTCCCTAGGCTAGGGAATTTCTGAAGTACTGTGAAACATTTTGTACGTCAGATATGAATTCAGGAACTCAAAATACGAAAATGCGCAAAAATAGAACCTTCCAGAAATCACAAGTTTTGCTAAGCTTAACACTTTTTCCCCTAGGCTAGTGGAATTCTGAGATACTCTAGGGAAATTCTACAATGAGATTAGAACTAAGCGACTCGAGATACGTGAAAACATTATAGTTTTGCGTAGATCAAAATCGCTTCCACAGATACTGAAATTTCTAAGATTTCACGTATTTCCTTTAGGCTAGGGGAAAACTGGGAGGTCCAGGGGAAATTCTGAGACCAGATTCGGATTCAGCGGCTCAAAATCCATAGGAGTAGTATACTCACATGTAAAATTCATTCCACTTTTTTTTGTGGGCCTGTGATACAAAAATGCTAAAAATGTGAAATTTTCAATATTTTGGCAAATTTTGGGGCTTATGCGCGATCGGAAGATATCAACTGATTTATACCAAATTAAAACACAATCTTTTTAGGCTCTATTTGAAGACGTTACAAACTATTACATTACGAAAACATCTATGTATAGAGTTTTTAAAAAGTACGGTCGACGGAAAAGTTCTGTAACGAACTCATGAATTAAAATGGCGATTAACAATCTCGAACAATAACGCGCTCGTTTTGCTCGCGCGTTAAATTATCTCATTGTTAATCGCCCTTATTAATACACTTGTTCGTTAAATAACCATTTCGTCGAAAGACGTTCATATTAACATTTTGGAAACAGCACTTAATAATTAGTGACATTATTTGTCTAGGTTTGAACTTCAAAAAATTATACTGTTTGTGTACCTAAAATTCCGTTAGATCGGCGCTCGTGTCAAGTTCAAAACTCTCAAAGTGTTATGTTTGTTTATCTTAACAGTTATGTTTACCTAAAGCGACATCTTGTGGCGCGACCTGTAAGTTAATAGTTGTTTGTTTACCTAAAATTCCGTTAGAGCGGCGCTCGTGTCAAGCGAAATCGAAATGGGCAGGCGTATTGTCTATAATTATTATTTTAGATACAAATATTTGATCTGGTCGAAAGCTTTCGATTATCCATTTTGGCTACATTTTTAGGTGTATATTCTTTTTTTTATTATTTACTTTTATCGAAATACACTATTCGTGCAGAAAGAGAATTACATTAGACGGTTTTAAGTATTTACAACTGGCTACGTGACAGGATTGCTGAGGAAGTTGGGATTTATTTCGTTCCGAAGTTGACCTTGTAAAATAAAACAATTATTTTCTTAAGAGATTTGCTTCGGGAAAGCGTTGATGAGGTCACCGCAGTTGTGTATTTGAGGGATTTGAGTTTAATTTATTTTTATATCGTCTACCGCAAATCCATTATACTTCAAGATTTCTAAACTATTTGTTCAAGAGATAGTGTAACAAAATCCAACAAGTTTTTTGTATATCTATCAAAGATTATCCAAACGCAATGCAGCATTTTAGGTTTTTGACGTTTCGCACCGATTTTGTTGGTAATTTTGACAATAAAAATAATTCAAATTTTTAAAAGTAACCTTAAATTTTGCGAAGTTGTCAGAATGAGTAGATCTTCTTCCACTTCCTTCAGCCATCCTGATTTGGCTCTTCCACAATCCTAACTCTAAATTGCTTTATTTCTAATTCTATATTCGTCTTCTGTGATTTTAATTGGTCCTTATATTGCTCGCATAATTTTTCTTTTCATGATTCTCAGATCTTCTTCCTCTTTCTTTGTCATACTCATAGTTTCTGCTGCGTATAGTAACATTGGTTTAATTATTGTGCTGTAGATCTTCATCTTAGTTTTCTTCGTAAGTAATTTGCTTTTTAAGTTTACGTTTGTATGCGAAATAAAGTTAAAGAGACATACAAATGAAAAATAATCTAGAATGTACTTTTGATACATTTGAAAGTTTTTTAGAAAAAATTGTCCTGGAGCAACTAGACTATTATGTTAAGTACCCATAAATCTCATATTTAATATTTAAACTCAACAATTTTCGTCTGTAAATGTAAGTAACAAATAATGATTTATTCACTTTAATATTTCTGTTTATCGTAGATGCTCTCAAAGCTCTGAAGACACTAAGCGGAGTTTTATAAATATTAATAAATGCAAATCTTAATGAAAGGAAGTAAAATCTGCGGCGTGGTTAGATAGTTGAATCGACGACGATGAAAAATGCTTTTAAAAGTGATAAATTGTTTTTCTACGGGTTTAAAGATTAATTCTTTATTTCCCTTTTTTTTGCTCTTAAATTCTGAGAACACCAAGAACGCAAAATTAGTTTTGCATTGTGTATTTTACAATAAACTGATCAAAACAAAAATTTTATATTTGTAAAAACAGCAGATTCATCTAGTTTAAAAAAAACATTTGGTTAAGATCGTTCTCCTTCCTGGTGATAAATTCCTTCTTGACCCAAAGATGGATCGGCGTGTCCAAAATGCGAACCAAAAAGGGTGGACTACTTGTCATTAGAAATGGTCCTATAATCCCACACATCCATCCATTTATAGGTATATTCATGGGAAAACTTATACAGTTTTCTAACAGATACGTACGTGAAAATCAGTAGTGTTCAAATCACAGGAAAAATTAAGGACATGAAGACGAAAAGAAAACTCAAGACAACCAACAGCTAAACTTTGGTAAAATCACAAGGCTACATTTTTGAGATGTGTATAATTTTATTCTTCAGTGTAATGTTAATTACCTTGTATATCTATAAACTTTTTCATTGTAAAATTAACTTTTTACATTCAGAATGTAATTTAAGACATTATAGGATCTTTTCTGGTGGCAGGAGGTCCACCCTTTTTGGTCCGCATTTTGCATCCGCCTAGGTGAATCCCAAGTTATTAATATATAATCACGCAGGTAGTAGTAAACCCATAAACACTGTAGATAAGCCCAAGGTGAGGAAATTATAAGTGATTTTCTGATCGTTTTTCCCTCAAAGACCTTTCTCTAAAATGTAACTTTGTGATAACCGCTGAATGCACGTGGCCGATATCGTATAGAAGCATCTTACCTCAAAAATTATTAAAAAATTCAGAGGATGCCTCAAAGTTTTGTTACGCTTGTAATTTCCCAATTACTTAAGAGCAATCCGGAGCTCTTGTGAAAAGCAAATTTCACTTCTATTTTATGAGAATTTTATAATATAAAATTGTATTTATATGTGCGCCACTGGGAACACGTGCCGATGGAATGTTTCTCGTAGCTTTAAATTTCTGAAACAACAAGGCAGCATTATGCAAAGATATTTAAGAAAAGGGTGGGAAAGCATATTATTTAAAAACTACTTAATATTTATTAAAACAAATGGCAGCAAATTTTCACAGATTTAATACAGAATGGCGCGGACCCTCCTTTTTGTGATTTTCCATTTAAAATTAACAAAATAAATACTTTTCGAAGGTTTACAAGAAAATCAAGGGGTCTCCACCCTAAGTTTTCTAATTATTAGTATTTCCTGAAAATTTAGAATGATTTTAAAATTTTTCAAGGGGTTCGGTTTGCTATTAATCCCTAAAATTAACGGACGTTTCTATAAATCAACATATGCACTACACTGGTTTCAATTTAACTTCTATCATTCAACAAACGGTAATATCACACACACGTTTGACACTAGGCATTATCACACTTTATCTCTCCATCTATTATATCTATCGATTATATTTCATTTTACAGGAGCTATACGGGGTGACAATGGTCTAATGTATCAGCCCGTCATATCCAGAATAACCTGTCAAAGTCAGACGTATGAAAATAGAAAAAAAACTTCCACAGGTCGTTTTATCTGGCTGTATTTTATTTTCCTTAAAACATTTTTAACAGACTATTTCACTCGCCTTAATTTCCACCAATCACAAACGTGCAATTTTGAATTACAAAAGGTTTCTAGATGAAAAAACTGTATGACAGCTCCTGTCAGCAGTTTTTTCGAGTTTACCCGCGGCAAAACTTGACAGCTGTTGTCACCAAAAATTACAATACCTTTGATAACAAGTAATTATGGTCTCTTAGGACACCAGAAAACGACGCTAAACAATTTTTCTGATTTTATTGTCAATAAATTTTATAATATTGTTTTTAAACAGTGCTAGTCAGCTTATGTTGTGAAAATGAGTCGCTTTGGAAGTGATTCTATGACTAATATTGAACTGGCGATTGAGAAAAGTATACCGTTAAAACACATACGTCAATATGGAAACAGTTTACGGAATTCTGCAAGGCAAAAAAATACGAGCTTTTGGAAACTACAAGTTTAGAGCAACTAAACCTAATCCTGAAAGATTGGGCGTGGAATATGAAGAAAGAAAACGGTGAAAATTACAAAGAACTAGTTGTGAAGACAATGTGGAACGCCGTTGCAAAAAAATGCAAGAGATGTATTTTATGAAGTGGAAAATAATTTTTGATCCATTTAAAGATGTTATCTTCAACCCGTGTGAAGTTGGCACCCCCAAGTGAGAATTGGGAAAAAAAAACTATTGCATAATTTTGCCCAAGTTATGCCCAGTATTGCCCAATAGTTGAATTTTTTTGCCCACCCCCCTTACAAATGAGTCAACCCTCGAATTTCTAGGGTGCGGCACCCCCATAAACGAATATCATGAAATAAAGTAGCCCAGAATTATGCCCAAGTTATGCCCAGTTTTGCCCAACCAAAAAAAAAATTTGCCCATCTATAGAAAAGTACCAAAATGGCGTATTGTTATATAAACTAAAAAAATTGAGTACGAACAAAATGGAAAAAATTGGAGAAAATACATCATTTTAGTTTTGCCCAGTATTGCCCAACACTCAGTTTATTTCGCGCAGTCTTCCTTAACCCATGAGTCAATAGTTAAAGCCTTATTTAGGCCATGTTAAGTGTTCCCCAGTTTTGCCCACCCTCAGATTATAATATAGACGGCATTATGCTGTTAAAAATGCGAAATTAAATAATTTCGTCATAATCTGATCGTCGCTGAATAAATTCTGATATTGGGCAAAACTCGTTCCTCATGGAATGACTATTTAAAGCCTTATTTAGGCCATGTTAAGTGTTCCCCAGTTTTGCCCACCCTCAGATTATAACATAGACGGCATTATGCTGTTAAAAATGCGAAATTAAATAATTTCGTCATAATCTGATCGTCGCTGAATAAATTCTGATATTGGGCAAAACTCGTTCCTCATGGAATGACTATTTAAAGCCTTATTTAGGTCATGTTAAGTGTTCCACAGTTTTGCCCACCCTCAGATTATAACATAGACGGCATTATGCTGTTAAAAATGCGAAATTAAATAATTTCGTCATAATCTGATCGTCGCTGAATAAATTCTGATATTGGGCAAAACTCGTTCCTCATGGAATGACTATTTAAAGCCTTATTTAGGCCATGTTAAGTGTTCCCCAGTTTTGCCAACCCTCAGATTATAACATAGACGGCATTATGTTGTTAAAAATGCGAAATTAAATAATTTCGTCACAATCTGATCGTCGCTGAATAAATTCTGATATTGGGCAAAACTCGTTCCTCATGGAATGACTATTTAAAGCCTTATTTAGGCCATGTTAAGTGTTCCCCAGTTTTGCCCACCCTTGGGCAAAACTCGAGGAACGAGTTTTGCCCAATATCAGAATTTATTCAGCGACGATCAGATTATGACGAAATTATTTAATTTTACTTGGTAACGGCAAGAGATACAGTGAATGTTTTTGTAGAACTCTAATGCGCTCTAAAATAGGCAACTTTTTTCCCATTTAATCATCTTTGTATCTCCTACCGTTTCTGATATAGCAATAAATGAGACACCCTGTATAACAAAATTTTTTTTTGGTTGGGCAAAACTGGGCATAATTCTGGGCTACTTTATTTTATGATATTCGTTTATGGGGGTGCCGCACCCTAGAAATTCGAGGGTTGACTCATTTGTTAAGAGGGGGCGGGCAAAAAAATGCAACTATTGGGCAATACTGGGCATATCTTGGGCAAAATTATGCAATAGTTTTTTTTTTCCAAATTCTCACTTGGGGGTGCCAACTTCACACGGGTTTATCTTCAAGTCTAGTAGGGAAGTTCGTAATACGAAACGAAGGAATTTGCAGATGTGCACCAATAAAAAGAAATCGAGCTCTGCTTCATTAAAATTGGAAGAATACTACGCGATGGTTTTATTATGGGAAGAAGACACTCCGACGGGACTCCAGCGAAAATTTTACCATATTGCTTCAGTAGAACTTGCCTGGAGAGATGGAGAAGCAGTCAATTGCAGAGTTCATTATTTTAAAGAGGAAGTGGATAATTCTGGGAATAAAACAGATTACATATTTTTTTAAATAACTGATTTCCAAAAATCCTACTTTTTAGAATATAATCCTCTCTTCAATAAAACGGCCCAGGATGGAGAAAAAAAATGGCCGATAGTAAATGGCTGATCCCCAACACGAAGAACCCTACCATTTGTCCAGTCCGTCTTTTTAAAATTCTAACGGTTAAACGTTCATCTAGAATAACAACTGATAGATTATTATTAACAGTAAACCCATCATGGAACAAAGAACAATCACTTGGATGGTACAAAAACACTCCAGTGGGAAAAAACGAACTTTCGAAATGGACTAAAGAAGCAGCAGAGAAGGCAGGATTAAATACAAAAGAAATAAAAATAACAAACCACTCTATGCAGTCGACAGCCGTCAGTAACTTGGTTAAAGGAGGAGTCGGTGAATAACAATTAATTAAAATTACTGGCCACAGTTCAGCCAACTCAATTAAGCCTTATCTGCAAATGGATAACGAGCATTATTCCAACATCATAAACACCCTTGGAAGTGACGCCTCAGAACCTACAGCTAAAAAACAGAAAACAGAAGATCCTGCAGCCACTCCTCGAGCTTCTCACTCTACAGCTGGACACATCAACAACATTAATGATTTATCTACACCCAACGTTATCAATGACTTAACAAAGATTTCAAACAATACTCCTACTGTGTACCAAAATTGAAATTTATATTTTAATTGTACCATAAATAATTAAGTTTGAAGTATTTTGTGATTAAATAAATTACCTGTTTTTCAGTTTTCAAATTAATACCTTCATATTATGTATGCATTTATAATAGGGAGTATGTTTTGTAAGCTGTGTATGTAGAATAATCTGTTACTCATGAAATAGTCTTGTCAAATACCATTCGGGCATCTAATTTTTCCTGTCAGAAAATCGAAAAAACACAATGCAAAGTAATATTTTTTCAACAAAATGCAGGTGCAAAAATTCTCGTCTTCGACTCGGATTTTTTGTGCCACCAGCACTCATGCTTCTTGGTAAAATAATAATAATAATAATAATAAGCAACGTGTTTTTTCGATGTTTTTCGGAAAAATTAGATGCCCTTTTGATATTACTTACGAAAATTATTTATCAATATAACATTTTAGTTTTAGACAATTATTTTGTGTTTTCTTAATAGACATTTTCCAAGTACAGCTAGAAAGGTTAAATGTCAGAGCCGCAGCCTCACTGTTGCCCGTCTCAAAATCCAGACGAATGGGGTTAATTACCCCCTCAACCCGCCGGAGCACGCGCTAGGTGTCCGTGTATGCGTACTTTGCGGACGCCATTATATTGATTGACAGAATTTGCAGTGAATGTAGCGGCAGCATTGACAAAAGCCCAGAACAGAACAGTTTTACCCGTGAATAAAGCGAAAATCCGCTTGTATGGGGTATTTTCAGGGATAATGTAAATGCATCAAAATTTAACAATAGACTTTGAAAGAACCGTTTTATAACAGTCTTAAAATCGGTGAATAAATAGGGAAATGAATTGTACATTTTTTGGCGTTTTGAAATAAAATTAAATAGAAGGAGAAACAAGTGGTTCCCAAATATTATCCCGATTAGGTCTTTTTTATTTTTTCTGCACAATAATGCATAATTTAGTTGCGGCATTTGAACTTGATATAATTGCTATATAAAATTTTAACTAATAGTTATAAGAGAATGGATTAATTGTACTTGTTTTATATATAATCATAAATCAAGAAATTTGTATTTTTTGCAAATCAAAACTTCAACATTTTTAATACCAACAAGTGATAATTCCTTATTTACAAAATTGTTATTTGAACAAATTGTTTTTGCTCTGTCGGAAAGAGATTTGACAATACCTCGTCTAACACATATTGAGTGGTTTGAATGAAAATTTAGATATCTATTCGTATGTGTTTCATTTCTAAAGACTGATGTTTCAATACAATTGTTATTGTTGTATATTAATACGTCAATTTCAATTGTAAATTTAATATTAGGTTCCGAGTTATTAATATTATATAAAAATGTATTAATATTTTCCCTACCACGTTTCCAAATTGCAAACATATCATCTACATATCTTAAATTTTGTTTATTTACAATTTTCATTTCAAAATCCTCCATGAAAATATCACGCAATTTTGGTGATAAAGATGAACCATACCAAAATGCGGCTGATAAAAATCACTATTTAATTTAAAATATGTATAGTTTTAATACATAATTCCAACATTTCTAGAATTGCTGAGACGTATAATTTAGTTCTATTTTTTAATGTGTTATCACTTGTCAACTTTTTAAACTAGAACTACATTTAATCCCATTTCACAACCTCAGGCAGTTGTGTGACGCCCATGGTCCTTTTTTGGTATTTTTATGGTTCAAAAAATTCCACCGTCGTTATAGTTTTCTATAGTTTTGCAAGCTTTGATTTTATTATGAAAGTGAAGATGGCGTTGGGCTCTCCTCGTTCGTGATATACGTGAACGCTTTTATCAAGAACGAGGCGAGTCGAATTCATTTTCAGACAGCCCTTAGAGATGGGATGTCGAGCTAGCCTGCTTCTTACTGATGAGGAACAATAATTCCGAAACCGGTCTAAGCAGTTTTGTTACGCCCATGGTCCTTTTTTTGTATTTTTATGGTTCAAAAAATTCCACCGTCGTTACCCATTTCATTTAATGTATTTTTTTTAATAAACCTTCGATTTTATATTGCGCTCTGTGAAATACTATTGTCAATCCCAGAAAACATCCAGGCATTGATTGTTTCAAGTTTATCGACCATTATGTCTTCCTCTTTAATATCTGCGGTCTAAAAAGGGTGTTGTTTCCATCAAATGGAATTCAATTCCGAATTCCCGTAATTGTTTCTGTTCGAAAATACGGAATAGCGTGTGTTATATAACGATCAAATTTTATCACACGGTTTGAAGATTTTTCGTATTGTAAACAGAGCGTTGTTAAAAGCGGTCAAACCTGGAGGAACGTTGGAATTAAATGTTTGAAAATAAAATCAATTAGGTTTTGACCGACATAAGCATTTGAGGTCAGACAGTCAGGCGGCATTGAACGTAATTTCAAGTCAGGAAGTGACGTGTAACCTGGTATGGTATGGTATATTAAAATGAGCTCGCTTTTTAAAAGCCATAATCTATCCTTAGAGATGAAGCTTAGACTCTTGCGTTGTTACGTTTTCTCGGTCCTTCTGTATGGCGTAGAAACCTAGACACTCACTAACACCAGGAGAATTGAAGCGTACAGGAGAATACTGAAAATATCTTGGACACAAAAAATTACCAACACAGAAGTAATGCGACGGATGAATAAAGAACCAGAACTGTTAGATACCGTAAAATGTCAGAAACTTCAGTATTTCGGCCACATAATGAGGAACCCAAATAGATACGGGCTGCTACAGGAAATCCTACAAGGCAAAATTAACAACAGGAGAGCACCTGGCCGAAGGAGAATATCAAGCTGACCAACTTGCAAAAGGGGATCAGCAGAAATGCGCAGCGGGGGGCCATAAAAAACAGGATCAGGGAGAGAAACCTGCAAAACTAGCAAAATGTATCAGGACAAAAACACGGAAAATCCTTTACAGGAAGACTGTGTTCCAAAAGAACAGCTGATGTGCAATAAGCCAGTAGACTTCGGCGATCTTAAAACATGCGAACCCAGAAAAAAAAAGGACTTGAGGTTAGATGTTGTCTTATATTGCCTGAATATAGCGCATTGCTAATGTTATTTGAAGGTTTGGGAGGTTATAATTCAATTTTAATTTTAACTGCTGCAATTTTGATGTGATATATGCGTCTCTTAAAATATTTTATTTTTATTTATATTAGTTTATTGTGCTGTACTTAATTTAACATATAATTGTAGTTAATATTTATACACTAATAATAATTTAATAATAATGGAAGTAATAAACTAATAATATTAAAATACCTGTTAATGGAAAGTCAGTGTATTTTCATTATTAATTTTATTTCCATCATAAATTTTCACTGTTAAAAAAACAAACTACATAATAAAATTTCTACCTAATACTTAAAGTATATATACAGCAGTAAATTGACGCCAGATTTCCACGAATTGGAAACAATCAGAAAACTCAAGAAACGGTATTTTTGCGGAAATCCGTTTTTCTAGTCCTTTGACCTTAAATCTCTCACATCGCTAACATGATATCGCTAGGGAATGTTGTTATTTATTTATTTAACTTCCTTTTACAGACCAAATTTCCCATGTATTTTTTTAGGTATTTGTTGAAAATAATAGTATAATTTTGAATTAATCTATTTACGAGTAAATATTGCTGTCTTGCATAAATAATAATTCACTAATGAAATAGGGTAACTATCTCAGTTTCTTAATGAAACGTGATGGCTGGCTACGGATCAAAGAAGTGAAAGGCCAGGTGAAAAGGATGCTAGACCATGGTTAGTTAACAAAAGACTTTAGAGGATGAGTTGTGTAATATTATAGTTCATCGTAGTTAGAGAATAAGAGATCCTCCCACATCACGAAAGTCGGACGACATTTTAGTATGGAGGCTTACGTGCGAATGGTACCATACATTTCCTGCGCTTCAATTAATGTTAAAATTCATTTTAACAAAATCGAACAATTAGTAGTCTTTAATTGTAATAATTTTTAAAACACCAAACTAGAAATAAAATAATTACCTCTGGAAGACAAACCTTAAAATTCCTTTTACAGTGTAGGTGTGTTTGCCCAGTGACTGTAGCTCAACATTAATAAAAATCTAATGCAATAGTGAACGGGGAAGTAGATTATATGGTAAATGAAAGTGCATCCATCCATCACCTCATAACAGAATTTAAATGTTTATTATACATGGTGACGTAAAATAAATACTTAATTTAAATTTTAAAAAGGATATAGACATCTATTCAGATTGGATTTATTTTCAGTTGGTTCAATGAAGAAAAGGTTTCACTGACTTAATACCGTAGTATTAATTTATTTAATAGAGAAATTTAAATGTATGTAAATATTATGAAAAATAATAAAAAAAGTTACTATAAGCTTCTTTCTATCGATAAGAGTAACGGCACTTTTGGTTCATCAGGAATGAAGTGCAGAAAATATTCTGCAATTTCATATTTTTCATCCAAAATCAAAAATTCTCAGTCCAACATGCAGAGAAATTGGATAAATGGTCAGCTGTGTAGCATATGCTGTTTATGTATGAATTTAACAACGAATTTAAGAAACATTTATTGAAAAATACAAGTGGAAAATAATATAAATTATTTCCTATATTTTTAAATTAGTTGTTTCAAAAAAAAACATTCAGCCCTTCTTTCGTGGATAAGAGCTACAAAAAAAATGACCGTGCGAATAAATTAAAGTTTGAGTCACCCTGTCTATGTGTATGTAATATTTATTAGCCTTTGGGTTATCGAATATCTTTGTTTTCACTTTTACATAAAATAGCATTTGCATTTTTCAGTTCTAGTCCAATAAGTACATCCGGCGTGCATTGCCGTTTAGTAAAATTACTTAATACAATATACAGGTTGACATAAAGAAACATAATATGAATTAACAAATTAAAGTAAATATCAATTACCAAATTACAAAAGTCCTTTAGAAAAAAAAAACAGTCAAAAAACAACTGCTTACTTAATTTCAAAACCATGTATTGCTCATACTGTAAAAAATATTTTTTCTCACGTACTTTGCCCACACCACATACATTTATAAGGAGAATCAACAAAAATCGACAAAAACTTAGTTGGCTGCTGTTCAGATTTAAATAATTGTCACAACTGTCAAATTATAGAAGTTTTTTTAAATTCTTAAGTTAGTTTTCATTCGTGCTTTGATAAAAATCGTAATTTTCATTAAATATTGTTTTAATAAGACAAAATACCTATTCATAATAAATAATATGGATACTCACAGTAGTGACGATTTTGATAATACGCCGCCAGAAATTTTGGAAAAAGCTGCAAAAGTAACGTTAGAGGGTAATTGCAAGAAAAAAGTATGAATTGTCATACGAAAAATTTGTGGAAAGGAGAAGAAACACAAAAATAAAATGAAAAAATTATTTAACTGTTAAGAGGTAGGATACTTTAATGATATTTTAGTTTTGCTAACCATAAAAAAAAATATTAAGTTACATTATTTGTATTCTTTAAATTTGTGCGGTCGTAGAAAAAGTAGAGTGATACATTTTTAGATTCGTCATTAAATTGTCAACAGCTTTAAATAATGCAACACAACAGTTAAAACGCGAAATTCAGCGTATTAAAAATGAATCGATTGGTGAGTACTTGAGTGAATTAACTAATGACATCAGTACCGATTATTCACTCTGGAAAGCAACCAAACGATTAAAAAGTCCTATTACACATAACCCACCGATTAGAAAGGAAGACGGGAGTTGGGCACGAAATAATATACAAAAAGCAACCAGATTCGCAGAACACTTAGAAAAGACTTTTCAGACCAACGATGGCGAAGAGACCCAAGACTGGAATGAACCAGAACAGGAAGATTCAGTCATTAGACATACTTTTCCAAAAGAAGTTTATGTGGAAATCGAAACAAATTTAAATCCTAAAAAAGCCCCTGGATTTGATCTCATTACCGGGGAAATCTTGAAACAACTCCCACGTAAAGCTGACCAACCTTATCAATGCCTCATTTAGGATGAGATACGTCCTCAGCTATGGAAAGTAGCAGAGGTTATAGGTAAACCTCCCCAAGAAGTAACGTCATACCGACCAATCTCTTTGTTGCCTGTTATTTCGAAACTCTACGAAAAATTGCTTCTTAAGATATTAAAACCTACAATAGAAGAAAAGGACCTGATTCACTCCCATCAATTTGGTTTTAGAGAAAAACACTCAACGATCGACCAGGTGCATAGAATCACAGACATAATTGAAAAGTCTTTAGAGGAAAAGAAAGTCTGCTCCATCGTCTTCCTAGACGTGGCCCAGGCTTGAGGGCCTGAACCACAAGTTAAATTTGTTACACCAGTATTCAGAACTCTTAAAATCCTATTTATCAAACAGATATTTCAGAATAAAACAGGAAGATGTATATTCTGATCTTAGAGAAATTAAGGCAGGAGTACCCCAAGGTAGTGTACTAGGTCCAGTACTCTACTTACTGTATACTAGTGATATTCCTAACCTTGAGCACGATACTATTGCAACATTTGCTGATGATACTGCCATTCTGGCTGTTGGAAAAGACCATGAAGAAGCCAACCGAAAATTACAAACATCTGTAGACCAGATTAACACCTGGACTAAAAAATGGCGTATTAAGTTAAATGAAAATAAATCTGTTCATGTTAACTTTACTAATAAACGAAACCAACACATTCGCATAAGAATAAATAACGCTCAGATTCCCTATGCTAATACAGCAAAATATCTTGGAATGACACTCGACGCTAGACTTCGCTGGAAAGTCCACATTAAAAAGAAACGTGAAGTGCTTGGTATAAAATATAAAAAGATGTATTGGTTATTAGGAAGAAACTCCAAGTTGTCCACACATAACAAACTGCTCCTCTACAAGCAGATATTGAAACCCGTTTGGACGTATGGTAGTCAGCTTGGGGGCTGCGCCAGTAAAAGTAACATTCAAGTTATCCAACGTTTTCAAAATAAAGTGTTAAGGAACATCGTCGATGCACCCTGGTACTGTCGCAACAGTGATCTTCATAGGGACCTGCATGTAGAAACTGTTGACAAGACTATATCTAAATCTGCCAGCAGCCATGAACAACGACTGCTCCAACATGGGAACGTTGAGGTCATCCAGCTCCTCGATAATACCAATTTAGAAAGAAGACTCAAGAGAACCAAACCTTTTGGACTAGTTAAGTGACAGTGCTAGTTACAAACAGAGTATTGTGCGGATTTGTGTTACACGTTACCGGTAGTGTTACTAAAATTATCAGACCCTAAGGTACACTAGTGAGTAGGACCTTAGTATTTAAGAATTCTAGTTAAGTTAGGTTGGAACAAAATTGCTTATTGATCTTTATGATCAGATTGTAATTATAGAAAAACTACATAGTATTTTCTGGTTGTTTTTTTTCTAATGTAATAATAATGACTTATACGGGGGAAACCTATAATTGTTCAAATGTAACAATAGTAATTAAATGTTAATAGTCTTCAAATAAAAATATAAACTGTGTGTGTGTGTGCTTTCATTTTACAAATAAGAAATACATACTCGTAGAAAAAGTATAGTGTACAACTCGCGCGAAATACGCATTTCCCACTCCCGCGTTTGTTGTACAATACCCTATTGTCTGAGTATTAAGAAACAAGTAACAAAACAAGAACAGTAATTTTAATTATTTATTATTATTTTATATAAGATTCGCCCAGTTCTCGATTTTATGATTGAAACTACTATAAATTCAATGTCTTAGTACATTTCATCAACTAAAGGTAGTTTTGCCCTTTCACCGGCGAGGTTCTCTGGGGGCGCCCCAAATCAATCCCGTTAAAGAAGCTCCTCATAGATTATTCAGGAGGGTTTTCTGTGGAAACATTTTCGGAAAGCTGCTACCCGTTACCCGTTTACCCGGCTTTCATTAATTTTCATTTGGAGGCACTCCGCGAACTTCAATTCGAGCTTAAATCGGCTTAATAGTGCGGCAGATTAATGAAGAAATATGGACACGTTGGACAAATGTACGAATTTATATGTACAGGGAACGTATTGTTACCGTGAAACTATGCATATAAGGAAGAAACATTTAATTAGATATAGATTTTAGATACTGAATTGATATCTAGTGTTATTCTTGTTTTTTTCCTTATACACCGATAATCTGTTAAACGTAAATATGTCTGGAACAGTTATTTCTTTTCAAAAGATGATACTGCTATATCTATGGTACTAAAATATAGAATATTGAGGAAACGTTCATAGAAAAACACCGTATAAAGAAGTTATGCCTACCTGGGACCTACATTATATAGCAGAGCTGGGACGAATCCTCAAAAAAAGGATCCGAATCACGAGACTAAAAAAAAGATTCGAATCAAGAGACTAAAAAAAAAGGATTCGAATTATCACTGGCAAAATTAACGTAACAATTCTTTTAGAGTTGACCCCACCCCTCAAACGGCCAAAATCACCCCCGAAAGGATGAAGAGCTTGTGTTTCGCTATAAACGAGAAAACCCATCGTCCATAATGTTGGATCTTCTCCACGAGTCGACTCTAACCCCCAAACAGCCAAAAACCACCCCCAAAAGCGTGAAACATTTTTTTCGCTATAAACAAGAAAACTGGAGATGACGCGGGTTTTCTCCTTTATACATAATTAATCAGTTCAACTCACTAATGGGTTAGTAGAAATAAAAAAATATTTCCTTTAAAAATTGTGGTGACTTTAAAACGGCCAAAAACCACCCCCCGGAGGGGCTAAACGCGCTATTTACAAGGTTTCCCTGTAGAAAAACGCACTTTTCCCCCATTTTCGAGGATGCTAAGCACAGTGGTGATGTTGGATATCGCTTCCGACCACCACCAACCCCTCCACTGGCCAATACTCTTCCCCGAAAGGGGTCAATTTCATAAGTGACACCGTTTTTTTCCGGACAGGGCCAATTTAGTATTTCCCCCCGTTCTCGAGGTCGCTGAAACCGAATCTAAGGGTAAAAAAAGTTTTACCCTCGGCGTCTTCAAACAATTAATTTATTTTATTAAAAAATATATTTTTTCAACCCCCTAAGGTAGGGTTGGGAGGTTAGGCGTTATCTCTCTCGGGGAACTTTATATTTTCTCAAGGAAGAGACTATTACTCTCAAAAAAGTGGTAGAAAACTCGATAAGCTGAGAAACCCCTATTAGGGGTCGTTTCTGGCCGGTTTGAAGGGGACGCCGAGCTTAACAACTTTTTTTAACCTCAGACTCGATTTTAGCGACCTCGAAAATGGGGGGAGGGACTAAATTGGCCCAGTCCGGAAAAAAAGGGTGTCACTTATGAAAATTGACCTCTTTCGGGGAAGAGTATTGGCCGGTGGAGGGGCTGGTGGTAGTCGGAAGCGATATCCAACATCACCACCGTGCTCAGCATCCTCTAAAATGGGGGGAAAGTGTGTTTTTCTACAGGGAAACCTTGTAAAATGCGTTTAACCCCTGCAGGGGGTGGTTTTTGGCCGTTTTGAAGGGGACGCCGAGGGTAAAAACTTTTTTTAACCTCAGATTCGGTTTCAGCGACCTCGAGAACGGGGGGGAAATACTAAATTGGCCCTGTCCGGAAAAAAACGGTGTCACTTATGAAAATTGACCCCTTTCGAAAATGGGGGGGGGGGAGACTAAATTGGCCCAGTCCGGAAAAAAAGAGAAAATCACCTCAAATTCCGAGTCCTTGTCTCCACTACTATGAAAATTCATAGTATGGTCTGTAAAAGAATCCGAACCTAATATCGGTGATTCGAATACGAATCCTTTAGGATTTCTTCGGCGAATCCGGATCACGAATCCTTTTTTATTAAAGGATTCGAATCACCGGCCTCGGATCCTCAAAAAGGATTCGAATCTTATGTGATTCGAATCCTCCCCAGCTCTATTATATAGCTTGAGCTCTGTTATATAGCTTGATCCCTCAAGAAATGAAAAATGCAATTTATATCATTTATTCAAATCAAAAATAAGCGAATGGATAAGCAACCAACCACGCCCTGCCATCCATCAATATATTGATTGAAAAACTTATACAGTTTGTTGTTATAATAATAAAGGAACAATAATAATAATTATCAATAATAAATACTGTTGCCAACAGATCGTTCATTGCGCAGAACACTATTTTTTTTTTTATATTTTGTACCTCATATTGTATTTTTATATTTTTTTTTTTTGATTTACCTAACTTAACAGCTTATATTGACAACAACACTATTTTTTTTATATTTTATACCGCATATATATTATATTTATACCGCCAAAATGTAGCCAGAGGTACTAAAAATTTAAGTTTTACGTGAATTTTATTATTTTAGCTGTAGTACAAAAACAATTTGTACTTAACACGTATTTTACTTTACATCTTACAATGGCGGACCTGAAAATATATTTTGGCACTAAAATTTAAAAATATAAATAAAAAACACTCACCCTAGGAATTTCTAGTAAAACTTCGTACTTCTTTAAAAGCCACCATTGGAGCTTCTCCGTAGAACGAACCATCACTTTAATTTAAACCGATTTCCCGGTAATTCCATCCGGAAATCTTCTGTACCCGGCGACGTCAGTTCATTCTGACATTACACTCACACTATCATTTCATTTCTCTACCCTTTGATTGTGATTATTAAAGTTAAATTTCTAAATTGGCAAACAAAAATGATTTTTTAATATTTTGGAATGAATATGAGTTTATTTTTAAATAACACAATTTGAAAAATTTTTGAGAAAAAAAAATAAGTAATTGCGAATTGGAATTTTGGACACTAAAAACCAAAAAATTTCACTCTTGAAGTATATTTCGCTGACAAGGTCACCAGAGTCGGAAGACGAGGAAAATATATATTTTGAAATTATATTTGATAAAACAGATGAAACCAAACATGTAATTTTGTATTTTGGTACCACTTATACAGGGTAACACAAAAGTTACAACCAGATTTGTGTTGAGATCGTTCTACATTATTCAACCTGAAACTTGAAAAGTTAAATTAAATTTTATTGATGCCACTACTAGTTTTGAAAGATGGTATATTTTTAAGCGATTTATAATCACTTAAGTAAACAAAAATATCTGCATTACTTTCTGAAACACCCTGTATTCCAAAAGGTATTTGAAAAGTTCTTTGATTTTTTTTAGCAAAAATTTAGAAATATCTCAGAAATCCTCAAAGTTATAAAAAGAAAGTGCCATTAAAAAACTTTCCAAATACCATAGGGTGTTTTAAATCCATAACATTTTGGTTCCGAGTTTTGGATGACCCTGTACATAATTCCCGTATAATTATATCATTTTTTAAAACTAGTGGTACCATCAAAAATATTCAATACAATTTAACTTTTTGAGTTACAGGGTGATCAATCAAACGTACTTGTATCTTTTGAGTCACCATGTAAAATGGTACAAACCGTATATTCTGAGGGTGGTAAAAGTCAGAAAACTAAAAAAATATGTGTTTACTTTAGTTTGTAAATATGAATCTCACCCTATATCACCAAAAATAATTAAATGTATCTCACAATTTTTCTAAATAAATTACATTAATGAAGTTGTTATTGGATTTTGGAGTAATAAACAAAGAAAAATAATACAGAAGAAAATACAACTGAAAAAATATTTAGGGGATCTTAAGAAAGAATGACGGAGAAAGTTGGAAAAAAATATATCGAAATAGAGATCTACAAACAATTTTGATAATTGGAATACACAATAATACTGAAGATTACAAACACTGAAACAATTTAAAACAGGAATCCTACTCTGATAAGACTCAAAAAAGGTGTTTTATTTTTTTTTAATTTTGAACATCCTGTATATTATATAAAATGTTTTAAAGGCCTTAATAAAATAATAACAGTAACAGTTTGGGTATGTAAGTATTTGAAGAAGAAAAAACAAAGATAAAATGACATTCAGTTTAATAAAAAGCTTAGAAATATTGCCGACCAGTATTTCTGCAGCCTTGTCCATTTAACCCCAGGACTTACTTCTTTAGAAATTAATCACCATAGAGGCGGTATAATTTCAAAAGCTACAAGTTTCCGAGGTCAAACGTTCGTCATTGTCAAAGAGAAATGAACATGATCACAAACAACATCGTTGATGATAACATAACTGGATCAGCTGGAACAATAACTGGATCAACTGGAACATCAACTGGATCGGAGAACAACGTTTGGTGGTTGTTACATCAACGATGCAAAAAAATCAAAACTAAAATTTTTAGCGATCAATGATCAATGTTCTATCCTTAATATATATTTTGAAACTGTCATATTTTTATGTGTACCTAAATTAAATAATTATTTCATGTTATACAGGGTGTTTCATAAGGAATTGTCAATATTTTAATCATAGGTTCAGGACCTCCAAATATTAATATTTTACTAAATAACTCTGGGTCAAATGTTATCTACTACTAAGATACAGGATAAAATTTATTTTTCGTTTTTTTTGCAATAATTTCTTTATTATTTAATATATTGACTTGAAATTTGGTATGGTTATATTTTTAAGTTAGTAAATCAGAAGAGTCTTATCAATTTTGAGATTAGTTACAGAGGGCACCACCTACACTCTACTGGATGAAGAAAAGTATCAATTTTTTTATTTCTGGCCCTTTATGATACACCCTGTAAAAGACCCCGCATGTAAAAACGTCCCGGTCATATTTTCTGAAACGTTGGTATGTTATAAAACTCCATGCACTGACAAAAAGTGTCCATTGGCCCAAACCAATCCTATGGCTAGTTTTCGCAGTACAGGGTGTTAAACATCCGAAATACCACTTTTTTGTAACCAGATTTCTCATAACAGACCTGCTTTATTGGCGTTAATTGTAGAAAACATGAATTATAGATTATTTAGCATTAATATTTTATAAATAATCACCGTAGAATTTGGTTAATTACAGGGCGGTTCGAAAATAAGTAATATGGTTTTTTTGAACAAATCATTTTTATAACAGCTTTAAAAATACG
Organism: Crepidodera aurea; assembly: GCA_949320105.2. Taxonomy (NCBI): domain Eukaryota; kingdom Metazoa; phylum Arthropoda; class Insecta; order Coleoptera; family Chrysomelidae; genus Crepidodera; species Crepidodera aurea. The sequence continues at coordinate 44,392,215 of OX439475.1, forward strand.
AGCAAATGTCATTGTATTATATATAATAATTATATTTTATATAGGGTGAGTCACAAAATGTGGTTACAGAGGGCATATAGTGTTTTTAGCTTTAACGAATCGCCCCGTATAAACGATGTGTTATAAAAATTTTGTATTATCTTTAAAAAATGTACGACCTGTCACTCTACCACCACTCTATGTCATACAGCGTGTTAAACTGATTGCAAACACTTTAAAAATTAGAAAAGCTGTGTTTTGTGCATAAAGTTTCTTCGTCAACTTTATAAATTAATACATTTTCACCATTAACAGAAGTTCAGTATTTAACTGACCAAAAGTTTGTTGCAATCCTATGACCAGTTTTCCTAAAATGTGTACCCATAATTACTAGTTAATATCTATGGGTACACATTTTAAGCAAACTAGTGATAGGATTACAAAAAATTCTGGTCAGTTAAATACTGAACTTCTGTTAATGTGAAAATGTATTAATTTATAAAATTGACGGAGGAACTTTTAAAATACAGGGTAGTGCACAAAACACAGCTTTTCTAATTTTTAAAGTTTTTGCAATAAGTTTAACAGCCTGTATGACATAGAGTGGCAGATCGTACATTTGTTTAATATAATACAAAAATTTTATAACACATCGTTTATACGGGGTGACTCGTTAAAGCTAAAAACACTATATGCCCTCTGTAACCACATTTTGTGACCCACCCTGTATAGAATATGATTAATCACCAAGAAGTAATTACTTCAACTATATATTCATAATGCAATGACAGTTGCTCGTATTTTTAAAGCTGTTATAAAAATGATTTCTTCAAAAAAACCATATTACTTATTTTCGAACCACCCTGTAACTAACCAAATTCTACGATGATTATGAAATAAAATATTAATGCTAAATAATCTATAATTCATGTTTTCTACAATAAACGCCAATAAAGCAGGTCTGTTATGAGAAATCTGGTTACAAAAAAGTGGCATTTCCGATGTTTAACACCCTATACTTCGAAAACAAGCCATAGGATTGGTTTGGGCCAGTGGACACTTTTTGTCAGTGCATCGAGTTTTATAACCTACCAACTTTTCAGAAAATTTGACATAAAGACTTGAAAAAAATTCAAAAAAGCCAGGAATAAAAAATAATGATACTATTCTTCATCCAGTAGAGTGTAGGTGGCGCCATCTTTATCTAATGTCAAAATTGATAACACGCTTATGATTTACTAACTTAAAAATAGAACCATACCAAATTTCAAGTCAATATGTTAAATAATGAAGAAATTGCAAAAAAACGAAAAATAAATTTTATCTTCAACGCCCTGTATCATTTGACTCAGATTAAAATATTGACCATTCCTTATGAAACACCCTGTACATTATATAAAGCAAAAATTGTCCAATCAATCTGAAAGAATCATTGAATGATAAAATCAAATCAAAAAATTAAAAACAAATATAAAATAGTTTTTTTTGTTTCTTTGTTCAACTATAAATATGTTATAAAATTGCCCAAAATGAATTAATGAAGCTTTAGAAGAATAACTAACCAACCATTTAATTCCTTTAAATATTGAACTTTTTATTGATCTTTTTAAATGCAACTTAATAATGATAGTGAGATTTCAAAACCAGGTAAGAAGTCTCATGACTGAAAAATTACCCACATTTCCTTAAACAAATCAATTTTTACTATTTATTTAAAATTTATTTTGAATTGTAAATTATTTTATTTTTTACTTATTAATTAATATTTCATAATTGTTTATTTTTACTTGTATTCACATAAAAATAAAGTCTAAAAGAGTAAAAGACAAAAAAATGCTATAATCATTACACATATTTTAAATAAGATATTGTATATTATTAAAATGTTCTTACTTATTAAAACGAGACACAATAATTTTAAAATCTGACTATCAAAAAGCAACTCCACAAATATACCCCTACCGTTTCCCGAAATTGTACGGCACTGGACGATGTGTTTAAACCAAAAAAATGTCACTAGTCACTACACTCACTTCACATTCTGCAAGAAAAAGAAAAATATTTGTTAGAAAATTTATTATTTACTTTATTATAAAAATGTACATACTAAAATTGAAATTTATGATGTTTTATTTATTATATTCTAATAGTAAATTAGTTAATGTTAAATTAGTTACTGTTAAAGAAAATGTTGAAAGAAGTTGTTACTTTTCTGATGATGAAATATGTACAGGGTCAATGGGTCAGAACTCAAAACTGAATTATGAAAATCCATTTAAAGTATAAACAAATTTTAAATTAATATTGGAACGAGACTTACAAACATTTTAAAAGTAACAATCACTGGAAATTCTACGGCACTGGACGACGACAATGACGTTACTGCTATGCCCTGCAAAAATAGTTAAAAAATTTAAATTTATATAAAATACACCTAAATTAAAAAACCAAAACAAATAAAAAACTAATAACTTTTTTAAATACACCTGAAGATGGAAACTCAACAGGTAGATTTCAAGTCACATCAATTTGCTGACTTACAAAAAAATACCTAGTGGTTAAATTTTTTAATTATAACAAAGTGTTCATAACTTTTTCCAAATTTTTAAACTACTCTTTGTAACGATCTGCATATTTAATTAATTAACAAATTATTAAAATAACATTATTAAGAGTACAATAAATAATTATACTCAATCACAACAGCTAGGAACCAGAAAATATCAATTTGTATCATACAAAACATTTCAATTATCAAAATTTCTACCAATTTTTCAAAACAAAGTTAGAAGAAAGTTTATTTATATATCTAACATGAAGTTCCATAAAAGAAGCTTCTTTATAAAACCCTTTACATAAATAAAATAAAACAGTTAAGTATGTAAACATTACTGTTATAAAGTATAAGGTAGTTTAAACAATATCATAAAATAGTTTCAATGAAGCCTTTTCTATACCATCGTTAGTTGACCTTGAGATTGAGAATACAGCTCATCTGCATGAAAAATCCTCCTAATGCTCAAATTTTTATGAGAAAACGTCTTAACAACATTTAACGTACAAATAATGTATTAATTGTATACATTTTTCACATTTATTAAGAAAACTTTTCGAGTAAGAAATAATAACACACCTGCTATCGCCATTTTCAAATAAAAAGAAAATTGACGTATTTGACACCCCCTACTGCGAAATTATCGCAGTCGCTAAGTTGCCGTTGCGCGTTTTAAAAGCAGAAGAAAAGAATAAGATAGTTTTTGTAAGGGATGGAAATACTAACGGAAAGAACAATGAATGTATATGCAGGACAGGCTTCAAAATTAGGGTCATTCATATAAATATTATTAGAATAAAGGAAAAATTTATAATTAGTAAATTCTGAGAAAATTAATACAGGTTGATTAAAAGTTCAATTACACATTGTTCTTTTGTATATTATACAGGGTTATTCAAAACTACTAATTATTAAGTAAATAGAGAAAAGTAATTGTACATAGAAGTATGGTAGATTCTTCACTTTAAAATATTACGATTTGAACCAACTTGCTCTAATAAAATGTTGCTAATAAGGAATATACAGGGTGTTAAAGGTTAAATTTTAAGATTTATTTTTTGCAATAACTTATATAGTTCTGTGTAATTTATAGAGGGCGCGCTAGTTAAGCCACATTTGCGGCATAAATGTGGGATAATAAACTTTTTTGCTCTTTAAGTTAGCGCCATTCTTCTAAAAGAATCTATCTATCTGTGATGGGGGTGTCGATACACTGCGACCTATAAGATCTCTATTGTGCCCCCATACTGCTGCCCAATCGTTAAGGATGTCTCAACGATTAGAGCAGTTCCTCCAGTGTCCTATTGCTTTCAAAAAGTTCAGGATGTCTGTGGCAGGTAGTCCACCGCCTTTGGTCCGTATTTTGGACTTTCCACTCTTAATGAATAATTAAATTTTCTCATAAACTTAGTTATTTAATCATATTCGAATTCAAATCATTTGCTTCGATTGTTGGGAAGAATATTATACGATCTCGTTTTCGGACAAGGAAGTACTTGGAGTAAAATCTTAAACTTACAAATTAATTACTAAATAGATTTTACTTTCTCTCTATTTTTCACGTACTATCGAATATGTTGCTTTAAGCTTCGTTACTATAAGCCTCAGCCGAGGGTTAGCTGACAACGCCTGTATAATTATTCCTATGATTCATAGCATGGAGTTTGATAACTACCGAAGTTCTGGCGAAGTTCCCTATATGCGGTTTTTGGGATTGCACAAAAAGAGGGGTGAGATGAAATAAAGGTGCCATTATTGGCTTGAATTTACTTAATGTAGTCTGATTGTTTAGGGTTTCAAGGACCGTTTTGTAGGATCTTTATTTTTATAACCTACATTCCTTATTCGTTTGCTAACTTTGTATTAATCCCTTAAAGGGATACGAAGAAGAGAACGACATTTTGACTAGAATCAGTCAAATAAAAACTTTGCAACGCACAATGCAAATTGTGTATGAAACACACGAAGTACATTGGGAATCGTCGCTTTGTAAAAGTGACAAAACTCTCTTCTAACAATAGATGGTAGCACATCTAAGAACCTAAGTCTTGCTGAAACTGTATCGTTTATATTTTAAAATTAATCATTACTTACAGTATACAAAAATCTATTTTGGCGATATGGTATAAATTTTAGCCAAATAAGTACTGGAAAATTTATACTACTTTTTTTTTATAAAATTATTGACGCACCGCGTAATCATCTTCTAGATACTTTGTCAACTTTGTCGCCTCCTATCCTATGTCTGAAGATACATACTCACACTCTCACAAAATATCCTATTACGACGCCACCAATTTCTCGAATACATAGTAACGCCGCTATCTATCTATTACTTTACAGAGTAAACAATCTCCTTTACCAACTAATAAATTACCGTAAGCGAATCGTAATTCTGTGATACAATATTTCCATGGAGTTACCTTATACTGAATGATGATCGAACGGTAAAGAGCTTTTTGAATGATAACGTCAAACTTTTTTTTTGAATGATCAGACAGTAGAGTAGGTATAAAAAAGGATTAATTTGAAAGGTAGGGGCTGTAATTTTAAGCACCTGCTTCAATTATTTTAAAGTGTTTGTTTACAGTAAGAACAGGAGATGTAGTATCCCTAATTCATCAGCGGCGATTATCCTGCCCAAAATCTGAGCTCGAGCTGGTATTTGGTAAGACAATTCCATGAATTTAGACTGACGTGACACATAAATAACATAAATAAATAACAAACACACATCTTTAACCGGGCAACGTGGTATTATCGATTTTTTATCCAGTTATATTTTCTCTTCCTTCCTCATAGGCTAAATATCCGATAGCAAACTACGATTTTTGAAGTTTCGTATGACATTTTTTACATGGAATGGGGGAGTTCTTTCCAAGTTGCCAACTTAGAAAAAGGTCTTCCATCGGGGAAGCGTTAGTTTCTGTCAAAATCTACTTCATTATTTCCGTAATGATTTAATATGTTCATAAAAAACTACTGAACTCTTCAGAATATATCGTTTTAGAAAAATAATGATTTTAATAAACTCCATTTCTGATTGGTTAAAATTAAAGTTGGTATCGAGACTCGGGGTGAAACACAAGGCTAATGACGTGCTTCTCGCGACAGTATGAATATGGCTGCTGGCTGCAGCATCGGCAATAATTCGCATGCGCAAGCAGAGTCAAAAATATATTTACTTGAAATATTACTTTGTACATCATTTTTCTGAGCCCAGCAGAGCTGACCTGATGTACCCTTATCTTACCAAACCTCGCCCTGTAAATTATTGATCTGTTACATTTTATTAATTTTTGCTTGCGTACAATCGCCGAAGCCGGCAGCCAAATTCATACTGTCGTGACAACGAAACATGTCAACTGTCACATCGAGTCTCGATACCAACTTTAATTTCAACCAATCAGAAATGGATAAAAATTATTCTTGCTAACGATACTTTTTGGAAAGCTCAGTAGAATTTTGTTATCATATTTTATCATTGCGGGAGTAATGCAGTAGATTTTGTCCCAATAAAACCCTTCCCCGTTGGTAGACTTTTTTTAGATTTTGAGGTTAGTAGGAAACACCTCCATTGTCGGCAAATAATTACCCATTACAATTAAAATTACAACTATCACAATGACATGAACAGCAATTCTGTTTCATATTGTTTGCCAGAGAGAGGCAAAAATTATGCAATATTTAATGCGGCAACATGAACACAAAAGGCATTGGTTATTATAGATGTTGCCGACCACCTGTAATTGAATTTTAAAAATTCATTTCCAAACACGGAGAAGCATTCGATGAAACTTTTTATTCGGTTGAAAAATTTTCTGTTTTAATGCGCCATTACAATAATAATTACAGGGTGTTGATAAATACGTGTATTTTTAGTTGCATGTTCTAAGTGTCCTAAAAACCTGTAACACGTAATCATTAACACCCTGTATACATATATCAATAGATATTAATTTGGAAAATAATTTTTAGCAGTAAACTAAAAAACGAAACTACTGTAAAATAAACACGAAGGATGAAAGGGGGTTAGAAGCGTTGAAAAGCAACAGCAGGGTTTAGTTCATTACATCAAAACCGAAAACCCGTTTAATATATGAGTTAATGAAGATTCAAAGGCGTTTGTTAATCTCATTTGCTTAGCAGCAGACAAGGCACTCTAAGATCCAGAGAAATTCTAAAATTTCGTGCGACAAATATACGGGTGGATGCCATTTGGTACAATGTTGTTTTGGGCGTATTCGAGTAGCTTCTCGTTTTACCTGTTTTAATCCGGGTCCATATTTTATCAGGACAGGTAGAGATTAACAATTTGTTTTGAAATGAAATGGGTCATTTCAACCCAGCGACTTAAGGGTTACAGAATTTGCAGACTAGATACTTAGTAGATAACTAGATATTGGAACACCCACACATATCAGCGGAAAACTATAGCAGTACATACAGATATTTTCTTGGCGAACAATTATCCAAATTAAGTAATAAAAAACCTGCTTAAAATTTAATTTGTAAAAGTAGTAGGTAAGTAACTCTTTTAATATTCGTAATTAAAGTAAAGTTTTCGTTCTTATCCTAGAATTGGTAGGCTATGCAACCACAAATGCACAGATGTATTTCAAGCTGCCTAACAATTTCTTCAGAGGGAGGTTATGGCGAAGACGTAAGGGACCAAGGATGATAAACTAGAGAAAAGGATGGTATAGAACCCTCTTAAAAATGTCCCAAGAATCTCCCCGTAAAATATCGGCTGTCAATTAGGAAACACCCTGTATAATAAGGCCTGACAAGTTTGTTATTGGTAAGGGCTCAGTTGGGAGTTGCTTCGAATGTAAATTATAAGTTTTCAAATTACTGTTTGGGTGCAAACGAAGTCTTACGAACGATACTTCCCCCGTTGGAGAGACAGACATGAATGACATCGAATGAATCAACTACAGATCAGGAATTTCATACGATACGTAAACTTCGGGGTAAAATCAGTTTATACGTTCTTTGTAGAACTCGCTACTAAATAATTAATAGTCAACAATTATGTAGCTCCAGGGGTGTTTCACTAATTATTTATAGTTCCTGTAACCCTGCGTAATCGATAAAATTGGAGCAGAATAATTCTCGGTTACGTTATAATAAAATATATTAAAACTATCATTGTTTATGTCCCGTGAAAACGAGCCTTTAAGATTTAGTTAGTTAACAAATTCTACCTTGACTTGAAATAACTAAAAATGTATCAATATTCCTTCGAATTCAGGATCTACGGCCGCCAAATTTTATCGAAGGGGAAATACTAAAAAATGTTTGCAAGGCAACCGAAAAGAAACAATTAGTGTCAAAGTGAATTTTATCATGTCGACAAGATCGTTAAAGTCGAATGAACACGATATTCAATACACAAAGAGTAAAAAGAAAGAATTCGAATGTCAAGTGCTGCTGTATTAGGCTTGTTATATCGAAATTATTATTTCAAACCCAGTCTGCGTGTTAGAACAAGGGTGTGGATCGATCGCACACACTACTTTGAGAAAATGTATCTCTAATTTAGGGTATTTATATTATAATAATACAGATGTCAAAAAAGTTTTTTGGAAAATATATTACATCAACCCAAAATTAATTGATTTTTAACAATAACAAGAATCATTATAATGTCAGAAATACCTTTTAAATATATATAGTTACGTCATGCCGGCGTAGAAAATTTTAGTTTACTTTTTTTATCGGGGCGATAAAAAAGAGTATTAATTTTTTACTTAAGTAAGGTTGTTGTTTAAATTCAAGTTAATCTAGTTGTCGGTGCAATTGATCCACTCCTCCAATATATCATGCTTGGAAAAATCAGGTTGTTCTCTGTAATTTCTACCAAGGGTAGAGAATGAGGAAATAAGCGTAAAATTTAATGAATGCTTGGAAATATAAGAAATATACAAAGCTATAACGAGGTGTTTCGGCCTTAATTTTTATGTACGATTTTCCTCTAGCCTTCACATTTAATTAACTTAAAATATAAAACAACCGAAATTTTCTTCGATTGTTTGCAATATGATTTTTAATTTTAAATGTATATTGTTTTAATTTATATCTACTATGTAAATAAAAAACAAAACAATAATAATTTGAGACTAAATTACAATTTTATTGTATCCTCTGATAATAAAATTAGACATTTTAAATGATATTAACGTAATTATAATGTTTAGAATGTGTGCACTTTCTCCTATTGATATTTTTGTTTGAAGTTGTACGAAAGGAGATCTTTATTCTTTTTTTTAAAGCATATTTTTGTCAACTAGGGAAGAAATCATGCGTTTCTTTAACAGGCGACTTTCGATTTCAATATCAAACGAAAGTAAATCTGCAACGTGTTCTTGAGAAGCTATTGAGGATTACGAATCCATGTCAAACCGGTTCAATTTTATTTTATTTAAAGTATTAATTCAATTTGTGCTTGATTATTAAAACCGATCATTAGTTAATAAATCTCTCATTGAACATACTTGAAAGGATTCTTGGGTTATTACAAGGATTTAATTATAATATCATTTAAAAAAAAGATGTTACTGTCCTCATTGACTAATTAAATATGGTTTTATTATACCAGCAATACAAATATAGACTCTTTAAGAACATCCTAATAATAATTTTAATTTCTCAAAACTTCGAAAGCCGGTACTGTTCAAGTTATTGTAAATTAAAAGTTGGCAAACCTGACAAAAAAACATTTGAAAATCTGTTGTCTAGAGGGCTTTGGTGCAGATATCCGTCTAATCAAAATGTATGACGTGATTGATTTAGTGGTTATTTGTGATTAGTGCTAAAAAGTTTTTATTAAAATTATCAGTGAAAAGTTATTTACCCATACGTATGAACCGGAAAGGGATTTTTCACATCAAGTCGGTAGTGTTTAAGGTAAGATAACCTCTAAAGTCATACATGTCTTTGTTAAATCAACTTTTGTTACAACGTTTTTTTAGAAGATGGAGTGTGTACAACCACAGACGCTTTTAATCATTACATATCTAAAAAAATGAAAATGAATCAAAGTTTACGACACAAGTAAATTAATTCCTCTATTTTTGTGGGTATTAAATAGGTAACTATGTAGAAATTTTTAAATAATCACACTTATAGGTAAAAGTTTTCTCCAAAATGTAATTTAAAGATGTTACATCTAAGATTGCCTTTTTAGATTTCTATGCGTTGCTTTAAATAAATAAAATTAAAAAGCGTCGGTTCCTCCTGTCGTAAAAGATCAATACCAAGTCTCATAGGTAAATCTTTTATTTTTACTGTATTCTAGAGTTCTTTATTTTTACAGTGCAATATCAAGTCGAAATGTTACATCCCTGTAAATTCTTCGTTTAAAGGTAAGTGTATTATATATGGAGCTTTTTATAATAAAGTAAAATACAAAAAAATAAAAAAATTAATAATTAAAAAAATACCTTGTAGGTATAAATTGCTTTTGCCCTAAAGATTATAGAAAAAAAACGTAGAACAACCTAATCGGATATGCCGAAAAATTTATAGTTTTTATTAATTGATATCTCCTTTTCTTTCAACCACAAAAATTTGTATATTTTAGACAAAAAACTTTTTAATTGTCAGATTTCCACTTACATGATTCACAGTTGTTTTAAGTTCCTTAACTTGCAAAATTCATTGAATTTTAATAATACATAATAAAATTACATAAATAATTGCTTTGCTCTTAAATAAAAAAAAGAAGTTTAATAAAATCTCAAAGGGCCGTAGAGAAATTAAATTAAATGTTATGATGAGTTTTGATTTTGGAGTGAATTGACGCCGCCGGGAACAGAATATTTCCGGATGGAAATGTGTCGGTAAATTGTGTAAATGTGTTGGCTAAAAATGGAATCAAGAAAGAAAAATCGTGAGTGAGAAAAAAGAACAATTTCATCATTTTCTGCTGGTGAGTTTTTTTGAATTATAATATTAACTGCGCCACTTATTTTCATAACAGGTATTAAAATACAATTAAAATTGATGCGAATTAACTACCTTTATTTGACAATGTTGTCAAATTCATTGGTAATAGATTAGGTCAAAGTCAGGGTTGGTTCCAACTTTAGTTGTACGTGAATACCTGTATGTATAAATTTCTTTTATTACTTTAAAAACATTTTATATTAATACCCTGCACCATTTAAATTTAAAAAACGTCCCGGTCAAATTTTCTGAAACGTTGGTATGTTATAAAACTCGATGCACTGACAAAAAGTGTCCATTGGCCCAAACCAATCCCATGGCTAGTTTTCGAAGTACAGGGTGTTAAACATCGGAAATACCACTTTTTTGTAACCAGATTTCTCATAACAGACCTGTTTTATTGGCGTGTATTGTAGAAAACATGAATTATTTAGCATTAAACAATCACCGTAGAATTTGGTTAGTTACAGGGTGGTTCGAAAATTTTTTTATAACAGCTTTAAAAATACGAGCAAATGTCATTGCATTATGAATATATAGTTTAAGTAATTACTTCTTGGCGATGTCATATTTTATACAGGGTGACTCACAAAATGTGGTTACAGAGGACATATAGTGTTTTTTGCTTTATCGAGTCGCCCCGTATAAATTATGTGTTTAAATTTTTTTGTATTATATTAAACAAATGCACGATCTACCACTCTATGTCATACAGGGTGTTAAACTGATTGCAAAAACTTTAAAAAATTAGAAAAGCTATGTTTTGCGCACCACCCTGTATTTTTAAAGTTTCTCCGTCAACTTTATAAATTAATACATTTTCACATTAACAAAAGTTTAGTATTTAACTTAGCAAAATTTTGTTGTATTCCTATCACCAGTTTGCCTAAAATGTGTACCCATAGATATTAAAAACATCTTTCAACTAGTAAATATTTTATTAATGAAATAACCAACAATATTTTTCTTGGATTTCTTTAATAATTTTTGTCTTATTTTTTTAATTACCACTAGATACTAGACACTATACAAAAGTCTAGTGGTTATAAAAAATTAAGAAAAAATTATTGAAGAAATCCAAGAAAAATATTGTTGGTTATTTCATTATCATCATCTTACAGACTTCATAAAAACATTAAATCTTAAAAACCACAAGATTTTCGGTATGTAAAGGTTATTCGTTTTTTACTTGAAACTGTTAAGCAATACAAAAAAAAATAAAAATAGCTTCAAATACCATGGGCGTGGAAAATGGTTGGGAAAAGGGGATATACTCTTCTAACTGCACGCCACTGGATCTAGATATGAAACATGATTTTTTACTAAAATATGTATTTTTACATTTAAAAACGACCTGCTAAATTTCAAATTAATATATTAATTCGTTTTAAAGTTTTTAAATAAAAACATTTATTTTTTTTTTAACTTTTTAACTGTATTTCGAAAAGTAATCGAGTTGGACCCCTCATTCCTTACATCATTTTGTCCAATTTTACGAGAGGTACAGCCAGACGTTGTAAGTGTCATTTGAAAATACCCTGTATATAAGAAGTAATTACTTAAACTATATATTCATAATGCAATTACATTTGCTCGTGTTTTTAAAGCTGTTATAAAAAAATGATTTCTTCAAAAAAAACCATATTTTTTATGAAATATTAATGCTAAATAATCTATAATTTTTTTTCTACAATAAACGCCAATAAAACAGGTCTGTTATGAGAAATCTGGTTACAAAAAAGTGGTAGTTCCGATGTTTAACACCCTGTACTTCGAAAAATAGTCATAGGATTGGTTTGGGCCAATGGACACTTTTTGTCAGTACATCGAGTTTTTGGTGGTTTACTTGGAATCTCCCTGTAATCTCCCTCAGCATTTATTTCATTACTTTCTTATCTTGATAATTAGGCGTACTTATATCATAAGTGTAAGCGATCATTTGTCCTCCCTGCTATTATGACGTTTCCTTTGTTTATTTTCCTTATTACGTATTTTACTCTAAAACGAAATTGAATACAGTGGCGGTTCCAGAAAGTAAGGGCGGGGGGGGGGGGGCACATACAAGTTTTTTTAATGATCTGATTCTATGCTTAATATTGCCAAATCGTTCAACATTTGTTCACCTATTGTGGATCTAAGATAGGTTTTTATATGTTTTAATCTACTAAAATTGCGTTCAGCAGTTGCACTATTAGTGCCTATTAGTGGAGTGAAATTAGAATTTTATATGGATAGACCTAAGTCAAATTTTTTTAATTTTTTCGATTTTATACATAAAGAGAAGCTTGTAAAAATTTTTCAATCAATTTGATGTGCCAAAAACAGCATTTTTAGTATTTTTCGAGTGGATTTCTTCACTATTTTTTAAATATCTCCGGCTCTAAAAGTCGTGGAAAAATAAAAAAAAAATAAAATGACCGTGATGAAGTAGAGTATCGATCCGTATAGTAGGTTTTTGAAAATAAAAAACGAATTCGCGAACATTTTTTTTTATCGAATTGGCAATAAATTACCAAAGAATTCTCGAATTTTCTTAAAAATTGGAGAAAATATGTTTTTTTTATGTTGGGAAGACATGATAAAAATTAAAAAAAATCGGCATTTTTCGAATAAAAAAAATGAATTGGCCGCTATTTTTGAAAAAACAATAGTAGAGAAAAATTTTGTATCTTAAAAAGATGGATTTTGTGTGTATTTTTGTCTAAGAAAATCCAAAATTTAATTTCTTTATTTAAAGTGCCCAATTTAGGGAATAATAAAAAAAATTCGATTTTCATTTTTTATATTGATTCACAAAAATCTTACTTTAGAACCTGAAATATTTTTTTTATTTTTTTGGACTAAAATACAGTTTTTTTAAGAGAATCAAGCATAAATATCGCGATAAAAAAATTGGAAAAAAAAAATCGAATTTTTATTTTTTTATTATTCCCTAAATTGGGCACTTTAAATAAAGAAATAAAATGTTGGATTTTCTTAGACAAAAGAACACCACACAAAATCCTTCTTTTTAAGATAAAAAATTTTTCTCCACTATTGTTTTTCCAAGAATGGCGCCAATTCAATTTTTTTTTCGAATAATTGCTTTTTTTTTTTAGTTTATTATTTATTTTCTTTTGGTATATATTACATTTTTCTAGGACATTTCATTTTCCTAATTCCCTGCTATAGGAGTTTTCCTCCTTTTCAGGGTGCGAATAATTGCCGATTTTGGCTGCACAAATAAACTTTTTTAAAAATTTTTACCATGTCTTCCCGACATAAAAATACATATTTTCTCCAATTTTTAAGAAAATTCGAGGGTTCTTTGGTTATTTATTGCCAATTCAGTAAAAAAAAATAATGTGCGCGAATTCGTTTTTTGAGGTTAGGATACATTTTTTAAGAACCCTACTATACGGATCGATACTCTACTTCATCACGCTCATTTTAATTTTTTTTTATTTTTCCACGACTCTTAGAGCCATAGATATTTAAAAAATAGTGAAGCTACCCCCTCGAAAAATACCAAAAATGCCGTTTTTGGCACATATCTCGCGAAGCTCCAGCCCAAATTTATTTAAAAATTTTTTACAAGCTTCTCTTTATGTATATATAAAATCGAAAAAATTTAAAAAATTTCACTTAGCTCTTACATCAATTTTCAGAATATTTTCGTCTAATTTCACTCCACTATATGGTGATAAATATTCGGTACAATTTGGCTAAATTTGGAAATGCATTTTTAAGATCATTTGAAATGATATATGGTAATATTTCTTCAGTTGTTACATTACTTTCCTTATCTTTAAGTTCTCTAAATATTAAACTAAAAGCCCGGTATTCAGCAATTACATCATTAGTTATAAAATCGAAGGGGGCGCTAAAAACGACATTTTGTAAAGGGCGGGGGGGGGGGGCATACTGCCCCCCTTTGCCCCCCGTGGCGCCGCCACTGATTGAATACTGTATAAAATGTATTTTTTCATATAATAATCGTACCAAATAACTTACTTTACCAAATGTTACTCCTGATTTCAAGAGATTAAGCAAAACCACTTTCAGTTTCAATAGATGTGCTGACTTGTTTAACGAAAGTAAGAACCAAACACTCTCTTTAGCTCGTGCTTAAGAAGTGCGAGTTTGTTTCATCTACCGTTACGTAATATAGAAATTCATGGTATTTCGCCACGTTTATGAACAGAATATGCAATCTGAAACGATTTTTTCTGGGACAAAAATTAAAAAGGGAAGAAACGAGCAAGTAGGTAACTGATTCCAATATAATGCTGCTAACTGCACTAAAACTAAAGATACTCCAATTAAATGACTCTTAAGTATTCGTAATAACTTTTTGTTATATTTTTATTTTATCAACAACTGGAATAGTTTCTGATTTCACGGTCCAAATATCTCGAGAAATGACATGGCTCGATTGGAGGAATGTCGGAACTTGAAATAAAATTGTATTGATATATATATATATATATATATATATATATATATATATATAAACTGAATCTGGTAGTAGAGTTAAAAATGAAGGTATTATATAATATCTAAAGAGCTAAAGTGTTAACTCACTAGGTACTACTTTGCAGAAGCAGCCTGGGGCTTCTTCAACTCGGTAGATTTATTAACGCTGTAGTTTGAATGCGTAACAAAATTACCAATAATTTTTTATTGTTTAGGTAATAATTATATCCTGGAGATATGTTTAATTTAATACAATCATCCATGACATTCCTAGAATTTTAGAAAAATAATAGTCCGGTTGTGACGCATATCCAAAATTTTGATATATTCCAGGTAAATGTAAATGTAAATTGGGATGCTCGTTACATTTATTAGTTTTCTTCGATTGCTGATAGATAGTAGCACATTTGCGCGTATTGAAGTTTGTTTTTTTCGAAAATGTTTTTATATTGATTGAAATGACATCGTAAGAAAGTTTATTAGGTTGTTTATTGTTTTGTAGAATCATTTCTATAATGTTTTGATATCACAAGAGCATAGAAAATAATCGAAGTCACGAGACGTATTCCGCGAAACACCACGACAGCGTTAGTTGAACTGGTGTTTTAAAGATATACGTCGAGTGAGGAGGTTAGTATAATCGATTATGATTGAAAATAAGCAACGTTTCAAATACTTTAGATCATAATTTAATACCCAACATATCGAACATTTAAAAATAATTTAAATGATATAATCATAAAACAAAAAGCAAACAAGCGCCACATTTCAAAATATTGAAATTTTCTCATGAATAAAAAAATATCTCGTATGGATATTTTCATCACGTATTCCGAATTCGGTCCGCATTCGCAATTATATTTATATTTTCCAGTTCTCTGATCATAACTCCAGATTTGCGAATAACTGAGGAAAATAAACTACTCCGAACTGTAGTTGTGTTATGTTGTCGTTTACATTTTGAAGGAAATGTAATCGTAGCAATATCGGAAATATGTGTCCTTAGAGGAAAAGGTATTTTCTTCTTTCTTACACCATGCGCCGGGAAATTCTATAAAAGTTAATACCTTCGAGAAACGGAAAATGAAGAATAATTTTGGAATAAAATATCATATGCCTATAAAAAGTAGGAAAATTGTATGCGGCGATTTAAATATTAACTTTGCTAATGTATATGCTACTCAAAAGTATCTGACAAATATTTTTGAATCATTGAGTCTCACTATGCACGTAGATTCGCCAACTAGAATCGCCAAAACGTCATCTACAATTATAGATTACATAGTAATGGAGTAGATCTGGTTTTGAAAACGAAGTCGCTCTTTTCGAAAAAAGTTTTTTGTGATTTTATAAATTCAAGGTCCCTCTTTCACGTGATCACTATATGAAAGCTAAGGAAGGTGTGGAGGGGGGGGGGGGGGTAAATTAACCTGTAAAGATATATCGATTTTTCGCACGCAGCTCTCTGAGGTTTCTTCGGATCGAAACGACTTCTGTATATAAAATAAAGTGCTTGCGAAAACGCTTAAACTGAATTTTAACCCGTCCAAATCGGTCTAGCGGTTCTTGAGATATTGCGATTTGAAAGTATACGGATTTTCGCCGCGGCGAGAACACACCTAGACCCGTGTTCGCGTTTTCGCATGGAACAAAGTGACTTCGAGACTTAATAGATAGATAGATAGTCATGACCCAAGCATTGTGTCCAAATTTCAACCCGCTAGTTTAATTTGGGGGGAAGAGGGAGGGCAAACACTGATTAATATTTGACTCGAGGTAACTTTTTTAATTCTTGACCAATCCGGGTCAGCAAAATGGCAAACTCTTTCATGAGGACACTGCTACAGGATGGATTAAGGAGATGATGGTTTTCGCGAAAACGGACAATGGCGACCCAATTTCGGATTTTGCAAATTTTATTTTTCGATTTTCGCAACGAAAGAGTAAAGTAGGGAAAAAATTTTATGCACCATCGGTTGCGGAATTTTTTTCTCTTTGATTTGAGCCCTACAGGGAGTCGATCCGATAAGCGCAAAGGGAGGGAGGGGGGTAAACGCTTTTTGCCCTGTAGAAGGGCAAGTGATAGGGTTAGTGACTTCGTGCTAGCCTTATTTTCAAGGGCAATCAGTTCTCTTTCAAAATTTTTTTACCCCAAAGCTCTATCTACATTAAGACCTGCGGGAGTGCGTGATATATTTATAAAAACGAGTGCGCTCGCTCAACCGCCGTGAAATTAGATGTCGGAATAGTATTTGTGGGAGAGCAGATAGATAATGTGAGAGAGACGAGAGATAAAAGGGAACGCTTAGCTCCTATCTCGGCATCTAATTTTACAGCGGCTCAGCGAGCGCACTTGCTTTTATAAATATATCACGCATACCTGCGGTCCTCTATAAACTTAGAGCTTTTTGGTAAAAAAATCTTGAAAGAGAACTGATTGCCCTTGAAAATGAGCCTAGCACGAAGTCACTAACCCTATCACTTGCCCTTCTACAGGGCAAAACGCGTTCACCCCCGTCCCTCCCTTCTTGATTATCGGATCGAGTTCTTGTAGGGCTCAAATCAAAGAGAAAAAACTTCCGCAACCGATGGTGCATAAAAAATTTTCCCCACTTTACTCTTTTGTTGCGAAAATCGAAAAATAAAATTTGCAAAATCAGAAATTCGGTCGCCATTTGTCCGTTTTCGCGAAAACCATCATCTCCTTAATTCATCCTGTAGCAGTGTCCTCATGAAAGTGTTTGCCATTCTGATGGGATTGGTCAAGAAATAAAAAAGTTACCTCTTGTCAAAAATTAATCAGTGTTTGCCGTCCCTCTCCCCTCCCCCCAAATTAAACTATCGGGTTGAAATTTGGACACAATGCTTGGGTCATGACTATCTATCGGAGGAAAAAAAATCCATATACTTTCAAATCGCAATATCTCAAGAACCACTAAACCGATTTGGACGGGTTAAAATTCAGTTTAAGCGTTTTCGCGAGCACTTTATTTTATATATAGAAGTCGTTTCAATCCGAGTAAACCTCAGAGAGCTAAGTGCGAAAAACCGATGTTCCATGTTAATTTACCTCCCCCCCCCCCCCCTAGACAACTCCCTTAACTTTCATATAGTCATCACGTGAAAGAGGGACCTCGAATCTATGAAATCACAAAAAAATTTTTTCGAAAAGAGCGACTTCGTTTAACGGGTTTTTTCCTGCCAGATCGACCCCACTATAGTCTCCGATTTTAAACCCGCTGATGTTGAGCACCAAGTAATTAGCTCAGGGCTTTCGGACCATGAAGCAGTTTTTGCCAAATTTGTGATACCATACATCATACACATCCAAAAAAGTAAGTCAGTTGGGTAGAATTTTCTCTCAGCGTAATTTTGAAAAATGTTAGAAATTGTGTCTAGCTACTAATTGGAATGGTCTTTCTGAAGATATAGACTCTAAATTCTTGAACTTCCTGAATAAAATAATAAGTGTTTCAACACAGCATTTCCCCTTCGCCCCATTAAAACTAAACGTCATAGACCTGGGACAACTAAAGGAGTAAGAATCTCTTCTAAAAATATGAGGTCACTTATATGTATATTAAAAATTTCTCAGATAACCCCATAATATTAAACTATATCAACTATAGAATACTGTTTCGGAAAATTATCAAATCTACTAAGAAAAACTATTATAAACATCGCATCTCAAGAGCTAAAAACTCTTCCAATGAAACCTGGTCTATTATAAAAGACTTAAGAAATAAAACCCGTTCTTCAAACAGCGTTAATCCGAGTCCTGATGAACTAAACAATTATTTTGTTAATGTAAGTAAGCATATCAGTTCTAACATAGCTCCGGGTCAGGATGCTCTCTCCTTCCTCCTACCTACTAAAAGGGTCACTAATAGTTTCTTCCTAGGACCAGAAGGTAAGCACGAACTAATGCAAATCATAAACAGCATTCAAAATAAATCTTCCTGTGGAAATGAAGGCTTGTCAACTAAAATAGAAAATAGAAATCAGGAGGTGCGTGCTAATGGTGAGGATTCTTCAAATCTGCCAATTAGCAGTGGAGTACCTCAAGGTTCAGTATTAGGTCCAATTTTATTTTTATTATTCATCAAGGATATCACAGACTTAAAAATAAGTAGAAGAATAATGTTATTTGCCGATGACACGAGTGTAACCTGGAGTAGTTATGATATACAGACATTACAATCTAGCATAAACAAAGATCTAGTAACTATCAAAAGTCCTGGTCTGACTCGAATGGGCTTTGTTTCAACACCAGTAAAACCGTATATAATCTTACAGAGATACTTTACAGCCTATAACTCTAAGCAATAATCCGATTCTAACGGTGAACTCAATTAAGTTTTTCATATTGATACCTTGGCAAAAAAATTATCTTCTGCATGTTTTGCCATTAAAACTGTTTCTAAAGTTACTCTCACACATTTTAGACCCTTGTTTTGGCAAAAATTAAAAAAAAATACAAATTAATTAATCAAAATTTTAATTTTGGATTTTGAACCATATTGCTATATTAGCACATTTTAAGGAGTTAACTCATTCCTGCAAAATATAAAAATGTTTAGACTGGGTCACCATGTATAGTTTTAAATATGTAACATACCGACTGGTACTCGGCAGAAGAAAGTTGCGTAATAGTTATTAAAATGACTTCATCTGCATCGCAGTTTACATCAGAATAAATAGTTGATTTATTTATTTTAATTAGGCCTTTCTCAGTAGCGCCGTCATAGAGGTTTAATTTCATAAATCATGTGGGTTAAATTGTTCATAAAATTATTTATTAAAGTTTATTTATTTTTAATTATATTCAGTTAATAATACTCTCATAAAAACTTAATAACAGTTATAGGAGATCGATAATTTTCTGTTATAAATTAGTTTGGTTGTTTTTTATTAAATATAAGAAAAATTAAAAAACAAAATAATGATCCAATACAAAATCATTTAGTTAATTTATTTTTGTTTTTTAAATACTCATTTCATTTCTTTATAAATTTATTGTTGCTATATAAGATTTAAACGCATAATAAAATTATTCACTGCTACTTAAGTATGCCAAACATCTAAACGGATCTTTGAAGTTTAATTTAAATGTCCATAATTTTTGTAATTTTTGTAAATATAGAGTCAATTTATGAAAGAACTATTCCCTAGCTTTTAAAAGTTTTAAAAATGTACGTGTTTGCTAATAATACTACTAAACGTATTTTATTATCATGAAGAAACATGCAGAAAATAATATATAAACACCGAGTCATTTATATAAAGGCCATTGTTTCTTATATTTTACGATTTCGTTGCAATGTTGGGGTATATGCTGCACCTTGCTTCGAAATTTAATTTTTTGCCAAGGCTTTAAAATGTGTTTTCTTAAACAAAACAAAATTCTCTTTCTGGATCACTTCCAAACATTCCTTTAGCCCAGAAGAAGACAACACGATCAACGAAATACATATTCAAAAAGAAATTATAATTTTCTATAGCAGGTACACCACTGGTCTTGCCTCAATATATCACACAGAACTTTTCTTGCGCTGCAGCGCCGCTTTTATTATGCAGTGCAATGTAATTTATCTACACTCACCTTTATTTTTTTTTTCGTTCTTTATTATTCAAGATGCCGCGTTAGATTATAGTTTAATACAAATATTTATTTCTGGCTTGGTTTTATTACATATTCAGTATGTCTTTATTTCTTTTTGTTGAGCTACTTACTACCTTTCATCTAGTAATAATAATAGTAATAGCAATCAATGTTTGGGCTAGCATAATTAGTAACTATCTCATCGGAACCTATATCCTTCCTCGCGATAAGACAAAGGATGTGGTATTTAATCGATTTACGAGTGAGGTCGTTTCTAACTGAACATTTCCCTCAAAGCTGGATTGGAATTGGCCTCCCAGGTCTCCAGACTTGAATCACTGTTATTTTTTTGTGAGGCCATGTGAAACAGTTAATCGTGTGCCCATTAATTCCATAGAACAGTTAAGAGACAGAATAAATATAGCAGCAACCCCGAGATAATTCGTAGAAACTCAAATTTCTTTTCAGCGGAGAGCAGAGATTTGCTCATATTGCTCCCAAGAAACACTCGACTTTTCATATATACAGTATGTTGACGGATTGAGTTCACAAGAGATTTCTGTCGATGTGGTACGACCCTGAAAAGAACAAAGAAATCCAAACAATGGCTAAAAAACAGCGTCATTTATCCACAAAAATGTTGGTGTTTTTATTTATAATCTGATTAAGAATCAAATTGGTTACTGTCTGTAAACTGTTTTTATATCAACGTTTTACAATAACCAATCGCATCAATCCTAATCAAATATTTGTTCAATTTAGTTGATGATAGTTTAAAATCGTCTTGCTTGATCGATGGCCTAGAGAATGAAAAAAAAGAAAGAACGATTTCGTCCTTGGTTGATTTTCCTATCTCGTAAGGAATCACTCGAGCAAGTACTGCGTTCCATTTACCCAAAATAGATAGATTTTATTTTAAATGATTGAATTTGTGTAGATATAGCAGCTATTTAAGATATGATATCTGAAATGATGAATAAGTTTGCTGGTACATAAAATCTTACAAACATTGTTAAACAAAAGTTTTTAAAAACTTTTTTGATATAAATAAGTGGTTTTAATATCCAGAGAGGTAGATAGGTATAATTTAAGTCATTAAAAGTTCTCGCTCCCACCGTCTTCCGCCCAATACGATTAGTGATTTGCTTTTGAAAGAAGATTAATGTATTTTTCTAAACATTCTGAACGGAACACATGGTCTTAACTAGATAAATATTTCGACCACACCACAGACAAACGATTGACTGAAAGTTTAGTCGAAGACTTCGATGATGACTTGACAAAACACGTTTTGAAAGAATGATGGGCAGGATCTCCAGCCTTTGTCACTGTCAAGGTAAAACACAAGTCTTATTTAGAATATTTTCCATTTGTTTTGGATTTTTTATTAATACGACGTCGGATATACAGGGTGTCCCAACTAAAATTTGCCCCCTTTGCCACCAAATACTTCGAGTGTTGTTCAAATTTTGAAAAAATGCCAAATCAGATGAGTTTTAACTTAGAGGGGGCTCAATTTTAATATGTACCTCAAGCTACCGGATCACCTATACCCACATCCCCAACAAGTCATTCATAAGTTTCAAATATTCCGTGCCCAAGGATGAAGTGAGATAGATATATAAAAGTCCAGAACATGGCAACGAATTTATGCTTCGATGCATGGACGTACCGTTACAGAGGGGAATGGGATGTGACACAATATATTTATTTTTTTAACGATTTTAATTTTACCGGTTACATAGGAAATTTAAAATACTAATGAAAATATATTTATTTAATCAAATTAATCGTAAAAAAATTTAGGGTCAGTTATTTCGCTAGTCCGCTCTGAACACCTAGTGTTCGTCAATGCAGGATCAAGGGAAAATTCATCATTTCCTTGCAAATGTGTCGATGTTGTTTTTATCAGGCTGTTCGACTATCAGGCTATTCGGGATTGAGGTAGGAATAGGTAACTAACTACAAATTAAACACTGATGAATTATTAGTTGTATCATCCTGAAATAAAAAAAATAATGTTGGTATAGTAGGAACCTTCTACGTTTAGATAAATCCTGAAAAATATATAAACTGTTTTAATCTTATCGAACCTATAACAGAAAAAAATTAGTTAGTAAATATCAACTAACGAAAACGTTGGCAGAAGTAACAAATTTCTACATCTACTATTTTTTTGTGAGGCAAGCCTCGTTTTATTTTATTTTTTCTCCACTACGCTACATTAAAATTATATACATATAGTCCACGAAGCAGGCGAGAAGGCATTCACAGTGAAACGACATACAAATCGAATCAAATAAGTAATTAGTTAAAACTACAATTACAGAACACAAAAATTTTCAATAAAAGTTAAGATTCATGTGAAATCACTAAAGTTTAAGCAGTCGGTATTATGGAAATGTTTTTGATTGCTTAAAATATTCAACATATTCTCAAAAGATTGGTTTGACCTTTTACATTACATAAATTTAAGCCATAATGTTTAAACAATATTACTGGAAGTACCTTATATTTTAAGTGAAAAATGTTTGTATTCTAGTAAAGCTTCGCAAAAGTATTTTTAAATCTTATAGCCTAAATTTATTAAAAAACAAATAAACATAGGTATATTACCTCGATATTGGTTTTACATCTGTTTTCAAATATTTTCTTCCACTTGGTTTATATTCAAAGTCATTATCACGGAAATGAAGAACAAATATAATCATTTGTAGGTATGAACTTCACTGCCTCAAATCTTCTCCTTTCAACATCAAAATACTTAGGTAGTTTGACAGAAAAACAAAATGTGATTTAATTTTTAACACAATATATGAAACTTACATAATTATAAGTCGTTGCAATAAGTTAAAACAATCCTTTATGCGCTACCATCTATGGTATGTTATAGCGGATATAGCTATTGACTTGTACGAGTTTGGAATTTTTATTTATTGGATTCGAAAAGCCTAACTGATGAAGGCGAAAGGCAGAAACCGGTCTTAGGATGTCGAATCTAATAAATTAAAATTCCTTACTGGTTTAATCCTTTATGCATTATTAAAGAATTTATACAGTTGATAAAATACTAAATTGTACGCCCATGAACTATGTTTATAACCTTAAAAGTAACTTACCGATGAAATGATAAATCGGGATTTAAATAATCCAGTTTGCGGCATACCACACATTGTTGAACCATATTTGTCTATTCAATCAATTTAAACCAATAAATCAATATGAAAAAGAAAATTTTAATCTAGCACGATATAAAACACATTAGTAAACAAACACCAATGTACTGAACATGGCCGACACAAATAAAATAGTACCATTCTAATGGTTACGTTCCATTCATAAATAACAATGTTTGATAGCGCTTCGTTGCCGCTTCTATCAAATTTTCGCAGAAATGGTTGAAACTTAAATCATGGCAAAGTATCTTTGTCAATATTTATCTAGCAATATAATTTGTTGTGTTATTAGTTTCGAAAATTAGTGTTAACGTAGATACAATTATTTTAGCGAAACAAAATATCTCATTTTCCAAGATAATTTTTAAATAGATTTAGGATTTTGGTAATGACGGAAAAAAATATGATAACTTTGACAACATTGAAACTGATAATATAAATTCAATAACACAGCGTTTAGACTGTTACGTGTTGTTGTCCCCAGCCGAAATGTCAACAAACTCGATCTTATTGTTCTAAATCTATGCCTATACCGCACTACTAAACTAACCTCGGAATAATTAGTTACACATTAATTACAATTTAATACAATCAGAAATAAATTTATTACACCTCACTGGCAGCTTGTACCTCAAGCTACCAGACATCCTCCCAAAAATGAATAAAATTGGATGGAAATGGCTTAGATATTTATTACAAATTAATTACAATTTATTACAATAAAAAATAAATTTATTACACCTCACACGTGGCCAATACGGGGGTGGATGAAAATGGCATAGATATTTATTACAAATTAATTACAATTTATTACAATAAGAAATAAATTCTTCAAACCTTTCTGTTTGATCATTTTTAACGAAATTTTATGCGAGGTCCTTTATTTAAATATTTAAATAAAAGTGTTTGTGAAAATAGACCATACTTGGGTCTTATTTCCTAGAACAATTATGGATTTATATCAAGTAAAGGCCGAAACAATCAAGAACTTAATTTAAAGTACTGCAAATGTATGGATTACTTCATAATTTCCCAATTTACTCATGTTAAATCTTGTAGGTAGTCTAATGAAGTAGGACTATTAGGATCAGGATTAGTCTTTTATACAAGCATCATATTAAAGTGTAACTTCTTAGCAAGCAAAATTGTTCTTAAATGAACATATTTTTTGTCCAAACTAACTACATCTGAAGTTTGGCCTATTCTTTACTGAACACCCTGTAAACTCGATCATAATGGTGTTGAGAAAAACAATTTTAAAGAGTTTGTTCCTTCAAATTTTTAGCAAGTTTTGGTTATACTCCCGTATTGGCCACGTGTGAGGTGTAATAAATTTATTTCTTATTGTAATAAATTGGAATTAATTTGTAATACATATCTATACCATTTCCGTCCAATTTTATTCATTTTTGGGAGGATGTCTGGTAGCTTGAGGTACAAGCTGCCAGACTCCCCCGTATTGACCACGTGTGGGGTGTAATAAATGTATTTCTTATTGTAATAAATTGTAATTAACGTGTAACTAATTATTCCGAGGTTAGTTTAGTAGTGCGGTATAGGTGCTCCGGTAGCTTGAGGTACATATTTTTAATAGTAATTTCAAATTTCTTTTTTCGTCCCTCTAGCGCCCAGAACCACCCCTTGAAAAACCTTAAATGGCAAGGGTATTAAGTAACACATCATTTTGAAGCTGCTTTCATTATCTAATGCAACCCTGTTATTTTTTTCTTTATAATTCTCCATCAGTTTCGATCCTAATTTTGACCATGATTGTTATTTCGCGATTCTTAATTTTTGTTTCACTTCCTTTATTTTTCTTTTCTTTTGTTACTTTCTCTATTTCTTCTGCCCACCGTTTTCCCTTGCAGCTTCCAATAAATTATCTAAAAGTGTATTCCATTATTTCTTGTATTTTTTCTTTGCATGTTTTGGTTGATTTGTCTGGATTATTACTCTTAATATTTCAGCATGTACTTGTAAATCTCTTTGTTTTGAAACTTAGTCTAGTTAAAAAATTACCGTTTGCATTGGAAACATAATAAGACAACTCAAATAATGTAATAAATTAAAAATCCAAATTAAATAAATTCTAGGTAGTGATGAACTGATTTTAAGTCCACTTCAACCTCCAACAATAAGTCACGTGACCGACAGGTTGTTCACCTGATGGCAGAAGGTCAACTCAACCAAGTCGGTAACAATGGGTAACAATTTTATTTTTTTTTCACATAGTACCGCATCGGGTGTACGTTCCAGTCTAATCTTTCGATCTATGAAACGAAAGATTACTTATCTGCGCAAAGTACATACTCTGCTTTACAAAAATTCTAAACTGGATGATAGAATAATGTTTTAGAGTTCCTATGAATGCTTTTTATCATTGACAACGCTTTTATTTTTTAGTAAGAATAATGTGAATGGGTAGGATTAGATTTCTGAGTTATAAATTTGGAATCTTTAACTTAGTGGTTCCCATAAAGAGTAGATGGCGACATCACAGAATAGTATATTCTGTAACAAGGTTGGAATGACAATTCGACACGAGTGGAGGATTCCGAACGCGAGCGAATGCGAGCGTGAGGAACCACGAGTGTCGGATTTTCATTCCAACAGAGTAACAGACTGTACTTTCTCCACGGACACAGAAAGTAGAAATTAAATATAGTAAAATGAAACCTCAATCTCTCAACATTGTGTAGGTAGTATTTTTATATTGCAGCTTGGATTTTTGCGGTAGCAAATTTTGAGTTATATTATCGGCATATTTATTTATTTCTGGAGGAGTATTTTCAAATTCTACATCTGAATCGTTTGATTTTCTTCTCCTTTTTAATAAATTAAAAGTTTTTACAAACCGATATTAAGACCACGTCAACTAATACTGACAGTTAATTTGACATTCATGGCAAACCTTATTTTTGTAAACAATCACGGAATACAGATTCTACATCTAGTGATAGAATGTAATACATATAAAAACATAAGAGAAGAGATAATGTTTCTTTTCTGTTATTATAAGTAGTTTCAGAATAACTACATTCAGTAGTGGCCGTGGAGAAAAGTATTTCTCGAAATCGGTTAATATTATGAATTTGGTATCTATGAGGTTTAGGCATACTAAGGTCATCTAACTCTTATGAATGTTGTCCTTTTCAAAACTATATCTAAAATAATGGATAATTTATTTTAAAAAACTTTTATATTTTGAAATGATGATAAGCCATCTACTAAATAAGGCCCTTTTATCGAATGCTATAAACTTTTTAGTTAAAAATCCAGAATTAAACGTTTTTAAAAGTCCAATTTATAACGAAAATTCAAAGTAACACCTTTAACCCCAGCCTCGAGCAAAAATTCCAAATAAATTTTAAAATACTTTTA
Source organism: Crepidodera aurea (assembly GCA_949320105.2). Classification (NCBI taxonomy): domain Eukaryota; kingdom Metazoa; phylum Arthropoda; class Insecta; order Coleoptera; family Chrysomelidae; genus Crepidodera; species Crepidodera aurea. The sequence continues at coordinate 44,419,312 of OX439475.1, forward strand.
TTTCATTTCTGATTCCACTCGCAGAATTTTTTCCAACGAAACAATACAAAACTTTTCCTGATGACTGTTCAAACTTTAAATTACATTTAGGGAACTTCGAGCTCACTCGTCGACGTTTTAACCATTTTTTTACTCGTGAGCTGATTTATAGCCCTGGAATTTAATAATTTCGTTAAATCCGAATGAAAAATAACTTTTAAGAGGAAAAGTACCTTATGCGGGATTTCCATTAATGAAGTTATTGAAAAGCAACTCAGGTATTCTTAAAATGTTATTTTTAAATATCAATATAAATCTATTTTATTAACTACTATTAACATACAACAAGCAAGGAACTACCTAAAGGAAATTAAAGAAATGGCAGCAGTCTAGTATCCTTTAGGATAAAACAGTAAAGTTAAACTGTTAAAATGTGCCATCAATCATCAGTAAGTCGTCCCAGAACGCCACGGCAAATAATATTAATAACCGTCCCTCCCCCTCACAAGCCCTGCTTTTGGGGTTCACTCGTAAGGGGGTGAATTGAAGGGCTTATATTATTATAAAAGCAGAGCCTGTGCGGTATTTTACACAATGTTTCGATAAATTTTCTTATCGTTATGGTTCTTTAAATTCTCTTGTCTCTAAGAAAAAAACAAAGAAAGGTCGTTTTAAATATATTTATTTGTTAATTTAATCTCCTATAAGCTCAATGCATTTTTTTCCAAGGCTCGAAAGCTTTGATGGCGTCTAGAATTTTTTAATTTAAATTCTCCTACAAAGATTATCGTTTTTTTGTATAAAAATTGATTACCAGGAATCACATTGTAATCCCGAAAATTATTAAAATCATGGATTACTATAAAAATAGTCGCCTCCTCCTATACAAACTAATAAAGATATTAAGAAGTGGTTTTTGATAAAACATTTATATCCTTTGTTAATATTTCTTCCAAAAATTAAAGAATTACTTATGTCATCTGGTTGACCGTTTTATTCTGGAGTCTAATAAATTGTAAGACTCTTGACGCGTCAGATTAAGATCTTTTTCTTAATATTTTTGATTACTAAAACATTTTCAGTTCAGTCCTATTTGAAACAAGAAGTTTTTTCTCTAATACATCGAAGAAAATATATATATGAAAAAAATAATTGAGTGGTCCATATTCGTATAATTTTCTCTGTTAATTATAGTTTTAAGAAAAGAATGCATTTCCAATAAAATAGAGAAGGAAAATATCAGATGGTCAATACGTTTCCTGAGTAATTAAAAATTAAACATCGCGTTGTAATTACAAGTTAGCAAGTACTGTGATCAACAGTTTTATTAACTTTCAAAATCTAACGTACGATCCGCTAATGAGCTGGAGAAACACCAGAATTATCGCAATTAGTGTGATTATTAACAATTATTTAATTAGAAATTAATAATACGGAAGAGATTTGTCATTTAGCAAAATTTCAGTTCTCACATATCAACTTTCAATTTTTACAATATAAATGCAATAACCTTTCAATAATTTAGGATGAAATCGTATTGAGAAATGTCTTGAATAGTTCATCTTTGCGTGGTTTAAGCCTAAGAATTTATAATAAGAATAAAATTTACTAAAACAGTGTCATACTCTGCAAAAGATATAAATTAAACATGTGTGTCTTCAAAATAATTAACAGCCTATGCTTCGTGGTAATCCGAAACTTGAAGTAAATAAAGCCTGCAAGCAGAGTAATGTATGAGTGTAAGAATATTGTACATATTTCGAAAGAAACGCAATTAAGCCGTAATAGTCATAGTTTTAGTATAAAATTCTGAGACTGTATGTATAATTAATATACATTTAATGCTCCACTGTAATAGTTAGTTTTTCTCCGATATTCAAATCTGACAGTTTCATTTGAATTTTTCAATTTCGGAAACTTTTTTAATTAAAATTTTGCGAACATTTATCTTACGTGATTGAATTTATAACCAGTTTAAAAATCTGAATAATTTGCTACCTTCTCTATTGTGCTTCAAATTTCTACTTGCGTGTAAGACTTTTTTATTTTTTGAGTTATTATTGTTTTTTAAAGAAAAATGTTTAGAGTATATTGAAGGTACGGTGGACTATCTATGATGGGCGATTCCCAACTCGGCCTAGCTAATCTTATTTAAATTTAATATCTTTTGGGTGCCTTTAAAATTCCTAACTCGGCCAAAACCGACAGGTACAGGAAAATAATTCGGAACCCGCAGGTAAAGGGATTAAATAAATAAATGTTATTTATGCAATTTTAAATTTAGGAAAAACCAAATCTATTTAGAAAAAGGGGTATTTTATAATAGATATTGGTTTTTCATTTAATTTTATTTCGTTCTTTCGTGTATAAACAAGGGTGAAAAAGTGTGTGCAATTATGTCTGGTGTCAGAGATTTGTCTGAAATGTACAGCCAAAGAGGAAAAATATTATTAGTTTTAAATAATTTTAAATACAAAGAACAAATCCAAAAATTGTCTTCGGGGGAAACAAAGTGGAGATGTATTAAACAAAAATGTAACGCCTTCATTCGAACCTTGGGTGAAACATCGGACCGGGTTATTGCAAGTCTCAACGAAATCCATACCCACGAACCCGAAAAAAAAATGTTTTGGAAAGACAACATATGACATCTTCAGTTAAAAGAAAAGCCGAGAGAGAAATTTCCGAAAAACCTGCAAAACTTATTAAAAGTGAGCTTTGTAATAATACAACAAATGTTGCCTAAATCAACGTTAGAAGTGCATCAAAGTTTAAATGAATTAAATCCAAAAACGTGTAAAAAAAATCGGATGTGGCCATGCACATGACTTTACCATACTTTAACGGCCCTACGGGCTCATAATCCAATTACTCGTACATATTTAAGGCAGGCCATGCCTGGCAAGAGCGTACAATTGTCTCCATGAAACAAAACACTTCTACTGCGCTTGCGCTATTATGCAACTATGTTATTCCATATTTTATTTTTAACTCGCTTATAATACAAAATTTGAAAAAAGTTTTTAAACAAAATTTATAGTAAATTTAATTTAAAATAAATTTTTTCTCTTAATATTTTTACATAAACGATAATAATTCCGAAAATATTTTTATAGAAACGATAATAATTGCGAAAATCTGAAAATTCTCAAGAGTAAACCCCCCACTTCCGGTTGTCCGATTATGCCCAAAATCTAATCAGCTCATTAGACTGTTGTAAAAATGCTAAATATAAAATTTGGTTAGGAAATTCCGATCGCAGTTGGAGTTAGAGCGCACACACTACATACTCCATACATACATTTTCTGGAAATGGTCTTAAATGACTTAGGGGGTCTCAAAACATGTAAATCCACTGAAAGCTGAACTTTTTTTTTGCGATTACAATACTTTACCACGTCGTATGGTAAAGTATTGAAGACTTCCTTTTATATAATAATGACATAGACAATATTATTATTTTTTCATGCAAAAGTAATTTAAATTTTTTGTGCAAATCTAAAATTATTTATGTAGATGGTACTTTCACTTACTGTACAAAATATTTTAAACAGTTATTTTCAGTTCATGGATTTATAAATGGACATTATATTCCCTTAGTTTTTTGCTTATTAAAAGATAAAAGTGAAAATTCATACAAAAACTGTTTAGTAAACATTCAAAGTCTTTGCTTAAACAATAATTTTCAATTTCTACCGCAAGAAGGCATGATAGATTTTGAAATTGCAATTCATAATGCAGTATTACAAATTTGGAGTAATGTAAAAATTACTGGCTGCAGATTTCATTTGACCCAGTCATGGTATCGTCAAATTCAAAAACTCGGTCTGATTATAAAAATAAAAATTCAGAAGTTGGAAAATGGTTAAGGTATTGTTTTGGTCTCGTCTTTTTGGACCCAGAAAAGGTAGAAGATTTTTATTTTTTGAATTAAAACCCCACAATGATAATTTGGAAAAGTTCTCCGATTATCTTTTGGAAACATACCTAACGAATGAATCTAAATTTCCGCCACACATCTGGGCAAGTGCAACTGCAGATATTAATAAAACAACCAATGCATGTGAATCGTTCCATTCGCATTTAAATAGTTCATTTTACCAAACACACCCCTCTTTATTTATTTTTGATGAGCTCCTAAGTTTTCAATCAGAGATTTATGTAAAACAAAACAGTATAACTACTCCTCGAAGATGTAATATGTCAACAAAAAAGAAACAAGATTTTATCGCAAATAAAATAATTGAGAATAACACTAATAAAATTACCACACTTGATTTTGTTAAAATTGTTTCTTGTTATTACGCATATAATAATTGTAAATAATGTAATTTTTTTAATAAAACTTACTTTAAAATCCATGATTTGTTTTTTATTTTATTTTAAGGTGAGTGTTAATTTATAATAAATATATTCATGCATGCCAAATGCAGCAAAAATTGGGGCATCTTTTAAATCCATAGAACAGTTGAGGCTAAAATTTTGTCGAGGTTACATTCAAGTAATTCTACATCTAAATAATGAGGTATGTAGATAGTAATATTTATCACACATTTTTGCTGCAATTGCACTATGAGATTATCTAACCCATTTATGTAACTACCTGGAATACCCTTGGCCCGGATGGGTTATTAAGATTTGGTTACCTGTTTGGATGGCGGCCCAGTCGGGCTATATCTACCTTGCCTACCTGGTTGGATTAGCCGAGTCGGGATATACCCATCTATGATAAACAATAAATATCCAAAAGATTTTAAATTATTTTTTAATTGGTTTCTTAGATTTCTTCAGTTGTTTTAAATAAAATTAAATATTTAGTAATTTCAACTCAAGATATTAGATTGGGATTGAAGTGCCATGGCATCATCTGTTCAGAATGCGACACTACTGGCGTGACAGTGAATGTCGCGACATTAGCAAAGATCACTACTGATCATTTTTTGCAACAAATCATAAACATATACAAAAATTGAAATGCAATAAAGTGCTATTAATTTTAAATTTGCTTGGATAGTCATAAAATGTCCATCAAGTATTCTATTTTAAAAGTTTAGTTTATTTTTAAATTAAAAAATGGTAGAAAAATATTAAAATTTATTTTGGCTTGATTTGAAAAAAATGTCTCATTTTCTTCGTTATCCATGTAGTGTTACTCAAACTTTGCTTAATTTTGGGATTTTATATTTATTCATTCATGTAACTCATCTAGAACTTATTCTTTGTTTTGCAAACATGAACCTATAATTGTATTATTTGGAAAAAATATCCACGTTTATGATATTTTTTATCAATAATTTCTTATTTTATATTACATTTTTCCTATAAATAATTATTTATTAATTCAATTCAATACTAAACATGCTGTGGGAAGATTTCAAGGTTCAAAGAGAAAAATAAAAAAAGGTTGTTTTATATAAATTAAGTATACTAAATGTTATAGATCCGTTATAATATTTTAGCAGATCGTACGAATGGTAAAAGTGAATATTGCAAAGGTCATTTCAGTGAATTAACTCAGTACAAGTTTTACCAAATATTTGTTAGTTGATTGAACGAATAATGGAATTTGCTATATAAAGACATACACGTAATCATTATTTTTTGTTTATTATAAAAAAAGACTATTTATTAAAGGTGGTCTGTGTATGACAAGAATTTAATAGCTCTAATTTTTTTCTAATCTTAAAAATTCAACTGAAAAACATATTTACAGAAGAACATACGAAATTAAAGGAAAAGGTTGTAAAACAGGAGGAAAGAATTGATAGACTGGAAAGGGAACAGATGAAGAGAATGAAACAAAAGATATAATTACTGTGGGTAATAATACAAAAGTTAAGGGTGAATATCAACATAAAAGAGGATATAGTTGAAGAACGAAGAATAGGAAAATTCATTTATGGACAGAAAATACCAATAGTAATCAAATTGACGAAAGAGTCCTCAAAGACACGAATATATGAATTGATATGCACTACACCAAGGATGTGCAAGAATAAAAGAATAAAGGAGAAGATTGATACCAAAACTGAAGGAAGCAATAGATAGAGGAGACAAAGCAATAATAAGATACAACAATGAAATATACAGAGCATAAGATAGAGAAGAGGAAGAGAAAGGCGAAAATGAAGATAATAGTGGAAGTAGCAGCAAAAGCGCAGAACAGTTAAACAAAATAACTCGATTTTTTTTAAATTTTTAGAGGCACTAAATTAAATTGTATAAAATTTATTGTTAGCCTTAGGCCTCCAAGGCCTATAGAGCAAAATATATTTTAATTGAATATAATGGTACTTATTGAAAGTACTTGTGGATAGTAAAACTATTTTAAAATCCAAACAAACCGTACAATTAAATAAACACTACAAAAAATGAATGTTTTTGGCAGGATTATTTCCATTTTTCATTTTGATTTAATCTGTCATAAAAATTCCCTAGTGAATGTTGTTCAAAGTTCATCAGAGTTTCTAGAATAGAAAAATTAAATCATCCTTACATTTAATTTAATTATAGTATCCATCTGCTCTTCAACGTTAATGATACTTTACACAATTGTATATCTCGGAGCACAGAATCAAATCCATTGTAATTATTACGTTATTGCAACAACACAGTGTGTTACTTAGATATACTTTATAATATAAATCTTCGGTTGCGTTGCGAAATTTTCTACGATTATCGTTGAATAATACCTATGTGAATCTATCCAGATTATGTAAGCAAACGAGGAATTTAACTTATTCGATTCGACGTCCTAAGACCGGTTTCTGCCTTTCGGCTTCGTCAGTTAGGAATTGAATAAAAGTGCAGGAAACGGTTTCAGAAAATTATTGATTTGTTAAATTATCATACTTTCTGTTAACATAACAAATAGTTTGTAATTTTATTAGGTAATTCGTCTATTTCAGTTTATGATAAAAAAATTAATATTTTCTTACTTTCATTGCCCATCCTAGCGGACGAAGCTCGCATGTAGTTCTACCATTCAAGCAAGTTTTTTTTAAACTTATAAGTGAAATAAATATGCTGAATTTTAAATAGTTATTGAAAAATCAAAATAAGTCCCGATTTCCCGATAGCATAGTTTAAGAAAAATAGAATTTTAGTACACACATCCTTGATTTGGTAGCAAAATTCATAGCAGAGCCGGTAATACGGCAAAAACTAACCAAGAGACATTTTTTTGAAACACCAATATTCTGCTTTCTGTTTGAGTTTCACAACATTTCTAGTGATGATCTCGTAAAAGCCTGCATGGACTTAGATATTAATTTACAGGTACAGCAGGAAGGAAATACTGTGAAAGATATAGAACGATATACAATTCTTGATATTTTTCCAGTCAATTAAGATATTATAAATAGTATGACACAAGAAATCGGAATCCGAAATCTCTGAAAACATTGATTTCACCGAAATTATTGACAAAGCTTCTCAAAAAGCCAGAAATTTTATTTTATAGTTAATTATTAGTTAGTCTTTGTCTTTGACGAGGTTTATGATTTAGTATTATTTTTTATTAGATTTTACATTTCTAATTATAAAATGTCTAGTTTTATTTCAAACGTAATATTTTCTAGAGGGGTGGTACATTAGGTCTTTGAACGCCCTGCTTGCTTTTATTATTTTTTAAAAATGTTCATTTGAAGGCCTAATAAAGAAATGTTTTTCTTTTACTATCAATACCAGAAGTATGATTTTTCAGGGGTAGAATATGGAAATCTGTTAAGGACTTCCTGAAAATATATTCTAAACTTAATCTGTTTTTCCATTTAAAATGCATTAGGATGGTGGAAACGATATCCTCCCATTCGAAGTACTGCGTTAGGCTTTATCTGCATGTCTCCTTTTTTGTATACTTAAATCGATATAGGCTGATACGTTAATTATAATAGGCTCATTTATAAAACAATCAACATTGACGAGTAAATCTACTTTTAAACGTAACAATATCGGCACGTCAAGTTCAACAACTTAAATATTTAAATATTTTGCAAATTTATTTTCTACAAAACATTTTGCGAAAGCAATCAACATATCAGTACATTGGTATCTTGAAGTCAATGCTAAGGATCCCGAGGCAAGTAAGCGTTTTTTTTTTTCGATTTTCTTGGATATATTGAAAACGGATATACGCCGACGGCCGTGAACTGAGATTTTTCGCCATTCGAGGCAGCCGTGAAGAGGATATTTTAGTACAGGGGCAACCGGCAAAATATCATTTTATCATAGAACATACAGAATGTAATCGAAATGATTGCACACATTTAAACAGGTGAATCATTATAATCATAAAAAGATATTGTAAAATACCGATCTGTAAAGGGGTAATAAAATTTTTAAAATTGACATAAACAGTAAGAACGCCAATGTACCGACTTTGGCCTGTCCTAAAAAATATCAGCTGCTTCTAAATATCCATATAAATTGTCTTAAAGACATCATAATGTTTTTAGCAGTTTTTAAATTGATAAATGATTTTTAAATGAGTCAAGATAATTCTTCTGAAGCGGTCTCATCAGATATGTGCATTCGCACAGAATATAGATGGAGGTTTCTTCTTCTGTCTGACAAGACCTATGTTTTTTATGTGTTTGTTGAGTTTACAATGTCCTGTAAGCATGCCTACTATTTGATATAGTACGATACTATTTAAAACGGATTCGAGTTTATTTCGATAGTTATTTAAATTATTTTTACACGGGTTTATTCTTTTCAATACTGTAGAAAAAATAGTGTATGACATTTGTGTTAATATATAATAAATAGCTATTAAAAACAGCCAAAACATAAAGGATAAATGTACCGCTAGTTAGAACCTTTTCCATCAAATTGGGTTAATATTAAAAAGCAAATAATATAAAATATTCAGTCAAAAAATAAAGCTGTTTTTTTACAGTAAACCCCTTGACTATCGACAGGACTGTATTCTCAAGGAATGAACTGGTAGTAGATTGCCAGTTATTGTTGGTTTCCACTATAATTTCAGTATAATCATCTAGAATGCTTTGCTAGGGTAATGACATCGAGAACTTTGAAGGTTATACAATTTAATACGCGTTATTTCGCAATGATAGTTACCACGAGACCCTCTGCATTTTATCTTTCATCTTTGAATAAAAGTCTCATTTACGAAAAACAAGAAATGTGCGACATGTCAGTGGTCATTAGTCAGGTCAATACAAGACGTTTGTTTGGCTTAAAAATTTTCCACTTTTTTTATAATTAAATCCATATAATTAAATTTATACTACCAAAATCTATTGTCAACAAATTTTTGAGACGTGTCAGGAAGAATACAGGGTGTCCCGTAAACCTTGTACAATATTAGAACTGGTGACAGACTGGGGTTCACTCGTAAGGGGATGAATTGAGTTGAAGTATATTAATTGTATCAATTTCTGAACAACTGTTCTGTACGTCTGAAAGCATCACTCATCAGTAATCTTCAGCAGCAAAGATATTTAAATTAGTCTTAATTATCTCGAAATTGGTGAGATTTTTACTGAGGTGAAATTCTGATATTCTGATCAGTTATGACCAGGTCTATCACATTCCAATATTGTATAAGGTTTACGGGACACCCTGTATTATCATAAGAGAAACCCAGAAAAAACGTATGGCACTATTTTCGTTTCGTCGAAATCTCTAAACTGCAATGGTTCGACCTAATTTTAGCCGCTTTTATCGACAACAACTAAAACAAAATCCGTTGAAAATTACACCTCTATTCCATTGTTTTTTCGTCAGCCGAATCTGGAATTGGAACAGGAACAATAGAGATAAGCGTTATCACATACAAAGCTTTAAAGTGCCATCGTCGATAGCTCGTTTTATGTTTGAAAACTACTTTTCAAGGTTATTAAATTTTTACTGCGGCTTATCACTTTTTGTCATTCTCTCTTTCCACTATGCGTTGTGTGTTTTTGGCCGATTGTGCAAATTTTAATAGTCGAATAGGCAGAAATAGGTATTTACTTATCTTGTTTAGAAATTAATTTATCTTGATAAACTATTTTTCATAGAAAAAAAATCAGAGCTAAAGGAACAACGCAACTTCACCAGATGCTAATGAAGATAACGGCAATAGTTTTAAAAAACAGCAGAGTAGTTTGTAATAATTATAATGAATCTTCCTACTGAACAAAAAACAAAAAAGACGCGAAATCTCGAAGCACGAGTGATGAAGAATATGGAAGTAGAGATGGCGTCTCGATAGACCATCCCCACTCCTCCACTTTTTTAACATTTGTCATCTGTCGTCTGTCATCAGTCACCTGTCGTCTATCACCTGTCAGCAGGGTTGCCTGTTACATGTCAAAAGTTAAACTCACTTGTATTTGACATCACCGATTAAATCTTAACATTGTAGTGCAGTGATATTGAGTCTTTGTAGTTGATATTAAAACTCACATATAAAAGACTTTGCCAATTGAAGGATCGAAATACGAGATACTGATACTGACATTTGGCTGAATGGAATACACGCATGTCTAATGTTCACATACGTAAAATATTGATGTTATTCATCTCGTTAATTTGGTTTGTCTGAAACAGTGAGAGAGATGAGACAAACAGTTACAATATTGTATTAATTAAAGCCATCCAAACCTGCTGGCGACCATTTATTATTCTAATTCGCACATAGATACAGATACAAAATTACTCTACTACGTGCCAGTATATTGTTATGGTATTAAAAAGTGACACAGGGCATAACCTAAAAGTATGAAATTAAAAGTGTCAAAATTTTGAAGGAATTAGAAAAAAGTATTGCCAAATTAAATATTAGAAACTAAATAATAAAATATTTTTTTTTCGGACGGTAAACTGTGAAACTGTCCGTAAAGTAAAATGTAGGTATTTGGCTTACCTTTTTCTTTTAGCTTTAAATTAATAGTTGTGTTTGATAATATTTGGTGTATTTTATTATCGGAATAACATAATTACTTGCTGTGATACGTGTTTTTTTAACAAAACCAAGTGATATTTGTAGGTTACGTTAAAATGTCAAAATAGTTATAATTTTTGTTCGAAATTTGACACTTCTTACAGTTGTGATCTATTGCTTTTTAGTATAGTCTATATTACACTTACAGAACCGATCAGCTATTTGCATCCTTCAAATTCAATGAAAAAGTTCCAATAACACTGATTTAGTTTATCATAACTCAAAACTTTATGTTTATAAATTCTATACGCTATTTTGCTTCGAAAAGTATTGTGTATATTTTATTTATTTTAGTACTTCTTACACTATACAAATGCAATAAAATGCGTTTTTTAAAAATTCTACTACTCTTTCTAACACAAGCTCCATTGACATTGGCAAACTGCAAAACTATAAGTAGTACTAGGTAGAATTTTTCATTTTATTAATATTTTTATATTCGAATAAAAAATATTGTATGATGACGCGGACGAGAAGTTTCTTTTTCGGACGATTATGGAGTTTGCCGGCTGAGACGTTAGTCGAAGCTGGCAAACCATAAGAGTCACTTCTCGTCCTTGCATCATAAACTACTATTATTGATCATTGTCTAATTTCAATTTTTAAAATTTGATAGGGGATTAAAAAAAATTGAAAAGGTTGTTGATTAGTTACTGAAGAAAAATTAAGAAGACTTGAAGAAAAATTAAAAGAGTTAATAAAAAGATATAAATTTTGCCAAGATTGTATACTTACCAAAGATAATGTGTTACCTTAATTAAATTACATATGTATATGTATGGCTTAACACCTCATGTGAGGTTGCGTCGCTTTCGCTTTCTAAATCCGTTTATCGGGGTGGATCAGTCCACATCCTCGGTTTATTATTGTACCTGTTCGCTAATTTGCCGCCATTTCTTCCGATCTCTTGTTTCCTCCTTCCATCTTGTAATACCTGCCCTGATTAAATCGTCCTCCACCTCTGCCAACCATTTCGATCTGGGTCTACCACGTCTTCTCCTTCCTCCCGGCTGCCATTGTAGCATAGCCTTTGCTACTGCTTCCGGACCTTGTCTCCATATATGTCCCAGTCACTTGACTCTTTGAGCTTTAATTTTCTTTATTATATCTTCTCTGTTCAGTTCTTCTAATAATTCTTGGTTCGTTCTCCGTCTATATTCCTGTTCTCCTATCTTCACTGGACCCAGAATTGATCTTAAAATTTTCCGTTCGTTTATCCTTAGCTTATCTTCTTCTGATTTCGTCATAGTTATAGTTTCTGCTGCATACATTGTTATGGGCCTTATTATTGTTCTGTATATGTTCAGCTTTGTTTTCTTAGTCAATATTTTGCTTTTTAACAAATTTTTGTTAGCTTGGAACGCTCGGTTTGTTGCCATTATTTTTTCTTCGACCTCCGTTTTTCTTTCTCCTTTATTATCTATCATTACACCCAGGTATTTAAATTTTTGTACTTCTTCGAATTTTTTATTTCCTATTCGTATTTCCCCATTTTGTCCTGTTTTCCCAAATCTCATTATTTTCGTTTTCTTCACATTAAATTTCAGTCCCAACTTCATCCCTTCCTCCTCAATCTCCCTTAACATTTTTTCCATGATTTTCCTTTTTTTGGTCACTATTACTATATCATCAGCATAGGCTATTAATTAACTTCCTGTTGTTCTGAGATTTCCCTTTTGTAACTTTCTTAAAACAAATTCTAGCGCCAGATTGAACAAAGTTGCTGACAGTGAGTCTCCTTGTCTTACACCTTTGTTTAGTTCAAACTCTTCCGTTTCTCCTTTCTGTGTCAGGATACTAACCTTTGAATAATTTCTTCTTCTGCGTCTTCTCCTATTTCATCTACTATCACTGGTTCATTTAGTAATTCCTTAAAGTATGTTGTCCATATTTCTTTGTATTGTTTTTCCTCTTCCACAATTTTTTCTTGTTTGTTCTTTATTCCTTTTAATTTGTTTTTGAAAGTCCTATTATTTTCTTTTATTTTTTTATAAAAATTTTTTGGATTTCTGCTCCATTTCTCGTTCTCTATTTCCTGTATCCTTAAGTCCATCCATTGCCTTTTTCTTTTCCTGATTATTTTCTTGCTATCTTTCCTTAGTGTTTGATATTTTTCTCTATCTTCTAGTTTATTTGTTCTTATCCATTTTACCCTAGCTTCTGCTTTTCTTTCAACTATTTTTTGGCATTCGGTATTGTACTATTCTTTTTTGCTCTCCTTCTTTTTACCTATCACTTTTTCCGTTACTACTTGTATTCCGTTTTTTATATTGTCCCATTCTTCCTTCGCATCATTACGTTCTTGCCTCTCATCTTCTGTTAAGTAATTTTCAAGTTGTTCTACGTATTTTATTTTTACTTGATTATCCTTTAATTTTTCAGTGTCGCATTTTTTTTGTTCACTCTTGAGGTTGTGGCTTCTTGTTTTTAGTTTTATTTTTGCCATTACCATGAAGTGGTCTGAGTCTGCGCAGGCTCCTCTATAAGATCTTACATCTTTTATTGAGGATTGCCTTCTTTTGTTTATTAATATGTGGTCTATTTGAGATTGTGTTTGCTGATCTGGTGATATCCATGTTATTTTGTGCTTGTCAGGATGTGGAAACTTTGTGCTGCTTATGGTCATATCTGCTCGTGTTGCTAAGTTGCATAATCGCTGTCCGTTGTCATTGGTCCTTTCATGTATTGTATATTTTCCTGCGACGAGTTCGATATATTGTTCTTTTCCCATTTGAGCATTGAAATCTCCTATTACCGCTCCTATCTCTTGCATTTTTCCTGCATCGTCCTAATATTTCATGTGCTTATTTTCATTGTTTTATATTTCGAGTTCTGTTTTATCTTTTGCTTCCTTTTCATTCTTCTATGCTCCTCTTCTACCTTTCCTTTAGTTAATACTTTTTCGTGTCCTTGTTCGAGCCTAGTCGTCGTTCCTTGTTTTCTTTCTTCTGTTTCACCTTCGTTTACTAGTTTTTTGTTGTCCCATCTCCATTCCTCTCCATTTATGATTATCTTGTTGTATCCAATTTTAACTATGTTTCCTTTTTGCCTTTAATCCCTTGCTATGTCCCTCATTCGCTTCTGTTTCAACCTTTCATTTTTTGTTAGATCGTTGTTGATGTCCTTTAGTTTATTTTTATTCTGCATTACTTTTTCTTTGTCTTTTTCCTCGTTAAATTGTTCTGGGTCCTAGTTTAGTGGCTGATTTCACCTGCACATTCACATTCAACTTCATTCTCATTAATTAAATTACATAAGGTGGATGAAAAATACTAAGCGGTTGAAAGAAAAGACATTGTCATAATGTCGTTGTTCGAGCTCTCTACAACGAAGGATTATATCAGCAAGAGTTGATTCATATCCCAAGCTATAGCTGCCCGCCAGGGCTTCGCGAAATCTTCCCTTTCCAGTGAGACCATGTAATGAAATAAAAGGACGATTGAATAATTTCAAACATAATATTTTTGTCTTTTCTTCCGGAGAGAAAACAAATAACACCGGTGGTATACCGGCTCTCGAGCATGCAACGTACAACTGCCCATGCGAAAAACACGGCCATTCAAGATTTATTCCACACACTTCCAATGATTGACCTTGGGAAGGAATGAATATTTAAAAAAACAACGGGAGGCGAAAGTAAACACAATGAAGCGAATGATGACGGGCTAAGATTGATTTCTCTTGCTACAGAATTAAATATGAGGATAAAGAGCACTTTTACTTTTTTTTGCGAATGATAAGAAATATGCCCCTACCTATATCGGTTTCACTTAGGCACCAAAGATTACAATAAATAAACTGCTCGCCTTTCACAAAAAAAAGTTATACTTTTACAGGGGTCAAGTCACAAATGTTTCCAAAAATGTGAAATGATGCATACGAGATTTTGTTACATTCAAACTTTCTTCCAATAAAGTAGGTGATAGCGCATAGTTTATACAACAAATTAATCTACACACGTGTAATACATTACGAAATAATGGGAATAATCGGGATATATGAGACTAGTCGTGACGATGTTGGAGGTAAATCCTGGAGTATTTATTGTCTTTGATACAATACACGTGGATCAATTTGTCTATTGTGTGGTACACATATTAATTATCACTTTACCGAGAACATGATCAAATTAATTTCCGTTTCGTTGTAGATGGTAAAAAATATACCTACATAATGGTAATTCGCATATGAGGGCGTATGATAAATCCCTATGCTATAATAGAGTAAACTGAAAACTTTTATTTTAACTATTTAATACAATTATTTTTATGCTTATACGGGGTGTTTCGTAGGTAAAGGTAGGTAGAGGTCACATAGAGGATTCGGGATATGCCCGACTGGCCCCCGTCCAAATTCATTAACCCAAAACCAGCGAGGGTATGTTAAGCTGATGGCCCAACTGGCCCCCATCGACCCTTTTGGATTATAGAATTATAGTGGCAATTACAACGTTTAAAAGGTTGAACTCTCGCTGTAGGTAATTAATCGAAAGGTAAAGTTTTAGTTTTGTTTTGTGAGTGTATACTGTAAAAAATAATTAGTGATTTTACGTTAAATTACGGTGGTAACATGTTTCAATCGTAATTTAATGTATTTTTACTACATCAATTGTACTTCTACATAAACTTGCCGAAAAATTGCAAATGCAAATTACATTATGATTGTGGATTTTTACAGTAAATAAACCGGAATATTACATTAGTTTATTATGTAAAATCACCACTAAATCCCGGAAAATTACACAATGCTATATGTAGTTTTTAGTAACTTGTCTCTGATTTTTTCAATATTGATTTTTTATATGTATGAATGGAAATAAAAACAATTTAAGTACATATATATTTTTATTTAAAACCTTTATAAAAAATATTAAACAAAACCGTATTTATCACATGTCAGATTTTCCAATTTGGCCTCAACATTATAACTCTCTAAAAATATGCATTTTAAACCAATCTTTTAGAAGTATGTCAACTTTTCCCTACAATTGCGTTCTGACATCAACAACAAAAACACTAATGAACCTTAAGGGTTTTTAGACAGGATTTATTTACACACAATTTAAGATTTTTCTTCTATTAATTACCAAACTTTATAGAAAAAAATCATATGTTCTTCAAATCAATCTTACGTTTTTTTATTATAAATCAGAACTAACAACATTACTGCTGTTTAAACTGTCGCTTACTTTAAGCGCACCTAGAAGCACAAAAATTATAAAAAATCAATTACATTGATTAAAAAACGGAGAAGCGTAACCTAAATTTGCATTTGCGTTGTCGAAAACAAAGAAAAAATGGCCGCAAGAAGTACTCGGTGAACTGACGTCACTTAAATTCCCATGATCAAGATACTAGTCCCTCATTGATATATCGTGAGCTTTCGGAAAACGAAATATGGAAAAAATGGTAAAATTAACAGATTTATTGAAAAATTACGATAATTACGTGTAATATTCCACAATTATTAATTTCACTTAGGATATTTAAGTAAAAATACATTATTTTATTAAAATATCGTTAAATACAACGTATTTTATTTTATAACGAAAAAATACGTTTAAAATAATGTTTTTTTAGACAAGTTTATTGTAATTTTTACCCTATTTTTTACAGTGTATATAGTAAAGGTAAGATGGCAATGCGAACCATGTTGAATAAGCGGGGAAAGACTGATTATTTGTGAAAATAATCATAAATATTAAAAATTTAAAATATTGGCAACTAGTGAAGCTGTATCGAAATGTACAAAAAACCATGTGCAGCTAAAATATACACCATGGGAGAAGAATTGACATTTTCAAGAAAACATAACGACCACAACCACGAATCTGCAGTGATGTTTTAATAAACAGGCAGATTATTAATAATTCAGTAAAAGGGAAAGCTTCAGAAGAATTGCTTCAATCACCATTAAAGCTTGTTCATTCTCAAATAAAAAAAATGAAAAATAGAATGTTTAAAGGACATGCAAATGTATGTCATATAAATACCGTGTGACACAGACTCATGGTACACCCCCTTTTCTCCTTTGTTTCTCTAGCTATATTTCTGAAATTTGGAACATTGAATAGGTATGCTCACTAGACGGCACTTTTTGACATATTTGGAAAAAAATATCAACTTCCGGTTTTTCCGGAAATGGCATAAACTTTCAATTTTCAAATCTGAATCCAATGATACCTTATAGTTGATATTTCATTAGTCAGAATACCCATTTTATTTTTCGATCTAGAGAGCCATGAACTCCCTCAAATTATTCCAAATAATCAAAATAATCGTACACTATGGCATTTTCGATTAAAATAGTATTGTGGTTCGAAATACGTGCGAAAAACGTCAAACAAAATGTTTTTTACCCAAAACTTAATTTTTTCAAATGGTACCATAATGGTACTCCAATGTCATTCGAAAGTATCATCGATGGGGTATCCATCCATATTAACTCTTTTTGTCTATAACCATTAAGAACAAAATAACGTAGTTGAAAAAAGTTTAAGTATCTTCTTGTTCAATAACAATAATTTATGAAGGTGGGTATGGAACAGAAGTTACACTTTGACATTTCGATAATCTGAACATTTAAACTTTCTTCAACTACATTATTTTGTTCGTAATGGTTCTACACAAAAAAGAGTTATTATGGATGGATACCCCATCGATGGTACTTTCGAATGACATCAGAGTACCATTATGGTACCATTTGAAAATATTGAGATATCATTGGATTCAGAACGAAGATTCCAAAAATATAATAATATACAGGGTGTTCCATTTGAAAGTTGATGCCATTTCCGGAAAAACCGGAAGTTCATATTTTTTTCCAAATATGTCAAAAAGTGTCGTCTAGTGAGCATATTCAATGTTCCAAATTTCATAAATATAGCTAGAGAAACAAAGGAGAAAAGGGGGGTGTACCATGAGTCTCTGTCACACGGTATAGTTTAAATCTGTAGATATTATATTTATGTTTTGTATATTGAAAAATAAATATTTTAATACTACAGAAAATAATTTGATATAATTTAACCTGTAATCCTAATCTTTAATTACTTGGTGGCCACTCGGACCAAGGGATTAAGGATATCTGTACTCGCGGGGGCCAGTTTCCTCTGCGGCAGGTAGCTTGGGGGCCATTTGGGCAAACCCGGGGGATTCTGGGGCTTACATAACCAAGTTAAAGGGTGTTTTATCAGTTATGCCTAATTATTCATTTGGCCAGAACTTCTGAATCACTCAGTATGTTTTTTCAGAAAAAAAGACTCTAATATTGATGTCTCTTACTCTATTTAAAACTAAAACCGTAATATAGTCAAATCTAATAAACTTTCAAATTTTAATTAACATCCGTTTCGATAGATTTTGTTGACGGCTTTAAATGAAAAAAAAAATTAATTATTTTTTCAATTTGATATTTATTGCCTTTAAATATTACAACAATACGATTGTATACACAAAATCCTATTGCAGTTGATATTCGATAACAATAATTAAATTCAAACGGCATTTTGTTTTCGTAAATACATTAAAAATCGAAACCTTTTATTTAGTATTAAACGAACGTTATATGAAAAACAATTCGCAATGCGAAATAAATTCTCGACCATTGGCGTCGGAACATCTTTGCAAGTAACAAATAAAATTAAAAATGCATAAAAATGCGGATCGATTAGGAACAGCAAAAAAGTCGATTTTTTTAATCACATATTTTGAAAGTAAAATTCCCAAAGGAAAACCCGAAATATTGAATATTAGCGGAGTTATCGCGTATAGTATAGATCTTTACAATCAGGATAATAATAAAAGGAAGTATCAGCAAAACAAGAACCGTGTACCACAATTCTTTAAACAATACTTGTATAAATAAGTTGATTAGTCAATCCAACGCCATGTCTAATGATGCATCAAATGATGCAAAAAAGAAAGAACGATCTTAAACCAGTACTTCAAAGTTTCTTCTTGACTCCTCACCCGCTCCAATTATCTTCTCCCCTGAACCGCATTAATGAACATCGACAATAATTAAAGAATGAGACCTCCAGTACATCCAGTACAAAATTATGATTATAAAAACGGACTTAGTTACTTCGGCTGCTCAAAATATTGTCTGTTTACAAACGATCCCCAATTTTTTTTTAAACTCTTTGAAGTATGTCTGTTTCCTTTATGTTTAGAATTTCCTCAAAAAATAAACAGAATTAAATATAAGTTAGCAAAATTCATAATTTTATATAAAAACGGAAAACTTGGTAACAATGTAAATAGTAAAAATCTTAAAAATTCCCTACTTCGGCTGCTCCATTCCAAAACACAGTATCCAACATTTTCTCAGAAAATCCTGTTTTTATATCTTTGGATAGATATACTGTGTTTAGACGCACCTTTTAACCCGGCCTAATTGTTGATAGCTGCAAGATTTTCGGAAATACGACATGCACAAAACCTAGTATCTACACAACCTTTATTCTTTTCCCATCCCAAAACATAGTATCTGTTTTTTTCTACATCAAAACACAGTACCTATACCAGATGCTCTGTTTTGGCAAGTAACAACAAATAAAATTTTGTACGTATGTAGTGACTTCGTTCAGAAACTTTTTTTCTAGTATTTTTAGGATTCTCTATAAAACTAGGATTTAATTTTCAGTAATTTTTGAAATACTCTTTCGTTTTTGCTTTGTAAAAGTTACTTTTGATTTATTAAAAAGTTATTACCTTTATCGATATATTCGTATTGATTGTCGTTGCAGATACTATGTTTTGTAAAAAACAAAAATGTTCCACATCCTACGTAAAACCAAGTAAGTATCAAATCTATTGATAAAATTAAAATTACGTAAACTTTAAAGACGCGGAAAAAATTTGATGAAAAACTGTATCACATAGCATTAATATCAAAAGAATTCGTTAAATAGCCTACAGAGGCGAAATAAAAAAACTAAAACACGTTTTTTTCACAATTTTATTTTTTACACATACTGTGTTTTGGAATGGAGTAGCCGACTTGTTTATTGCTCTTTTTTTACGCCTAAAAGGTTTAGATCTAAACCGTACGCCTATGTTGTCATACAATATTTAAAAGGGCTTTTATTCGTAAACGATTCACAGTGAATTTTTCCAATCACTTTTATCATCTGCAAAAAAACTTTTGATTTATTTTACGGTTCGATCCTCTGCGCTTTCTGATCCAATTCTACGTTGATACTGAATATTGAATTCGAGAAATTAAACCTGGAATTTGTACACAACCTTTTCTATCATGATTACGAGACTTAAGAGGAACGAATGTATCTTTACGTCGGTAAATCTAATACTACTTATATCTAACTGTATTTTTTTTACTGTTTACCATATCTATTTTGATGACATAGCATTTACTAACGTCAAAATTTTCTGAACGGTAAGTAATTCACTTACTGTTATAGAATTTTATAGATATTTTCATACCGAAATTTTGATTTTTCACATCCTTCTTCACAATTCACTTTCGTCGCTCATATTTTAAAAATTATAATAGTAATGAAAAGGCAACACCAAACTTATTTAAAACAATATTTTAAGTAACAGCAGAAATGCCATTTTCATACTTATTATGCATCCTAATAACTACCTAGCCACCATAACATGTACCATGATATGATGAATCGAAATTTTGAATATGAAAAAATGGATAATTTAATAGAGTATTATTGCGCCAATAGTACAAAAAACGTTATAAGCATGTCGAACGGTAAGGGTTACCGATGTCTGACAATAATTGGAGTCGTCGCTTCGACAATCATTTCATTGTTAAAGAAACAAATTATAAACTCTAGGACATAATTTTGTTCTTTTTCCATTTTTTTAAACGTTAATTAAATAATAGTAAGATGCGTTTAGAATTAATGCCCTGTCAATTTTTTGTACTTTGACGTAACATTTTTATATCAGATATATAAATTTGTTGTACAAACCCGTCATCAATTTTTTTTGGAGTTACACCGGGTATAAAATTATTTTTCATGATCCTCTACCGTGCAAATGCTTCAGCAGAAGAACAAAGAGCTGATATATAAACACAAGTTGACCTAGGACGAAGCCATGGTGTAGTCTTCGTCATCGTGACCACCGTCTAGTTGGCTATCGTGACCAGTAGCGCATCAAAAATAAATAAAAAGATTGCGTAATGCTTTCTCAGACCAATGGTAGTTTTTTTTTGAGAAAAATTAGCACGATTTAACCCCTAGAGCTTTTTCGCTCAAAAAAGACTAAATATACTACTTCTACTCGATAAATACCCCCAAATCTGGGTGTTTTGTGTCACTTAATCTGAATATAATGGCCAAATGAGCTCCCTGTGTACCTGGAAGTCTGGACGGCGACAGGAACGTCGTTACCCCATAAAATAAAACAATAAAAATTAACACATGTATTTAAAAATTTGAATAATACCTATAAACAAATATAAAAAAAAGCCCGAACGCTACTACTTGAAGTAATAAACTAAAGTAAAGTGCCATAACTATCGTCATCAGGAACCCAATGAAAGCTTTGGTTTTCTTCCGTCCGCAAAATTAAATTGACTTGCCTCGTGCCCAGGCAGTGGCATATGTGACTTAAGAAAAGACAGACATATTACAAATTTTGACACTCAAAAATTCCCAAAAATTGAAAAATAAATAAATTCTCTAGATAATTATAAAATACAAGACCACTTCTACCTTAACTAACTCAAACAAAAAGAAGAAATTAGAATAAAAATAATAAATTAATTCAAAATTACATTAAGAAATGCGTTAAAACTTAAATTTGATAGCAGCGTTAAATAATATAACCCAATCTGAAATATCCAAATAATAGTTGAAGCAAGAGGAAATAATGCTCGGTATAGCCAACTTAATTTCCCTCCAATGACGTAGCCTCTCCCTTTCTTCAGTCGCCCCCTTGTCTCACTTATTTCATAACCCCCTCTTATAAGAACCTTGATGGTATTATAAATAAATATGGTAATTGAAAAAGATATTTCTGTAAGTAATGGTAAACCAAAAGATGTAGGTAAGGATCAAATAATGCTAAAAAAATTAAGTGATTAATGTTTCTCTTTATCTTCCAGCTGGAAAGAGTTTTAAGCATGGTCATGCACGATTGATTATTGACGAAAGCATCAAGGATTTTATCTAAGGTCGATCGCTTTTTTCAAAACCCACTCTGCTCAAGGTATAATTAACTCATGTTCTTCCAGAGTCCAGGATAATAATCTTTAGCACATGTTAGTGCTCCCCAAATTACATCACCATTCATTTGTAACGTCTACACTCTGAATAAAAGAGGAGTGCAGTAAAAGTGGGGATATAACGTCATATTCCATAGGCGTACTTTGCAAAATAAAAATAAACCGATAAATAACACAGAGGATTATATGTTGTTAATGGGATTAAACACTTCAGTTCAATAGTATCTTTAAAAGTCACTGTCTTCACTATAACTACTGGTATCATTATCATTGTCTTTTATGAAGTTTATTATTATAGGGTCTATTAAGTTTTCCATTGCTATATCCACTTTCCAAAATAAATTTTCCACTTTTTTCAAATGTTCTCCATTTACATCTGAAGCTGCCTTCAAAAACAAATTTCGCACATCAGTTAATTTAAATGTTGTATTGTTTTGAGAAACATAACCTTTTAATTGTGACCAAATCAGTTCAATGGGATTTAACTCTGCATGGTAAGGAAGCAATCTGAGAACTTCAATTCCTTTTTCTCGGGCCATCTCATCTATAATATATTTTTTGAATTTGAAGGATTTAGGAGGACTGATTTTTAGAATGAGCCATTTTGAAATATATATTAATACATACGTAGTAAAACACATGGAAACATGATTAAATCAACCGAAATCTTTTATTAGGCCGATCAAATGTATAAAAATTTTCATTTTAACTACAAACAAGCATTGCAGGATGAAGTAAAAATAAAATTTCTACCTCTTATACCTGTACTACTTATACAAATTAAATTACTGCACTCCTTTCTTCTCTAAACTATAGAATGGAGGCATTAGAACGTTTATTTGATATTCATATCTTGCTTGATTCATTTAACCCCCAAAACTAAGTTTTCCTCTTCGATCAGCGCAAATTTTCCCCCATGAATTTACCTCGCATAGAAGCGCTCCTGACCACATCCAACTTAACCATCGAGACTAAAGTAGTTCTTTTAGCGACTTTGCTTAGTTGAAAAGTGAATCTTGTACTCGATCGGCTGCGCGTTTCGCGAGTTCTTCGATCAGCTCACTTCGATCTTACGTCGCTGTTTTATGCAATTTAAGCGTAGCACACAATCAAGGTGGCTTGGCTTACACAGGCCGACTAGATTGGATACTTTCACTCGAGATTGTTATGTTAGATCATTGCGTAATACGTTGTACAGCCACAGGAAACAATAAGTTTTCGAAGAATACTAAACGCGCGCGGGCAGTTGGTGCCAACTTAACTTTTAGGCGGGTACTGATGTGGTAGTGATTTTTTGGCAAACAGTGAATTGTTGATTAGTTGCAGAGTGTTATTTTTGTTATTTTCTAAGAAATTCTGGTGACAATTTGGTACCATTTTCTATCTTGGAGTAGTACCGTGCTATTCATAAGGTAATGTTTTAGAAAAATATATTTAAGGTGTGCTTTAAGATAGAATAAGTCCTTAGAGAAAGTCCAGAATGACTTTCTTCTAAATTTAAATCTATATATTCGATGTTATTTACAATTAAATTACTTTAAAATAGCTAACATAGATGTTATATTTTAAAAAAAGTTTAGTCTTACGTAAAAAATTTCTTTCAGTACAAGTTGACTATTTTCTAATGTGTTAAGGTTACGTTATGATTTTTAATGGTTATTGTTTTTAACAAAGTCAAAAGCTTGGTTGCCGTTTCTTCTAAAAACAAGCAGGTTATGAGGAAAACGTCAGTAACTTTTGTGTCAACAGCATCGACTACTGTGGTCATTAGCATCATGTTCTGTATAGACTTTGTTATTGTTTCCCACGCCGCTTTAGAAATGGCACTCTTAATTAGTACTCAACAATGAATAGTCGAGTAGGGGCAATCACATGTGTTACATGAAAATCAATTAAAAATCAAAAAATTATTTCTTTAGAGTCTGAGATTCGAACTCACGACCCTTGGGTCATGAGTTCAGTGATCTACTCCAGCTCCACCTACTCTTTCTTTAAAGTAATTAATCCGGTAGGTGGCTGAGGTGGCTTAGCTGTAAAGTACTGAACTATTGATGGCTTCCAACCCCCACCTAGGTGGTTTATAATTAATTAAGCTTAAACTGTCAAGAAAGTACTCCGCAGTTTTTGATACGGAAATGGCTTTCGGTGGATTTCTCCCAAACTTCGGAAATTTATTTGTCATCCCATCCCGATCAAAAGTATCCGCGGGCCCAAGTCAATCCTATGTACAGATTTCGAGCTAGCGCGAGTTTAACCTGATTGGAGCCAACTCGATATGTGCACATTTATCGGCAAGTTAGGTGTTCACCGCTTTACGTTTATGGTTTATTTGATGGATATATGTTATACAGACCCACATACACACACGCACACATACAGCGTCTTTTAGAAGATTTTATTTTGATTTCTCAACTTTTTTTTAAGAATTTATTTTTTATTGACATTACATTTTTTACTTTATATCATTTTTCAATCACTTTTTTGTTACCATGAATACAGGCCCACATAGGCGTTTCATTAACAGGGTTAAACATAGCCGGCCACCTTGAAAGAAACACAAAACTAAATGTTCAATGGAAAAATACTTTTTGTAAGAGAACGCTTAACAATTATGTCCAGCAAAAGCGTCACTCGTCGTTATCTCCTCTAAACCCTACTTTTTATACTCCTACACGGGTTCCACGACTCACTTAGAGAAGGGGGTAGCTAAGGAAAAATAGTGAAGTTACAAAAATGCGGCATAATCATTATGTTTATTATTCTTATTTATTTATGGTACATGTGTTATTAATCTAACTACAATTTGGCGAATGTTTAAAAAGGAACATGCGAAAAACCATCTTGCTATCAGCGAAATAACAACAATGCTTATTCCAACTCATTTTTATAGTACCCCTATTAATCAAAAATGACCCGCAAAATGGAAAGTTATATAACAAATTAGTAATACAAATAAAAACAAACATAACATTGACAAAATAAAGAGTGTAGATACAAATGAACTATTGTTGGAAAACATTGCTAATGAATTTAATAAAAGCTTTAGCAAACCAAATAAAAAGCGATGAAAATCTATTCCTAATTGAACCTATTTTGAAACAATTAAATTAAACTGTAATTATATTTTAAAACCATTTACACATACTTTATTTTTAATGAAACGCCCATGTCGGACATAGTCTAGCTGTATTCATGTTAACAAAAAAGTGATTGAAAAGTGATATATCCATATATCCATCATATAAACCATAAACGTAAAGCGGTGAACACCTAACTTGCCGATAAATGCGCATATATCGAGTTCGCTGTAATCAGGTTAAACTCGCGGTAGGATTGACTTGGGCCCTTGGACACTTTTGATCGGGATGGGATGACGAATAAATTTCCGAAGTTTGGGAGAACTCCACCGAAAGCCAAACTGCGGGGTGCTTTCTTGAGAGTTTAAAAATATAAAAATTCTATTTCTCTGATGGGTACTTACATAAATATATACAAAATAAAAAAGGACTTAGGACAAACATTTAGAATTTTTTTTTGTAAAAAATTAGACAAAGAATACAAAATATTTTATTTATAAATTGTCGAAATTATGTTTATCTTATAATGTCCAAAGGTAATAGTACCACTAGAACTCAGATTTGGCCAGATATTTTTCATAAGTTTGATGTAGGTACTTTCATTCGAAATTTAACGAGATCTGTGAAAAAATTTTGTCAAACGATTCCATAGAATTTAAACTGACGTGACACAAAACAAACACACATCTTTAACCGGGCATCGTGGTATTATCGATTTTTTATCCAGTTATATTTTCTCTTCCTTCCTCATAGGCTAAATATCCGATAGCAAACTACCATTTTTTAAGTTTCATATGTCATTTTTTACATATGAGTGGACTTGTCAATATAATTTTTAAAATTTATCCATTTACCTATATATGAAAATAAATAAAATATAAAGAAAATACACCTTAACCTACTAACCTCGATATCAACAAAAAGAATCAATTTAGAACATATGTTTCAAACAATCTAATATGCAATAATGCTGAATATAAAATCGTAACCTCGATTTACGGCTTAAAAAACAAAACAATTTCAATTTTTTGTACAACAAGCAGTAATTTTAGTTGACGTTGTGTCGTATGATATCAGTGCTTATTTACTAAGAATTAATCTGTGTGCTAACTTTTTTTTTCTCGACAAAATTTCTATAATGCATTTTATATCAGTATCTACAAAAAGTGTTTTGGAATAATTCGTTTTCGTTACTGATACACGGAAATATTTTTTCTTAAAAAATAGGGCACAATTCTTTCTAAAACGAATTCTTTTTCATTTTTGTTAGTTCATATACTTAGAAAAAAACTACGTGCCAATATGTCTTCTAGTTTATTTCTTTCTCATTTCTCGGACGACATTTTATACATACAGTGTGTCGCATTTAAGATGAAGCCACCCCCATATTTTTGTTGCTTGAAGAAATATGAATTGACAAATAGGGCCGGTTCCCGATATTTTTCTTCGCGTTAAAGATATCGAAAAAGTTGTTCAAAATATTATTTTAACCCCATATACCGATTTTCATGACAAAATTCTCATTTTTAATTTTTTCATTATTTTGGTATATACACAAAATTATTAAAAAATATTTTAATTTAAAAATTAGTGTGCCATAGAAAGTAATAATTAAATAACTTTTATACATAATTTGTTTTTTGATAAAACTTTGTTTACCTTTTTTGAAATGTCAAATATAAACATTTAACAACTTTTATTTAGTATTATTATACTAAAATGTATTGCAAATCTATGTTATTACCCAAATTTCAAAATGTATTTGTAAACTAACCTGTTTATTTGTTTATTTTAAATCGCTTTAACTCCTTTAACACACACATAATCAACACAACATCAGTTTTAGAATACGTCCTAAATACTTTAAAAATTGATAAAGAAATTATTGAACATTTGTGTGTAAAGTGTCTTTCAAAATACCACTCGTACTCTCAAATTTTATAGATTAAATTTTAGGTTTCCACACTTTCGTGAAAACCAAAAATAAAAATAAAATTCGATGGTGTAATATCGAGAGACCTTTATTGTCTCAGTGTTTTTACCTGAAGATGACAAAAACTATGCCGAAACTTCGTAAATAATAATTAAAAAGTTGAAACTGATTGAATTAGAGCTTTATTCCGAGGAACAAGAAAACGAATAAAAATATTCTTGATCAAGAAACTCCAGAAGAAAATTATTTATGTATACCTACATATATGCAGTCAAATCGTGTTAATGCCATTGGTAAATGGTCAAGAAGAAAATCTTAAAATAGAACCTTGATCTTTTAAGGTCAATAATCTAAATCCTAGCGTGCTAGACTAAACCACTTTAGTAATAGGCATAAAAATAATTACGTTGAGCGTTCCCACGGACAATATAAAAAGTGGAAACAATACCAACTTCCTATATTTAGTTTTTTTTGTTTATGATTTATTCATTAGAAGGGCAAATACCCTTTAGTAATTGTGATTCATTTAGCTGCGAAAACTCAGCGGTTTTTCCTATTTATATAGATAGACATCGATTTTTTATATCACGCATGTTATTTTTAAGATCTTAATAACAGGAATTTAAATTGATTTTTCGGATTGGATTTTTTAGTGAATCACGGTTAAACTTACTTCGATTTGTATGTTGGAGCTTCGCGAGATATGTGCCAAAAACAGCATTTTTGGTATTTTTCGAGTGGATTGCTTCAATATTTTTTAAATATCTCCGGCTCTAAGAGTCGTGAATAAAAAATAATATGGCCGTGATGAAGTAGAGTATCGATCCGTATAATAGGGTTTTTTAAAATTGCATCCTAACCTCAAAAAACGAATTGGCGCACATTATTTTTTTTTACTGAATTGGAAATAAATAACCAAAGAATTCTTGAATTCTCTTAGAAATACGAGAAAATATGTATTTTTATGTCGGGAAGACATGGTAAAAATTAAAAAAAAAATGTATTTGTCCAGCCAAAATCGGCATTTTTCGAAAGAAAATTGAATTAGCATTTTTGGAAAAACAATATTAAAAAGAAGGATTTTGTGTGTACTTTTGTCTAAGAAAATCCAACATTTTATTTCTTTATTTAAAGTGCTCAATTTAGGGAATAATAAAAAAATAAAAATGCTTGATTTTCTTTGACATATCACATCCAATGTTAGCGATTTACCAAATAGAGCAACAAAGATATAAAGTAAGTATAAAATATGTCACCTTGTATAATAGTAGAAAAATAGTACAAAAAAACAAAAGCTACTAGTCATAATTTACTTATTGGTAAATGAAAGCGTTGCTAAAAAAATTCAGACGCCTCATGACATTCTTTTCCGAATAGTATTATCTAATCGTCTGGCCTACTAAGATGGTTATTAATTTTAATTCGCGATTTAACAGATTCAGTGAAAGTTCTACTTATAATTTTGCTTTTAAACGAATTAAGTAAAAGTTTTGACCGTTCTGTTGAAAATTACTTATTTCTATGATAATTTTTAATAAATTACACGACAACGAAATTGAAAGATTATTTATATACAAGGTGTTAGGTAAATAAGTCTTGTAACTTCAACTGATGAATACATTTTAAATCACTTATTAATTAATCACACAAATCTAATAAAACAAATACCTTGTTCTAACGAAGACACCGATTTCTGAACTGAGTAATTCCACATTCCAGCGTGAAACAAAAAACATCACATTTTTTGTTAGAATTATTGTAGTAAATACCGGAGCAGCCTTGTCAAGTTTCGCACATTTCAATATCTTGTTGTTGAAGTGCAATTAGATGATTAAGTAATGAACTGATAATAAAATAGTTGTTATTCGTGCATGGATCTTGTATTTTGAAGTGGCATCTACTACTCACTTTAATGTTAAATTTTTCGGAAACGGTAGGTTTTAGAACCTATGTTGTAATAACCTTTTTTGCAAGTCATAAGACATAGAATCATCGGTTAAAGTTACGAGACTTATTTACCTATATAGTTGGTTTGAAAAATAAGGCGATGTAAATCTATCTAAATAAAAATCAATTGCCGAATGTATGTACCTATTTGGCTAATTCTTTTTTTGTTGTGTTTGCAATTGTCGGGATAAGGTTGGTATGAAACAAAATGTTTGAAAAATTGTACGGAAAAGAGAAAAATTCTCCATCTAAAAAAGTGAGTGATTGAGTGGGACAGAAAACAGTAGAGAGATCTACAAAAAAATATTGACAGATTCACGTTTAGTTATTCAGTTTGGTACTTTCCTCTTAAGCAATATTCATATTTTTTGACAAACCTCGTATACACGGCTTAAAAAATTTGATATCTCATAGTTGTATTTTAGGTTTTAGTCCATGCAGAACTTTTTATGAAGAATGAATAACTTTTTTTCGTAAAATGAGTAGTAAAAAGTTTCCCCTATTTGCGAGCTTAAATGAACACACTGTACATGTATTTAGATAGATCATAAATTACCGAACAAAAATAAAAGTAATTCTGTAAATTTTCAAATTATTCCGGCAAAACATAAATATGCTTTTAGTATCGTAGTTTTTCATTTTTAAACGAGTATTAAAAGTAAGTTTACTTCTAAGATCTCGGATCACTTTGGGCCATAAAATCTAAATCCACTAAACGTTTTCTTCCTGAATACACAGAACAAAGAAGCGGATGATATCACGGCAAGTAGACACAACCTGGTTTCTGTTGGCCTTTGTGGTTTATGCTCAGTTTACTATCAACTTCAACTAACTACGAAAAGTTATGAGGGTCTCAGATTTACTTGGATGTTTAGTACAATTTTCGGCTAAATTTGTTAGGCGTCGGTTGGGTTTATTAAGGAAGCCGATCCTATTTCCTAAGTTATTTGTCTTGAGCGCCCCAAATGGTGAATCTTAATAACTTTAATAACAGTCTTGAAAATACTTATCTTATAGTGGTTACAATTTATCCACTGAACGATTTAATATAATGATTTATGAATGTTTAAAAGAAAGGTATGAAAAGTCCTTACTGGGTGAGTCATTTAAGCTGAATATATTACACCAAATATTGATTTTCAATTAAGGAGAATATTTTTTTCTCACTCTCACTCTTTAGTGTTACTTACTAAAAACTTCAACCCCTTCGCTCTTCTACACTTCTATTGTTTCGGCAATAAACACGCTAAAAATATTTACAAAACTGAAGATAGGCTTATAAAAATGCCACACGCGGTGAAAACAAGTGTACAATATTAAATTATATTCGACAATAAATGTGTCTTAACAAGAGCTTTAACGAGGAATTGATTGATTCGCCCTTTCATCTAAATAACCGATTTTCTAGATTGATAATACATTTTAAAAATACACTAAATTTTGTAAACCTTTCAAAGGATTCGTGGGCAGGAGTTGAGATGCTTGAGGGGTTTCCTAATGAGTTGTTAACAGATAAAAGAGTCTTGTGGACAAATTTCATCTAGTATTATAGGACCATTTCTAGTGACAGGTAGTCCACCCTTTTTGGTCCGCATTTTGGACACCCCGCTGAGATTGCTGTATAATGGATGAGGTCGACTCAATTTTTTTTATTAATGTTAAAGTCTACTTTTTGAGACAACTTTCAGGCTAGCAAAAATGACCAATTTTGTATAAAAATTTTTATTTATTACAAAATTAACAGCTTATTTAAACTTTAACGCACTGTATATTTGATATTTCTATACTAAATATTAATTATTTATAAGATTATTGCACTAATTTAAAAACATTCTGTATTAAATAGTCTTTTGACTATTCCATGTTACTCATGGTTATGGTTAAAAAATATTAGCATAAAGTCAATAAATCAGAGCGAAAATGTGAAATATTTGCAACAAATATTTTAGTGATGCAGACCGCGATTAAAATTTGTTCTCCAATAAAATACAACGGTGTTATTTTTAAGAGCAAACATCCATAATTTTCCAATCCTTTATAGTTTTTCGATATTCATACATATCAATATCGTTTACTATAAATACAAATTTGTTACAGGGTCATTGCGATTTTTAAAATCGACCTTTGTCGGTTTTTTGTTTATTTAAGTATTTTTAACTGAAATTTCGAACCTTTTGGTGTTAGCAAACAAGTTAGGAATTTATTTATTTATTCCATTCGACATTGACGAGTCGAGCGAGGGTTTTGGTAGGACAAGTATGAATTCGATAATAAATACAAACTCAACAAGTCATTTTGAATATGTTCGATTGTCTTTGAAAGGAAAATAACCAGCAACCAGATAATACAATCATAATAAGAATTGCTGAATTAACTAATACAGATAAATTTTCCATCTATCGAGTAATCAGAAAAGCAGTTGCTTTGGATCATTCACAAAATCGAGAAACGTGTATAGTCGATTCGAACTTTAAGACAACTAGAAAATAGATCCCGCCGAGTTAAAAAAATGGACAAAAAAGGATTACTTCCCCATATAAACCTCGCTACCTATTTGAGTGTGACGCCGCAGCGTCGGCCGGCGACCTTAAGGAGAACTACAGTCATAAATCCCATGGCTCCTTTCTTCAAAGGAAAGCCGAGCGCTTCGGTCTCACCTTTGACGGTGTGTTCCTTTCTTTCTGACTTATTAGTGGACAGACTATAAAGAAAAATTGAAAAAAATTGATAATACCGACTCCAATTTACCTTAACACCATTAAAACTTACAAACCCCGTATTACCCTCTATATTCGAAACTAAACCGATGTAGAATTATGATTCACTTGCATCAGTATCAATCACATTGACAGTGATTAATAGTCTCGTCCGGATGAAACATAACCAATATTGAACGGAATATATGTATTCTGTTGTGCTTGCTTTTTAATATTAGATCAATTAGAGTGATCGGAATCTGTTTCATAGAAATGTGAAATTGTTATCAAAACTAAATGTTAGTTAAAATAAATAATTAAACAATACAGTATTAAATTAATTAAACGGTGGTAAATGGCGCAGATAAAGATATTGAGCTGGCACTAAAAATTGTTTTGTAATGAAAGTTTTTTAAAAAATAAATTTTGTCAAAAAAATTTGATTTTCTTACACAATTTTTTACAAACAGATCATATCAAAACTAGTAACTCCACATAATTAGCGAAATTACAATATTCCTTCTAGAATATACACACAGCTACCTTAGATTATGAATCTAAACTGAAGTAAATTTATTATATGGTTTATATAGGATGAAACTTAAGTAAATGTTTGTAGCTTGTTAGCGATGTTGGCACCTCTGTTGTGAAGATAATACAATTAACGTAAATTCTATTTTACGGGTATTCACAATATATCATTAGAGCATTCAGCAGAGAACAAGGGAGTAGAATAACGAAAAGTATGCAGAAATTAATATATTTTTTAATTAAAGCTACCAAAACGTATCGTTGACATCGTATGCTTCACATAGATACAATTGTAACAAAAGTAACCTCAATTGCTGCTTAAAACACTAAAAAAATCGAATTGAGTCGACGGTTCTTCTTCTTCTTTGTTAGTAGGAATTGCCTTACTATGGCCCTGCCCCTTCTCTTCTGACACCTATCAACAGTGTTGCCAACTTCGATTGAGGGTCTCTAACATATGTCAACCGGGTTGCCAACTTAGATTAGGGGTCCTAACCTAACTTCGGAGATAACTTCAGACCTGAACCCTAATCTATCTTTTCTGGGGATCTGTCAACGGGACTCCGCACATAGGACTTCGTAGCTAACTTCAATTCTGTCCACCAATATTTTATTTTCGCGCTACGTGTTTTGTGACGTGCGTCCTGTACCTGTAATAGAACCTAACCTAACCAATATTTTACACACATTTATGCAATTTTGAATTTTGTTTTAACAATTAGTGTCATTTACCCTGTATACATGGTATTTATCTAATAATGTGTATTCAAGTATGTGACAATTGAATTGATTAATTATTATTCATACACAATTAACTGTATCGCATTTTTTTAAGTGACCCCCAATCGAAGTTGACGACCTTATTGACAGGTGTCAGAAGGGGGCGGTGTCCTCAATTAATGTTGGCAGATGTTAGTGACCCCTAATCGAAGCTGGCAACCCTTTTGACAGGTGTCAGAGGGGGACGGGGCCTATAATGGAGAAGTGGGGGTCCCTCATAGTCCATAGTATGGCAATTCCTACTTTTGTCTAATCTGCTCATTTCGTAGTTTCGTATTCTTGACGTTCTTGTCTGTTTTGGTATCCATTTCTGTTTTGTTTTATTTATTTCTTTTATGACGTCAAAGACATTAATTATTGTCGTTAAATACAATATTTGAAACGTCATTTAGTTTTGCCTAAAAATAAACTATATTTTTTGTAATATCTTTGTATCTAAATATTATAAACTTTCATTATCATTTGGTACTTTTCGCTTTCATTTAATTACGAATTATATTTTGGCCGGCCATGTTCTCAAGAAGAGCAAATTTCCAGTGAAGAACTCATTTAAGTTATGAAATTATAATATTCTCGCTGAATAAGGCTTATGACATCATCCTTTTTGTAATTACGAATCCGTCGGGCGTTTTGAAGCCTCGCAACTATTTTTTTCACTTGTTCAATTACACTGTTAATTTAAAATAAAAAAATTACAGCCGCTAGAAAAAGATTTATATTTATTTTAAGTTAAATTTTCTTAGTATCGTTCTCTTAGTATTTAGTGATATAATGTTGTTAGCAAATTAATTTCTACAAACTAAATTTACTTGCTTCCTAACTTTCTTTCAATAGAAATTAATTGTTTATTTTATTTATCATTTGGAACCCTTAGAAAACATTAACCACCGATATTCGCACTTAAACTGAGAATTTTTTGTCATTAATTAACGAATTTTCGAATGAACGAATTTTTGACTAATTATTAATTTAGTAAATTATGACATTATCATATTTAAGTTATATTTTTGTCTGATAACCCTATTACTACTGTCTTATGTTATATATAAGTTTAAAGATTGTTTTAAGATTCTTAAAAACCGCACTTAATCCGCGTATGCCTCGCGAATCCAAACAAGTTTTCATTACAGAGACAATTATAGAAAATAAAAGTTGTTTTTTGTTGTTTAACACATAAATCTCGTTCGTCTTTAAATATCTACCAGTTAGGTTCGTTTGAAACGCTCCTTTTCGGGCAACTTGTCTTTACCTTTACTTACTAATTTGAATCAGAATGTCAGTCCCGCATGATTGTAAACTGTAACCAAGATCAATTCAATTCAATTGATAATAAGACGAGATAGTTTAACTTACAAACCAGAAATTATTGTTATGTTATACAGGGTGTTTTATATGTAATGGGCCAAATTTGTAATAATTATACACCTGTCAATTCCATTTAACTATCAAAAAGAAAAAAAACTTGCGCAAACGATAAATTATCCTTTTTTAATGAATTAACGTTAAAATTTTTCATGAAAATAAACCCCTCCCGAGTTATAGGGCGTAGAAAATTACGATTTTTACCACAAAAATCGTACATTTCTAAAAAAAATGTATTTTTTGCCCGTAACTTTTTTTTGGCTGATAATATTCAGATGTACAATAAACCATTTAAAGCTTAGGATATCGCCGAAATGTCATGTTATGACAAACTTTTTCATTGGAATGACCGTTTTTTCAATATTTGAACCGAAAAAATGACATTGTCGATAAAAGATTAAAAAAATGGAAATTATTCGGAAGAACATTTGCTCAAAGGCTTGTCTTTTTAATTTTTTTTCAAAAATCAATACTTTTCACACTATTGACCAAAAATTGAAAATGTCTTTTAAAAATTTAGCTCAACTTTAACAGACCAAAACTTAAAAAATAATTATCCCATAGGGCTAAAAAGGATTTTTTTTTCAAATACCACAGTCTAGATGGTGCTAAAAAAATGGCATAAAAAATTTTTAAAATACTTTATTTTGTCCATAACTTTTTTTTTGTTTATGTTAAACGGTTCTGGATGGTCATTAGGATATTATATACATTTTTTTTAGAAGTCATATTTTTCCAGATATTTACTCTAAAACTCAAAGCACTCTGTATAAAAGTGTAATAGAATTTAAGTTACCGATCGTACTGTCGTAAGTGAAACCTGGTAATTTCATTGTGTTACAAAACTATTTATTTAAACAAACATGGGCAGAATACGATAACACATTTACATATATTAAATAATATAAATTATAATATATTACAATTCATAGGCGGCGACACGAGTTTTTTTAATGCTACCTCAGTGCTGATAGACCAGTGCAGATAGCTTTGAAAATGGTAAAAAGTGAAATAAAATAATAGTAGGATGAAACCCACTGGAAAAGGAAGAGAATATAACAAACATGAAAGGAAAAATAATTTACAGGCGCTCTGGGGTCGGGAAGTGGAAGAGGGGGAGTTTTTAAGGGTAGAAAACTGTTTATCTCGATTTCCGGCAAAACTACAAGTCCTATGGAAAAATTTTCACGAAATTTGGTGTAAACTTACCTTTTTATGTTCCAAATACTCTGTAATTTTTTTGTTTTAAAATATTATGGTAAATGTTCTCAAAAAATGCAAATAAGAAACGAAGAAAACTCCGAATTTCTTTTTTTTTAAATCATCATGTACAATTTTTCAATGTAACACGGAATCTTACGTTTTTCGAGTAATTAAAGTATAAATTTAAATAAATAGCTCAAAAAAAGAAATTCGGAGTTTTCTTCGTTTTTTATTTGCATTTTTTGAGAACATTTACCACAGTAATATATATTTTTTTTACACCATCAAAAAGTAGAGATTTCATCAAACAAAAAGCCCACCGAGTTTTTTAAAAAAACGTATTTTGACGTGAGAATTTTCGACTGAAAATTAGACTGCTTTTTCGATATTAAGTCAAAATAAGGTTAAAAAAATAAATATTTTAAAATAAAAAAATTACAGAGTATTTGTGACATAAAAAGGTAAGTTTACACCAAATTTCATGAAAAAAATTTTTTTTTGTAAAAAATAAAAATAAAAAACCAAAAACTTGGTTATTTGAATTTTTAACATAAATTTTGAGGTTATGTGAAAAAAGTGTAAATACAAAAGTTGTAGATCTTTTTATTACCTACAACTTTGCCATTTAACTTTTTTCCATAGGACTTGTAGTTTTGCCGGAAATCGAGATAAACAGTTCTCTACCCTTAAAAACTCCCCCTCTTCCACTTCCCGACCCCAGAGTGCCTGTAAATTATTTTTCCTATCATTTTTGTCATATTCTCTTCCTTTTCCAATGAGTTTCATCCTACTATTATTTTATTTAGCTTCAAAAATTATCTGCACTTGTCTATGATGGTTCTCTACCACTTACTTACTTCAATATTTGGCTTACAAGATAATTTTTGCAGTGTATCGGTTTTCACTGATTCATTCATCTCCTATGTTTGCAAAATTTCACTTTTCTAGGGCTCACAGTGTATAGTGAAGTGATGATGATTATGAACGACAATCAAAAATAAATCGAGTCCTATAATAAAGTTTGGATATCAAAAAATACTCACCAATATCTCTGGATTGTCACATTTCTTACAAAAACGAAAAGAAAATGTTCCCAAACGTCACAAAAACTTGTTTCTAAATCGAATTTATTCGTATAATAGCCAAAGAATATATTATTATTGTACCTCTGTTCGAAAAAGAAGATCTTACCGTTTCACTATACAGGGTAATTTAATCCTGTATTAGTAGCAGTTACAGAAAAATGAAAATTTGAAAAATTTCATATTTATTATTTATAAATTAAAGAGAGAGGTAGTAAAGTGCACGGATAAAATTAGGAAAAACTAGATCGGTCAGACGGGCCTACTAAGGGGGGAAGTTTTTTTTAGGTATAAAAAGTTGTTGACTTGTTTTTAAAAGTTCATAGTATCTGTTCGGTACAGAGTCTGAAGTGAGATTGAAGCAGTTGTGTGTTATTTAAATTAAACATCGTTTCCCACGGTCAAGCATCTTTAATCTTTGCGTATATTAAATTCAAGTTAAATCGCATTTTATTTTTATACTTACAGGCCTCTTAGAAGATTCATCACTTACTACTGCTGTCGAGTTTCTTAATCACCACTAGTGACATAAGCAGTATGACACTTTCAATGACGAAATCGTACAATAGTTATTTGTTTTACTAGGCAAAAGCTTTTCTGCCGTGTGAAACATAATTTTTTAGATGTGCTACCATCTATGGTAAGAAGAGAGTATTGACATTAAATTTTGACTGAATCTAGTCAAGATGTCACTCTCTTCTTTTTTTATCCCTTTCAGAGATTAATACAAAGTGAGTAAACTAGTAAGGAATTTTAATTTATTAGAATCGACATCCTAAGACCGGTTTCTGCCTTTCGGCTTCATCAGTTAGGCTTTTCGAATCCAATAAATAAAATTCCAAACTCATACAAGTCAATAGCTATATCTGCTATAAGATAACATTTTTAGATGTGCTACCATCTATGGTATGAAGAGAGTATTGACATTAAATTTTGACTGAATCTAGTCAAGATGTCACTGTCTTCTCTTTTATCCCTTTCAGACATTAATTCCTGACTGCTTTACTCATTTTGTATTAATCTCTGAAAGGGATAAAAAAGAAGAGAGTGACATCTTGACTAGATTCAGTCAAAATTTAATGTCAATACTCTCTTCTTACCATAGATGGTAGCACATCTAAAACTGTTATCTTGTAGCAGATATAGCTATTGACTTGTACGAGTTTGGAATTTTATTTATTGGATTCGAAAAGCCTAACTGATGAAGCCGAAAGGCAGAAACCGGTCTTAGGATGTCGAATCTAATAAATTAAAATTCCTTTCTGGTTTACTCATATAATTTTTTTTCCAAATGTGTTCCAATTTCACGCAAAATCGTCTTTTTCATATTTATTATTTGCTTCTACCTAATGGCATTGTCAATTTTGATTACCAGTTTGAGTATTACCTGGAACGTTGCATAGCAACGAACTTTTTCTGCCTAGGTAGTAAAAATACACATTTTAAGCCTGTCAAGTGACATTAAAAAGCCTCTTTTAGTGTTATTCGGAGAAAAAACTACTTTTATTAAGTCGAAACTCGGATCGCCCTATACAGAAAAAAGTGAGTTGTTTCAAAGGTCACATCCGAAAAAGAGAATAAGGCCAAATTGGCAATCGCAAACCTTTTGCGGTTCACGCTACTCCACACAATTCTTTATATGAGAGGAGTAACAAATGGAGCAAGAGAAATAATATTTTATTAAATTGGGGAGACCTTCGTACGAGAAAAGATTGTTTGTAGAAGGGGAATGGAATAATGTTGTTGGTTTTTTTATGTATATTTACTTATTTATTTATTGCTTCTTGTATTATATACAAGTTTGTTTATAAATATTTAAAACAGAGTTTTACCTGCACAATCTAGAAAATATTTAGGGTTATGTGCACACTCGAAAAAAAAATGTCTAAGGACTAAGTATAATAAATTCAGTTGTCGTGGAAGACCACTAAAGAAGCAATAACGTTCTTATCTACCCCGACAGGTAAGAACTCCAGGCCTTCTATGGGTCAAAATGTAGTGAATAGAATTCTCATTCGTTCCACATCTCGAAATTTGAATTCAGACGATTTCCCTTATTTTAAAAATTATCGAATCGGCCTAAACAAAATTTTGTAGATTTGGTCTAAAATCTGTAAAGTTGGCTGTGACTGCAGCGCTTTGGTGGAATGACGTCTCATATCATTCGCCATATTAGAATTAGAGTCGCAAAAAATATCATAGAATGAATGGAAAATCGTACAATTTTGTTTTTGTTCGGGAATCTGAGGTGCTGAATTCGACCACCTATATACAACTCGCGAACATCCACCTAAAAAACATGGAATCCCTATGTAAAATGACCTGGGATTCGAATTTTTTGTTCGCCCTTTGATCCGGAATTGCGAAATGTGTCAAAACATGACATTTTTGAAAAAACTGAAAATTTTCCTTAAAATAATAAATATTGCAAACTAGTGCGTTATTTTGTTAAATGATGTCCGATCGTTATGAATTTTGGATATGATATTTTTCAGTACTTTCCTGACCTAGTTTCATAACAATAAAAAATATAGGACGTCTCATAAAAACTACGTAATTTTTTTTTGGCTAGAATACACAAAATATCGTAATTTTGCAGAGTAAAATGGTG
Source organism: Crepidodera aurea (assembly GCA_949320105.2). Taxonomy (NCBI): domain Eukaryota; kingdom Metazoa; phylum Arthropoda; class Insecta; order Coleoptera; family Chrysomelidae; genus Crepidodera; species Crepidodera aurea. The sequence continues at coordinate 44,458,675 of OX439475.1, forward strand.
AGTCGAGAAAACTTTTTTATCTTTAGAGATAGTTAACTAGTATAAGCGAGAAAAATGTTGCCAATAGAACAAGGAAACTTTTTTACTTTAACTTTTTTTTCATAAGACGTTTTGTTTGGGTTGTGTACTTTTTTAAAACCGAAGGAAATTGAATCGGCGCTTCGCATCTCTCTTGGCATTGCCACTGTTAGGATGCTGTGAAGAGAATAAAGCGATCAGTGTGTCAGAGAGAGTAAACACTACAGCCTTGTTCAACCGTGCAACAAAGATGACGCGCATTAAAACACAATATTATTATTATCTAATTAAAATATTTATTTTTCAATGCAGTTTCCCTCACATTGGCAACTTATATTGCATCTTACATTTGCAAAATGGAGTAATTTTTAAAAATGTAGGTTTTGCCTCTGTGGAAATTAATTTATACAATTATTGTCTTTGCGTTCGTAACCAAACTTTAGAATGGATGTTCGCGAGTTGTATAGAGCATCTTTAAAACGCTTCCTAGAGCCTCAGATTCCCAACCATACGGAATCTGAGCATATTCAAATTTATTATAAAAATATAAAATATTTAACGTAAATCATCTTCGGACTTTTTGTTTCGTGTTAGTGGAAATAAAAAAAAAAACGTTAAAAACGTACTATTTTCACCAGGGACGTTTAACACGGTAGTAGGCAACGGAGCGTGGGATTTTGTTGTCAATTATAACCATCAGGAGTAGGATTGTCTGTTTGTCGGGCGGCAAAAAGGCAGATCTACGAAACCAACACAACCGACGAACGAAAGGAAGTTGGACAGTGCGTTCGTTCTACTTCCGGTGGCACACACAGACAGAAAAACAGCTGGTAGGCCGTGCCAGTACATAACAGTCCGAGATAAATTACAAAATGGATTAATTTCATAATGTGGATACCGGGGCTATTTGAAATTTACGTTTCTAATTTGATCTCATTTCCATTATATTTTACATTATTTATATTGGAAAAATCCTCTCTAGAAAAAAGTATTTGGTTCTAATCTATAAACATTAAAAATTTAAAAAAAGCAATACTAATTTTTTTTAATAGAAAAAACCGAAAGGAAATGATATCGAAATTTTTTCAAATTTTTCAATTTTACAGGAGGGTGCCAAGGAAGATTTGGTTCATTTTTTTAACCCCCATTGCTCGTCCAAATTTACAAAATGCCCTTTAGTACGATCGGATAACGTCAATAATAAAAGAGACACATGGATTTTTTAAAAAATCACCCAATAATCCATATAACTCCCCGAAGATGGAATGAAATTTAAATTTCGAGATATGGAACGAATTAGTATAGTCGAACCCACTTTATGAGAATGAAAAAAGCTATAAAAACGGCAAAGGATACCGGCAATAGAACAAATACTGATGCATCTGGACATATTTGAGTACTTTAATCTCGAAAACACCGTACACTGTCCATATACATAAAAATAAAGTAATATTTTGGCTATTAGGACCACCGTGGAAAGATTCAATAACCAACTTAACTGGAGATCCTAATAGGGGCGTAACATTTCTATATTGGTTAACTTTCTTTAATATGAATTTACATTTTAATTTCTATAAAGCTTATTAGATTTGAATAGAGGTTGACCACTCCACCTGGCCCATAGCTTCTTTTTCTGATCTTTTTGAGATTCACAAACGTTACTAATTTTTGTCTCAAATTTTAATTTAACTAAACTGTGAGGCGTGAGGTTACACTCATAAGAGGCGACAATGGAATTGTGGTTACTTTAAGGCTCATTCAGACTTTACAAGTTACTTGAATTCAAGTGCAATAATTGGTGCAAATTGAAACAAAATGAAAGGTGTAAACATCATTTCACTTGAATTCAAGTAACTTGAAAGGTGCTTTCAAGTTTCAAGTAGTAGTAGAGACCAAGTCAACTTTTGCTTTCAAGTTGGTCGAGTTAAATCACAGTTGAAAAGCTCGTTCAGACTTTACAAGTAACTTGAAAGGAGTAACCTGAATTCAAGTGAAGGTTCATACTATTTCTCTATTTGATTCCTGCTAGAATAAAAGTTGTAAATAAGCTAATTATGGATGGATTACTAAAAATTAGAGAAAAAATTCTACACTTCATTTTACAAAAAAATACAAAACAAAATAACCTCACAATTAGAACCCTCCGTGGGTGGTTCACACTAGAGTCCGCGTTTACATCCCAACTGCTTTTCGAGTGCCCACGGTGTTGCCAAATGCCTATACAATATATTTACTTGAAATATTACTTTGTATATCATTTTTCTGAGCTGAGCTGGCCTGGCGTACCCTAATTTTACCTGACCTCACCCTGTAAATTATTGATCTGTTACATTTTATTATTTTTTGATATAATGTTTCGTGCATTAGGTTATGCGATAAGTTTAGCAACAGCGTGGGCACTCGAAAAACGGCTGGGCCGTAGACGTAAATGTGGTTGACTAATTTGCCGCAGTGCAGAGCCACTTTCATTAATTCCAGTGACTTCAAGTGCACTTGAATATCAGTTCACATTATTCAACTGTGATTCAAGGCCCCAACTTGAAAGCACCTTTCAAGTGAAATGATGTTCACACCTTTCAATTTGTTTCAAGTTGCAACAATTATTGCACTTGAATTCAAGTAACTTGTAAAGTCTGAACGAGCCTTTTTAACACCTACCTAATACATCAAATTAAAAAAACAAATTGTGAGGTTAGGTTGTTTTTATTTTCTGTTTGAATTTTTTTGTAAAATGAAGTGTAGAATTTTTTCTCTGATTTTAGTAATTCATCCACAACTAGCTTATTTACAACTTTTATTCCTGCAGGAATCACATCATTCGGCGCCATTTTTGTAACTTGAAACAGGAATCATTCAAGTAAAAATGTCAACTTGAAATGACTTGAATCAAATATTGAAATAGTATGAACGTTCAGTTGAATTCAGGTTACTCCTTTCCAAGTTACTTGAATTCAAGTAACTTGTAAAGTCTGAACGCCGCTTTACTAGTTGAGTCAAACGTTCTTGAGTAGGAGTTAGACAAATATTGTCTTCAGTAGTGGGGCTACGAAAATATTCATATCATACTCTGTTTGTGTTCGCCCTTGATTTAGTGAATAGTAGGTGATTTGTAGTGTTACTTATATGTTCTTTTGCGTTTCAATTAATATTTTTCTAGGCTTTCTTTGCTATTTTGAATCATTGTTACAGTATACTTCTTATTTATTTATTTGAAAACAGAAACAGAAAATAGAAGAATCGGAACAATCACTAAATGATATTCCAATGGATGTGGTGTCAGATTGTAGTCCCAAAGATTCCTGTAGCTCCGATGAGGAAGAGAACATTTTTAGTGAAAGAACTTCAGAGTATCAAGAAATATCCACCTCGAAAAAACAATATCTATGTAAAGATGCCCAAACGATATGTATAAATGTTTATAACAATATTGTTACTTCCGAAGGTGAAAGGAGTGCCATTGAAAAAACATCTTTTTTAACAAATGTTCCCATTAGCACTCTTAAAAAAATTATAAAGAATGGTCCAAAAAATCTTAAAGAGAGGTGTGATAAAGTTTGTGTTAGCATTATTTATGAATCTTACCAAAGAAATGAGTTTCCAACAGTGGATAGTATATTTTATAGAAATTAAAATGTAAATTCATATTAAAGAAAGTTACCCAATATAGAAATTTTGCGCCATTTACCCCTATTAGGATCTGCTTTGGTTATTGAAACTTTGCACAGTGATCCTAATAGCCAAAATATTATTTTGTTTTTATGTATATGGACAGTGTACGGTGTTTTCGAAATTAAAGTACTCAGTATTTGTTCTATTGCCGGTATTCTTTGCTGTTTTTATAGCTTTTTTCATTCTCATAACTATACTTCTATTTACTACATTTTGACCCAGTGGATTCTCGGTTTTGGAAGAATTCATAGTCTGTTACTTATTTGTTCAGTATTTTTAAATAAATGGTCACTACTTATAATCAAATATGACGTAAGACGTAATAAAATAAATTGTCAGTAAAAGCAGCTGCCTCTATGATATTGATTGAAAGTAATATTATCTAACCTAAACATGATAAAAGTGTACGATTTATACACTTAATTATTTATACTGATCAACATTGATCGTTTATTTTACATAAACAAAACCATCTAGATACCATTGAATTGACCACTGAAATTAATTTTTAATTTTCCCTCGTAGATAAAACGGCCGATAAGGTCACTGAGGTGCTGAAATTGAAATTTCTACCTAATTAGGCCCCGGTGTTTAATAAGAATTCTTTATTAAAGCAGCTGTTTCATTCTTCGTACAACATTTGGTATAGAAAACAACTGAAACAACTGTGACGTAATAAATGTGATACGTAAAGAGAGATAGTTTTTTTCCCATGAACAATATCCGCTACTTTTATTATATTTTAATATTAATCGTTTCTGGTGTATTATAATAAACACAGTGACGTACCATTGATGGATCGATATGTTCGTTGATGTTAGAGATGTAATATTTTTTAAGTACATTATTTTTAATAAATAATATTAAGAGGTTTCATTAACGCGTCATAACTTCATACGATGATATTTGCCTCTATCCCCGCGCAACAAAAGGAGGCGTTACTAATTTGGCAACACAGCATAATATATCGCAATGAAATAATCACCTGGTATATTGAAAGGAAGGTAACCAAGGAACAGAAAAAATAGTGACAGGTGATTTGAGAGATTGATTGAAAGTAAAGAGGAATGTCAAAGGTTTAATTTTTGGAAGATAAAAAGTTTGAGGAAGTTTGATGAAGAAAATGTTATAGTATAGTATATTGAAAATTGATCTTATGGTACATGGAAGGTTTGTTGAGTGAAGAGTTTGCTAAGGTGTAAAGACAAGAAGTAAAATTTAATAAGAAGAGGAAGGACTTTAAATTCACGGTTCAAAAGGTAGTTTTAGTGTTAGTTATACAGTATTTTTGTCGGATTCTTTTATTGTTTAATAGTTTAATATTAGATTTAATGAGTGAATGAGTGTGAGTGTTGATTAGTCATTATAATTTATAATTTCGACAATTCATTTTTGGTAGATAATAAAATTATAGAAAACCTTTGACATTTCGTTTCCATATTTACCAAAATATATTGCCATCTAATAAATAAATCATTTATGCATTCTTAGTAGCCAGTGGTCAGTGGCGTGCAGAACATAAAAATTAGGTGACCAAAACCAACCAATCTTTCAAATAGGTAATGAATGGAGGTATAGAAACTTTTCTAACGATAGTTATGACATGAGAAAGCACAGCCAGTTTCACCAAGGTATTTATTGAATGCTCTTAAGTACATTATATTTAATAAATAATATTAATATCAGTCGTTTATTAATGTTTTTTAAATATTTTCTTTCCTGCTATACATCATTGATTTTTTTTTGGAGCTATTAATGTTTATTAATTTCGTTTTCCTTTATCTCACTTTCATCACCAATAAATTCGATGACCTTTTATGATAAGCACCCCGACTGGTTCGAGAGAATTGCCTCTACAGGTTAATTTTGTTATCAAAAACTGTCAGATAACCCTCGATTTCTCCACTTTAGATTATTTTGTCGTCCTTCGGTTTCTTTATATCCTGTAACTATTTGGCGCGTCCAGTTTAAGCCATAAATCTTGAGGGATAAGTCCCTCAACTGATTTTTGGAGACCGATCACGTTCTGAAGCTGAGATAATAAGATTTTATATTTTATTTCGTGTTGGATAATTTTTCGGTCACGTATTTCATACAAAGAAATTGATACAAAAAAAGAATAAAGTCAGTGACATTTCTAATTGTTTTTGGGTCAAATGAAGAATAAAATGTCTATAAGGGCCTTGCAAAATTAGATTTTTATAATAAAAACGTCTTTTCATAGAACAGATGTTGCCTTAATGTAACAAAGTGCCACGTTTGAAACTTGTACTTTTTTCTTCGCCGGGCCGATTTCCATTTTAAATGAATTCTACTCAGAAAAGTTTTCAGAGAAAACAGTTGTTGCACTTTTGTAATTGCTTTTCTTGTTATTCAAAACCGGATACGTTTCTGGGCACGAAAGTAATTTTTCAAGCTGCTTTTTTGAACAGAAAAAGAATGTTCTGAAAGTATTTTTAAAGTTAAAAATGTCGACAAGTAATCCTGATTAATTTAAACCTTTTTTTATGTTTAGATGTGCAGGTTTGGTATTCCTATAAAAAATCTACATAATAGTAGAAATAGTATAGTGTACAACTCATGCAAAATACGCATTTCGCGCTTGTTGTACAATATACTATTTTGAATTTTAAAATTTATAGTATAAAAAAATAGAGAAAATGTTTTCAAATTCTTTATTTCGCTGTTAAAATTTAAGATTTTACAATTTATATATATAAAAACATCTTTACGATGGAAAATAAAAAAATTCTATAAACTGGCTCATTGACTATCACCAGATAAATCTTCTTTCTTCCCTCATTTCACTCTGCCACTCTGGATTGAAGGAACAGAAAGAAAAAAAACGAAAGTTATATATTTGTCCTTTCAGATTATTGTCCCATTATCAACAGCGACAGGCTATTAGTCAACCGAGGTGCAATTCCCATTTTGCCATTTTTTATGTCATTCAAACAATACTGTTTTGCTTATTGTGACCATAAAATCATTTCGTTCCAGCGTTTCTTACTTCTAATCGATCTTCTTGTTGATATTATATCTCAGCTATAAGGGAAACGAAAAATTTTTGCTCAGAGAGAAGGAAGATTAATTTCTTACTCGATTTTACATGAATATAACCGGCTGAGAAATCTCTATAGCTGAGACTAGAATTCGGAGGCAATTAATATTAATAGTATGATATGAACTTGAACTGCCAAAAAAATAAAACAATTTTTATGTTATTTTCTTAATTTTCTATATTAACATAATTAATGAAATTAGATGTACAATTTGTTACTTTTCTTCTGGTTGCGACATTTTTTAATCAGGACTTCTTCAATAGGGTAGAATCACGGAGTGGACGACATCTATTATTGATCATTTGAATGACTCGAGGTGTGAACAATAAACTACTACTTGCGTTTGTTTACATGAGCGTAATGTGAAGTTCGAATGTTATTTTAAGTTATTTGTGCATTAAAATATTAAAAGTGGTATATTTCGAAGGTGTTTAGTGAAGAATTATTGTGAATAAACCATACCATACCTTTCCTTAGAAAAAAAAAACAATTATCCAAAGAGGAATCAACATCTACTGCAGAAATAGCTAGGGCAAGGGTGCATGTAGAGAGAGCTGTACAAAGAATAAAGAAATTCAAAATTTTGAATGATGAAATTGATTGGTATCTCATACCATATATAAATAATGTGATTGCTGTTTCTGCCAAAATTTTAATTAATTATTTCAACTGTAAATCTGATTTCATTTGATTCTAATGTGTTTCTCACTTTGATTATAATGTTTTTTTCAATCAATCTGTAGATTAGTATTATTATATTTATATTAAATAAAACAATAAACATGAGAGGATATTTGTTGTTCACACCTCAATCCGACATTTTGTCATTCGCAGAACCATCTGCCGGTACATGATTTTTCCCTGTAACGTTTTAACTTAGATAATATTTACTTAATGAACTTATTTACGCATAGTCCATATGCACCGTACCGTAAAAATTTGTTGTTGATTTTCGTTGAATGCCCAAATTGTGCCTTTCATCAGAACAAAAAAGACTGGTTGAATGAACCAAATATCAAATATAGAACGGATACCTTGCCAAAAAAAAAAGAAAAGCAACAGACTGGTTTATAAACATTTTTTTGCATTTCATTCTATAACCTTCATTTTATCTTTATCTGTGTTAGGAAAAAGGTCAATATTTATTCCACACACAAAAACATGTAGGTCAAGAGATTTGGTAAAAATAAACTAAACCGCCTATTGTTAACTTTTGGAAATGGATCTTAAAGGTTAAGGTTGGTGAATTTAAAGAGTTTCGAAATTTCTTACACGATTTACTTTGGTTTTGTATCGATGATTAGTTATTTTTGCGAGACTGGTCGCTGATTAATGTCAAAAATAAAAAATATAACAATCTTGCTTATCTTTCCAAAAAAATGGTTAATATAAAACTTTTTAACATTTTTTTTTAATTTTTACAAAATTTTATGTGATATTTTGATGTTGTGATGTTCTATTATACAATGTGTCGCATTTAAGATAAAGATTTTAATTTTTGCACACATACAGGGTGATGGGTCACATTTTTTAAGATAATCAGCTGAGATCTAAACTTTAAACTCAGCCTACTCGATTCTCTATATTTTGCTTATATTATTTTAACCCCATATACAGATTTTCATGACAAAATTCGCATTTTTAATTTTTTTATTAGTTTTGTCTATACACAAAATTATTACAAGTGTTTCTTTTAAATTTGATAATTAGTGTGCATTGGAAAGTAATAATTTGACAGTAGTGTTAAATTTCAGTCAGTTTTGAGTTTCTTACGTTAATTTCTGGTTATTGAGTTAGGTACTTATCAGTCAATTTTGAGTTTTTGTATCAAGTTTTAGTTAGTAAGTTTAAATATATTGTTATGATGTTAAAATTTTGAAATTTGGGGGAATTATGTAAAAGGGGCTTTAAAATTGACAGGGTTATGTTGGGTTTTGTTCATAGATTAGTTTGATTTGAGTTTTTATGAAAATGTCACATTTTTGAAATTATAAAATACAAAATAAGAAAATAAAGAAAATCTATAGAATTTTGATTATCATCTCAATTGGCGCCCAACGTGGGGCTCGAAATTGAGTGAACCCAAAAGATGAAGGAAGATAATAATGGAATGGAAAATAGGGATGAAAAGTTGATGAGATTCATGGAAGCATTATTACAGAGGACGAATAATAAAATAGAAGAACAGAGAGGAGATACGAGGAAATTACAAGAATCTATAAACAAACAAAAAGAAAACACAAGGAAAATACAAGAATCTATTGAAGAACAAAATAATAAAATCGACAATTTAAACGCCACTATGAACAGGAAAATAGACACACAGGAACATAATTTACAAGAAATTAGAAACAAACAAGAAGAAATGGAAATGTCTTTAATTATGCAGGAAGAAAGAATTTTAAATCTGCAAACAAATATTCAAGAAGTACAAAGAAATACAGAAATAAACATAAGAAAAACCAAAGAAGAAATTGAAAAGGAAACAAAACAAGAAATAGAAAATATTAAAAGAAATTTGATTATAAAAGGAAGAGAAATCACAAGTTTGGAAGAGGAGATGAAGAAAGAATTGCAAGAAAATAGAGATGAAACGGAGAGAGAATTAAATATAAACAGAAGAAGAATGGAAGAAGAAATCATGAAGATAAAAGAATTGTGTGAAATGTATAACATAAGAATAATGGAAATGAAGAACACGTCAAGGAGAAGACCAACAGGAAAATAAAATTGCTTGAGAGAGAAATTAATAAATTAAGAATGGATAGAAGAAGAAATGATGACGAAGAAAGAAGTGATACTATGATTAGACAAAAATGAAATAACTTTTACAAAGAACTAAATGATATAGAAAGGATGAGAAGACAAAATATGGGAAAAACAGATTTTATTCACACAACAACTTATCAAGGAGGAAATGAACAAAACATAAAATTTGATGGTAATATCAGGAAATTCCATCCAAAAATATTTATTAAAATTTTAACAAATAAAATTAAACATTACCCTAAAAAGAAAAACATGTGACATTTTCATAAAAACTCAAAACAAACTAATCTCTCAATCAACAAAACTTCCCATAATCCTGTCAATTTTAAAGGCCCTTTTACATAATTCGCCCAAATTTCAAAATTTTAACATCATAACAACATGTTAGCCCTTTTGAGCTGTGCCCCCTGGGGTCTCCCGATATTGGGATTTGTCTAAAAAGTCCGACGACGATTTTTTTTTATCGGTCTACTCACTGAACTACTGAATTTAGAGAAATAAAACTATAAATGTTATATATAAGATTTGTAAACTTCATTGACTCGACTATATGAAAAATCGCTCGATCAGCTGATCTACCGACTTTTCGCATCCGCCACTGGTGAATTGTGCCTTAGATATCGACGTTTCTGATAGGACAATAAATAAAATTCATCGTATAACCGAAAATGCTTCAAAGCCGTTATCTAAAATATCGCGTCCTGGGGCCTAAACCGTAGTCGTAGCTCGCCTTTGTTACACCCGAATTATTATTATATTTCGCCTTTCGTCTTAGGAAATTGCCAGCTAACTCCAAACAAAAGACGATCATTATCGTCGCCATTTTCTCGGAAGGGACGGTGAAAATAATACTAACAGAGGGCAGTGGTGTAGATTTAATATGAGTTTGTTAAATTTTATATGGAATGTACTGGATATAAAATATAAAATTATAAAAGGTTCTGTTTATATTATATAACGGAATAAAAATAACTTTATTATAATATACAGGGTGTTGATGCCATTTCCGGAAAAACCGGAAGTTGATATTTTTTTTTCAAAAAATGCCGTCTAGTGAGCATATTCAATGTTCCAAATTTCAGAAATATAGCTACAGACAAAGGAGAAAAGGGAGGTGTACCATGAGTCTGTGACACACGGTATAGGATTATAGGACCTTTTCTGGTTGCAGGTAGTCCACCCTTTTTAGTCCGCATTTTACATCCGCCCGATTCATAGGTATTTCAAGAAGGGCAGTCTTGGGAGTCAAGAATATGATTCCAAAAATACAAAGACATAATGATTATAATTTCGCACCCTTATTACAAAATCCCGCCTTGGCCGACACGGTAAAAGAGGCAAGTACAAGCGGAGTCGGAGGGATCTTATCGTATTTCATAGTCTCCGTCTGTAATCTCTAAGAAAATGATCGTTTGCCGAGCAGTCATCATCGTGTGAGGCCAAATCAAACAAAAACATGGGCCCAATAAACGTTAGACAAACAATAGCGAGTTTCATTCAACCGACCGTGAACTTCAATGTTAAATTTTAACGACCCGCATGTCTATGTCGTTTGCTTGTTTTGTTAGTTTGACGTGCACAGTGTACACCTAGCTGTTCTCTTATGTTCTGGGGTTATTTTGGTGTACTTTATAATATCACTTCGTACTTCATGGACCTGTACGTTGTTAAACTGATGATATATTCACGATTATATACCACAATATTTATATTATTTTTGGATTTAACAGTGAAGGACTGGTAACAAGATATTTTCGTAAGTAATATCATAAGGGCATCTAATTTTGTTCCGAAAAAAATCGAAAAAACACGTTGGCAAGCATGAGTGCTGGTGGCTTTTTGCACCAGCACGAATCCATTTTGTTAAAAAAATATTACTTTGCATTGTGTTTTTTCGATTTTTGTCACAGGAAAAATTAGATGCCCGAATGGTATTTGACAAGATTATTTCATGAGTAACAGATTATTCTGCATACACATAGGTTACAAAACATACTACCTAATATATATGCATACATAATAAATACGTAGGTATTAATTTGAAAACTGAATACTACAATAGATATTTATGTTATAAGGATCATAATAACGATCATTATGGTACTAGCCGTGAGTATTATTGGACGAGGCGTCAGCCGAGTCTAATAACAATTTAACGAATTGTAATAATGTTACTTTTAATTTTAATCATTAAATTTTGTTCCATTTTGTTTTAAATAAATTTTTTCATTTTTGCGTCTATTTTTCATTATAGTACTCAGTCCTATAAAGTATGTCATTTTAACACTGAAAACGAAATCCATAATAATGTCATTATGACTCGTCGGAATATAAACTTAATTATTTATGATAGAATTAAAATATAAATTGCAATTTTGGTACACAGTAGGAGTATTGTTTGAAATCTTTGTTAACTCATTGATAACGTTGGGTGGGTCCAGCTGTAGAGTGAGAAGCTGGAGGAGTGGCTGCAGGATCTTCTGTTTTTTAGCTGGAGGTTCTGAGGCGTCACTTCTAAGGGTGTTTATGATGTTGGAATAACGCTCATTATCCGCAGATAAGGCTTAATTGAGTTGGCTGAACTGTGGCCAGTCATTTTAATTAATTGTTGTTCACCTACCCCTTCCTTAGCCAGGTTACTGACTGCTGTCGACCGCATAGAGTGGTTTGTTATTTTTATTTCTTTTGTATTTAATCCTGCCTTCTCTGCTGCTTCTTTAGTCCATTTCGAAAGTTCGTTTTTTCCCACTGGAGTGTTTTTGTACCATCCACTTAATTGTTCTTTATTCCATGATGGGTTTACTGTTAAGAATAATCTATCAGTTGTTGCACAAAGGATGTGAAATAAAATCACACAAGCTCCCAAGAACAAGGATATTAAAAATGTCCTACACTAACTATCAGTTGTTATTCTAGATGAACGTTTAACCATTAGAATTGTCAAAAGACGGACTGGACAAAAGGTAGCTTCTTCGTGTTGGGGACCAGCCATTTACTATCGGCCATTTTTTTTCTCCACCCTGGGCCGTTTTATTGAAGAGATGATTATATTCTACTCTTCCTAAAAAGTAGGATTTTTGAAAATCAGTTATTTAAAAAAATATGTAACTATGTTATCTACCTGTTTTAATTGCTGCAATTGACTGCTTCTCCACCTCTCCAGGCAAGTTCTACTGAAGCGATATGGTAAAATTTTCGCTGGAGTCCCGCCGGAGTCTCTTCGTCCCATAATAAAACCATTGCGTAGTATTCTTCCAATTTTAATGAAGCAGAGCTCGATTTCCTTTTATTGGCGCACATCTGCAAATTCCTTCGTTTCGCATTACGAGCTTCCCTACTAGACTTGAGGATAATATCTTTAAATGGATCAAATGAATCACTTCCAAAGCGACTCATTTTCACTGCATAAGCTGACCAACACTGTTTAAAAACAATATTGCAAAATTTATTGACAATAACATCAGAAAAATTATTTAGCGTCGTTTTCTGGCGTCCTAGGAGACCATAATTACTTGTTATCAAAGATATTGTAATTTTTTGGTGACAATAGCTGTCAAGTTTTACCGCGGGTAAACTCGAAAAAACTGCTGACAGGAGCTGTCATACAGTTTTCTCATCTAGAAACCATTTGTAATTCAAAATTGTGCGTTTGTGATTGGTGGAAATTAAAGACGAGGGAATAGTCGTGGTATATCTGTTAGTTTGTAACTCATACAAGAAAATTATGCTTTTACAGTGTCGCCGTACTAAAATTAGTGGAAATTTACTTCGAACGTATCAGTTTATGTGCGCTTTAGTTTCCTTTTAATTAACTGATTTTATATTTCCCGTTTTCCTTTGTTCCAACCTGACCCATTGTACTTAGACGATACGGGACCATTTTACCTATAACCCTGTAGAGTTCTCGAATTACCTTGTGTAGTTTTTGTAGCTATTGTTTTTTCTTTGTCATAGAGGATGTTGGAGCGCTTATTCAACGGCTTCGCAATACCAGCATATTACTATACAATTTCACTCTTGTTTATTTAAAAACAATTGAACTAGTTTTTTCATCGGGCGCTCATATAATCGTGTATAAGTTAATAGAGTATCGTATGACTATTGTAGTAATGAAGAGATTCAATTTGCACGTAGCCGGTCTTTATTGAACAAACTTTCAATATTGCAATTTTAAGTTAGAAAATTTTGATTTTTCTTGTCAGTGTCACATTTATTTTCCAATAGATGCGTACGATCGTTTGCTATTGCTGAATATGTGTAATTTTCCTCCCTCTTTAAGAATTTACGAAACATATTATTCGATAAATGAGCGTAACGTCTATTTATATAAATATCATCGAGTCAACTTTACAATATTCCATCTTTGTAACCGATCTATCCTTTTTTGCATCAAAGGTTACTAGATACAAAACATATATTCAATGATTATGGGTATGGGACATTGCAAAATATCCTTGTCGGTCATGAATTACTACATTTTTGCAATCCTATCAACTTTCTATAAAATAAAAACAATTCTGAACACATTCTTTTAATTTAAAACGTACCTAGTGGAGAAAAAAAAGAAGGATACGCGTTGAATGGACCTTGTATCTCTTTTTGAATGGCTAATTTTGTTTTATTTTAATGGTTAATTAACATGGTTATATAGGGCTTTTGTGAGATGTCTGATTTTATACAGTGTAACTTATTTAGTATGAAAGTTTACGTAAATAACATTTTTTTGATATCTTTTATATTAACGGATATTTTGAACTCTGATACACCATATTGCATCATCTTGTATACAAGATGTAATTGAAATACATGTACATATTAAAACTAATTTTCTAAAAATGGGAAAATTATAAATTATAAATCTCGGTTTGTATAAACAATGTCAGAAGAACTATATTCAAAGAGGCTTTATAGGGTACCTACTTAGCACATTGCAGTAGGGCTTTCAGTAAAAAAAAATACATTTTCTACAGTTGTTTCGAATGGGTTTCACTTAATTTTCTTTCTAATTAATTCACTGTGTATATTGCAATTCGCTTATTTCATGGCAAACATTGTCAGACCTTGTATTACTTCTCGGATGACTAATATCTTACGTTTACGTTAACGTATTATTAGCCACCTACGTAAAAAAAATTGTCAAAGGCCTATGGCGTTCACTCACCTTTTTTTTATAATGTGAATTTAAATCATTAAATCTTGTAACGGTATATGATTGTTATAGTAAGGAGGCAACTATAGTTTGATTTTTGTTGTAAAAGGCTTCATTCAGGGCCTAAATAATGGCTAAAATGTGTTGATTCACTATTTTTTTTATTGGAATCTCCTTGGACTATATATTTTCCTACATTTATATTTAATACATGTATTACAACAATTTTGGGCTCTTAAAAAGTAAATAGGGTTTTAAAATTAGATTTCAAATGAATATCAAATATTGTTCACCATCAAAAATGAACTTTTTTGTATCCAAATATTTCAATATTACTTTTACTTATATCCAAGTATATGACAACGACTCCGTACATGCTTAGTGCATAGGTGCGCTAGATTTGACACAAAACGTTGCCCCTGATGATGTTTACAATTTGAGTTCTTAAAAATGTTGATGCGTTTTATTTTTGAACCCCAACCCCTCTAAAAATCAACCAAATAATTGTGAACCATAATTACCAAAATGTTGAAAAACTCATCTTTACTGAATTATGTGAATATCCAAACTAATGGTTACATAAATAATACTGCAAACCCCCAGACTACAAATGAAGTACGTTTTCAGTAAATGTACGTTTATTCATAACCACACAAACTTTTCGAATTTATGTTTTTACGTCAACGTACCTTCTGATAAAACGTGAGAGATGACACTTTCGTCATTCTGGAATAGCGTGATTAATGGCAAAAAAGACTGTTTTTGGACGGGTCAACAATCTTTCCAGTTTAAAGTTCGATATTCAAATGGTACCTACTATACAAGTTCTTTCACCTTTGAATACATCTCACATCCTGTATGTAAAGATTATAGGTGTAAGTTCCTTGGAAATTATGAAATACATAATTTATCCATGTATAATTTGTTTTTTGGCATAATTTACTTTCGGCACATTGTCTATTCTAGTTTTTTGTTTTGACGTAGATTTTTAAATAAAATTTCAATGTCTTTAACGCTATTTTGCAAGTAAAGGGCGTATTCTTAGTTTAAAATTTGTTTGAAAAACTCTAGTATATTTTATAAAACAATATGGTGTAATTGGAAAAATTTGGCTTAGCCAAAAAATGCATAGTTATGCCATTCTAACGTTTAGCAAAATACGGTCAAATATTTGAATTTGCGTTTTTGAGACGTTTTTTCAACGTCCTGGCCTTCTAGAGGAAACCTTATCTTAAAAATGTCCGGTGAAATGTCGGCTATCAATTAGGAAACACCCTGTATATAAATTTTTTAAATATTGTGTGGTCAACTAAAACAAATAAAAATATTTATACATTACATTTTATTTTCATATATTTGCTAAAATTCAAATTTATCAAAATATTTGTGACTCTTTTATTTTCGCGCTTATTTTGTGACACTATTCATTAACTTTTTAGAAATCATTAAAAGTTAAAACCGTTTGGGTTCAGTAATTTACACGTTTTTTTGCTAATCGAAATCAACTATTGTTCGAATTGAAGGTCAATAATCTTCTAAAGTACATTAAACGACATTTTATTAGTTTTTTAACCTTTTTTTTTTTGTTTGATTAATTTGTTTGTTTATTCAATATTTTAATTATTAGAACATGTAAAAAAAGTACGTTCGCTTATGTGATAAATTCTGTTCATAATTTAAAGAACGAATCTACATTTGAAATATTTTTTTAGTAGCCAAAAAAATTTTTTTAATCTAAAAGTTTCTATTTAATGTCAGCGCATATTAAAATTTATGTATTTTTAAGTATTTTGATTCAAAAAAACACGATTTTGATATTATTTTTCATATTCCTCTTCATATGACCCATTTTTTCTCCAATTTTTCTATTTCTTTCGCAATAATCTGTCAGTAATTTTTTTTTCAGTTTTGGCTACAACAATCTTTTTTTCTACCTCAGTTACCCCCTTGTACTGAAATTTAACATCCTGAGATTTTTATTTTAGATTTTATTATTTTCTTACTCGGTTTTATTTAATGTTAGCGCATATGAAATTTGATGTATTTTGATCCAGATTCCTTGACATATGACCTCATTTTGCAATTTTTCCTCAAATTTCTTTCGCCATAATTTTTTTAGTTTTGACTGTAGAAACCTTTCACTACGATTATGAAGGAAAGTACAAGTACATCAATTAAGAGACATACATAGTTGTATACGGATGTTCATCTCCTACAGATCTCATAGACAACTACATTGGCATTCAGTCTTTATTCCATATAATCAACTGACAGTTCTTAAATGCAATTAATTCAATCAGTTTGCACGAATTAAATTCAAAATATGGATAGTAGTAGTGAAGACACAAGTGAAACATTTATTTCAACTACTCCAAATATCAAGTGGTCCTAATAGTCTGCATACATTTACTTCCTTAAAAGTCAAAGAAAAAATACGAAAATGCGTACAAGGTGGCCAAATAAGAATGCGAGGTACTGTATCTGGGAAACTATCCATCGTAGAAGCTTGCAGAAAAAAAAGTTATTACTAAACCGGCCAAGAGAAAAACCTGGAAAATATTTTCAAGTTTCTGAAATGGCCGCTAGGGGGCGACATGCAATCCTGAATCTAAGAAAGTAATGTTTCTGTAAATTCCGCTATATTAACCTAACAAAAAAATACCTGATCTCTAAAGCCGAGGATAATCTGAACCTTTTTTGTTTGGCAATTTTTGCTGTATCTCTAAAAATAAAGTGGTGGGGGTATTCAAAGGTTTCAGTAAAAAACACCCTGTATATTCGAAACGGCTGAGCCGATTTTAACAAACTTGGGCTAGTTGAAAAGAGCTATTCTTGGGCTACAAATGCTATAATATTTGAAGTTTTGATAGTTTCAGATGTCTCCGCTAAAGGGCTTTTTTCGACATTTCGAAAGAAATGGTTAATTTTCTAAAAAAATTAAATGCATTGGTATGATTTCTTTTTCATGGAAAAGTAGCTAAATGATGGCTAAACAAGCTCCCGAAAACCGCTTCTCGATATCTTGTTCCTAACCTAAAATTTAGGCGACCGAAAATTTTATACGGAAATCCCTTAAATTTTTATTTTTTAAACTAATTAATTCCTTTTATTATGTAAGTTGTGGCCCTAAAATGGACCGATTTAAAAAAAAAAGGTTTTTAGTGCCCCCGTAAATGCTGATCATCACGCTCTATGCATTGCTGAAGCCTCTCATGGATAGACAAACCTGTAGCTTCAATTTCGGCTTTCGGTATGTTACGTAATTCATTACGAATCCGGTTTTTCATATGTCTCTGGTCGTAGGTTGAGTCTGAAAATCAAAACAAGTTAAGTCTGGTGATCGCGCAGGGCATGGAAATAGACTTCCTCTTCCAATTAACCGCTGTTGTAATACTGCATTAATATGCTCTCGCACAATAATAGCATAATGAGCTGGGCAACCATTCAACTGCAAAAACAAATTTTGCTGTTTTTCCAGTGGCACATCTTCCAACAACAACGGTAATTTATTGGCCAAAAAGTCAAGAAAGATATTGCCGCTTAGGGATTGCTCGAAAAAATATGGCCCAATAATTCTGCCTCCCAGTATGCCACACCACACCACACATTTAAATTCCAACGTCCTGGGTGCTGAACTTCACGCAACCAATGCGGATTTTCTGCAGACCAAAGAATTTGAAATAAAAAGGCTCCATTATTGTGCGAGAGCATATTAATGCAGTATTACAACAGCGTTGGATTGGAAGAGGAAGTCTGTTTCCATGGCCTGCGCGAACACCAGACTTAACTTTTCTTGATTTTCAGACTCAACCTACGACCAGATTGATATGAAAAACCGAATTCGTAACGCATTACGTAACATACCGAGAGCCGAAATTGGAGCTGCAGTTTTTTCTACCCATGAGAGGCTTCAGCAATGCATAGAGCGTGATGGTCAGCATTTCGAGCATTTACGGGGGCATTAAAATCCTTTCTTTTTTACATCGGTCCTTTTTAGGGCCACAGCTTATATAATAAAAGGAATTAATTAGTTTAAAAAATAAAAATTTAAGGGATTTCCGTGTAAAATTTTCTTTGGCCTAAATTTTAGTTTAGGAACAAGATATCGAGTTACGGTTTTCGCGAGCTTGTTTAGGCATCATTTAGCTACTTTTTCATGAAAAAGAGAGCATGCCAATGTATTTCATTTTTTTGGGAAAATTAACCATTTCTGTCGAAATGTCGGAAAAGAAAGCCCTCTAGCGGCGACATCTGAAACTATCAAAACTTCAAATATTATAGCATTTGTAGCCCAAGAATAGTTCTTTTCAACTAGCCCAAGTTTCGAATATACAGGGTATTTTTTACTGAAACCTTTGAATACCCCCCACCACTTTATTTTTAGAGATCATGTATTTTTTTGTTAGGTTAATACAGCGGAATTCACATAAACATCACTTTCTTAGATTCAAGATTGCAGTTACGCCCACTAGCGGTCATTGCAGTAACTTGAAAATATTTTCCAGGTTTTTCTCTTGGCCGTTTTAGTAATAACTTTTATTTCCGAAAGCCTCTACGATGGATAGTTTCCCACATACAGTACCTCGCATTCTTATTTGGCCACCCTGTACAAAAATTTTATGGATTGGTGCTACAAACTCTTCAATACTTTACTCGCGTATCATTTCGCGCTTGTTGTACTTATGTTTTTTTAACTCAATTACGCCCTTGTACCGAGATTTTTATTGTTATGATCTAATGGACATTGAAATTTGCTAATTTAATAAGGAGACTGGAAGCAATGAAATTTCAAGAATGATCGGAATGAAGTTAAAGTTGTGAACGGCGCGACGGCGGGAATTTTGGAAAGTTAACTAACGGCGCTTAGGCCGGTATGCAATTTCCGACAGGAACCAGGTGCTGCAGCTCTCTAATAATTCGTACAAAAACGTCTCGTCGGGGGATTCGCTATTGTTTATAATTATATCGCCCCGCTGCCATTAATTTGATACAACGTATACGTTACGCTACTTTGCCATGTTATTAAAAAGCCAGTGGTGTACTAGAATTATAGAATCTAGAAAAAGAAACATAAGACGAACTAGGTAAAAAAAATACAAGAGTACAGTACATTACATATTACAAAAAATTGTAGCTCGGTAGAGGTGCTATTAACCATCTAGCTATCTGTGAGTCGATACACTGCGATCTATAAGATCTATTGTGCCCTCTTCTGCTGCCCATTCGTTAAGGATGTCTCAAAGATTAGAGCAGTTCCTCCAGTTCTATTGCTTTAAAAAAGTCCAGGATGTCAGTAGGCTCAGATTAGATAGATCTCCTTCTTCTATTTGACATTCTCCGATGTGTCGTACCCTTGGGTTTTGCAGAGTTATGAATTCTGGGAGAATGTGGATAGAGGTTTCCTTCTCTTCCTCGCAAAATCTGCATTCTTCTTTCTCTACTAATCCGAGTTTCTTTAGGAGACCTCTCAACCGGCAGTGCCCTGTTAGGATACCTTACTTTTGCTGATGCAGTCGTCTGATCTCTTCTGGTTATAGTTTCCCAGTTGTGTCTTGGCCTGCCTCATTCCTTGTAGTCCTATCCAGTAATGGGGATCTTTTGTTATTTACTTCTTTTCCAAGTTCATCAAGTATTGTACTGGTGCTTACTCCAAAGAAGGGTTCAGGTCCCAGAAATAGTTTTTCAGCCTCTTTCTTTGCTAGGAGGGTAACAGTGTTGTTCTTGTCTAGGTCATTTGCTATTAACCATAGACGTACCTATTCTGTATCTGTATCGGTAAAGCTAGAAGGGTGGGTCACGTAGGCCACATTTGGCCCATTGTGCATCCTTCTGAGGTGTTCGACAGTCTCGTCTTCCTGTTCACATTCTCTACACAGTGGAGTGTCAGATAACCCCATCCTGTGGAGGTGTTTTCGTAGATGACAGTGGCCAGTCAGGATACCAGTGGCTGTTTCGCTGTTCGGATACTGTAGAAGTTCCTTGGCTACCTTACATCCTGTTTCGTCGTCCCATCTACCCTTAAACTTTTCAAGGGAGTGCTTCTTTAGTAGGTACGCCATAGCTGATGCCGATGAGCTTATGAAAGTGCCAGGTCCCAAGAGTTTTTGGGACGCTGCTTTCTTAGCTAACGAGTCAGCTATACGGTTGCCTTTTGATTTTCCACGGCCTTTGATCCAAGCTAAAGTGATCACGTTGTTGTTGCAAGCATCAGGGCCTGGTGACATTCTAGTACTAGACGTGATGTGTAATGCGTGGTCTATTCAGAGCTAGTAGTGCCTGTCTGGTATCCGTAAGGATGTAAATATTGTTACCAGTAGACGTACCTAATATTTAGAACCGTATAAATAAAAAATTAATTAATTATTTCTATTAAAAAGAAACTTTTACAGTAATTCTATTTAGTACTTTTGCCGTATATCGTATACAAAAACGAACGCTCTTCCGCACCACGGACGATAAAGTGATTTCAAACTTCCACATTCCAACTGTACAAATATCGCGATTTCGTGATTCTCTTTACGAATACAATGGAGGCACGTTTAATAAAAAAATCAATAGAAACACGTGTTGCTCTATCGACGTAAAAAACAACATACACATACCTAATGTTTGCTGCTTTATTCGAAACAATTACGAATAGAACTGAAATAATTTCCTAATATTTTATAAATTATTTGGATATACTGAAATCGCGATCGACACGGAGTAATAAATCAAAATTTTATGTGAGTTTTACAGCACAGGCAGTTCAAACAAATTTTAAATAGCCGGTAGTTAAAAGGTGTGTTAAAATGAAGAATTTTGCCTGTGCCGCCCGGTTTTTATTGGACATATCAATAGACTATCGTTATTTTAATCCTTTTTAAGACTCTGATGAGCGCACGGTTAGGTAAATTAGGGTGTAAAATTAAATAATTGTAATGAAAGGATGATATGGTCCATTTTTAATTTAGTAACTAAAGGGACAACGCTGTAGATAAGTCTGTCCAGATTTCCTTTGTGGCTTAATTTCTAGGTATTGACGGTTGCTTCCAAAGGCGAAAAATTTCACCACGATTCCGACTTGGGAGAGGGCTGAAAATGGCCCCTAAAAATGGTTTCCCGCTAATATCTGCCACAATATGCAAAATATCCAATTTTTGTTTAGATAAAAAATGAAGATCTTATCATTATCTACAAAAATGTTCCCAATCATTTTTTTCGTGAATTCGATAGTTTTCGAGATAACCGGACCCAAAAGTCCCCTCATTTCAGCGGCTGCTCTACCTCTGTAAACGGGCGGACGAATTGTTTCAGAACTCTGGCAAAAATTGATATTTTTCGATGATTCAAAGTTCATTGCAATGTGAAAACCCATAGGTATCGATCCATGTGCCTTGAAGCCCGTTTTTTCCTGTCGAGAACATTGAAAAAGGTGGTCAAAGTTTATGTTTTCCCAATATTTTGGACCATTTTAGTAATTCATTCATATTTTTGTTTTTTAATAGTTTTTTATCCCTTTTTTTTAAATGGGATCTTGAGATGTCTCGAATGATCTCATAATTTTTTTTTCAGTATCTTTCTGGCGTTTTAATAAAAAATTGATTTGTTTATTTGCATTTTCCAGACGTTTTCGGAGTTCTAGAAATCTTCGAAACAAGCACGAATTAAAAATTCATAATCCATTATATTGTTATTCAATGTACACTATTTTAAAGCTTACAGTGTGTACTTTTCGAATGTATTTTTTTATTTCGAATAAAGTTCCTCCATTTTCCAGAAATCAGGAAAATTGATCACACCGAGCGGAAATTCAGTGAGAAACTAACATATCTATTCAGTGCAGAAATTTGGGATTTTTCGAAGGCCGTTTTTGCAAAAAATATTCGTGTTGCGAAAAAAATGGTAGGGATCATTTTTGTAGATAATGATACGATCTTCATTTTTTATCTAAACAAAAATTGTCTAATTTGTATATTTTGGCAGATATAATAATTTACGTTCCACCCAAAATTTTATTTGAGAATAAACTTACCAAAAACAATAATGGCAGAGTGATGTATAAATTGACCGGAAAGTATGTGCCAGTACATAGATATGGTTTTCTGATGACACAGCTGCCCTTAGGGATACTTAGATGAGTCAACATGTTTCACATTACGACGAAAACTCCCTTTTCATGAGTGCGAAAATTGGTGACGTCATTTAATTCCGGAAAATAACTGGGAATATCGATTTGTGTAAGTGGGTAAGTGAATAGTTTTTCAGAGAAGTGTCTGATAAATTTCCTTTTTAGAAGCGCAAATAATACGAATTTTTAAATCACAAATTTTTTTAAAGGGCTAAGAACATTTATAAAAAAAACGAACCCACCATATTTAAATACTTTTTATCTATTTCTTAGAGAATTTCATAACAAAAGTGCAATAAAACTACTTAAAAATAGTTCAAAAAGTGATTTTCAATTTTGCAGAAAAATATACGAAGATTCATTATCTATTAAATGTTTTTTAGTTCCTAAAATGAAGGGGCTAAATGTTAAATAAAAAAAATCATTATTATTTATCATTTCAATCCTGATTTTCCTAATTCCAATGCTAGGACAACAAAATAGCCGCATTGTTAAAATCAGCGAAACAATTTCAAGCTCCATTGAACAGATTTTAATTAATACTTGATTAACACTCGAGTATTTAAATTAAATTTTAGTACCAAATGGCCCTGCTTTTTATAAATTCATTAACTTTTAACCTTGATGATAAAATATGACAGAAAAAGGTTAATTAGTATCAAAATTTAAATAAGGAACATGGAAACTGGGTTTCGTAATTCGATATTTTCGAATCTTAAATTTTCTGAAGCTGGTTCATTATTCATTTGTGCCATTAAGCCTTGGATAAGGATCCTATACCTTAAATATGTTCAAAGAAAATTTTAATATCTAAGTTTCCACCAGTAATAAATATCTGAAGTGAGGGAGAAAGAGAGTAATATGGTTCAGAATCTCATTTAATATTAAAAACAGTGTTATTACAGGATGTCTCAAATTTCTGCTTTCGGAAAATTGTCATTAAATAATGAATAAAAGTAAAAATTTTAAGAATTTTAAACAATGTTTAGAGTGAATTTGTTGGCGCTTTTCAAAATAAAGAATAAACAATTTAAAATGAATATTAAAAATTTAAAGTTTTTTAGCAAACTTTTATTTATCAAAATTGCTTTCACACTTATTTATAAAGTACAAAAGACACGAAAAGAGATTTATTCGAAAAAGAGCGTCATATTACATGACATGAAAAAAAGTCTTTCTGGTTCAGTGTTCCAAGCCCCGAGCTTTTAACGAAAGAATGGAAATTGCTGTAATGCAATTATGAACCCGCGTCGTGCGTACTGGTAGTCACTCCCTGCCAGTAATTGTATTACCTTCTGAAATTGACATTTAAAATTTATACGTCAGTGGATTGTATGTTAAACTAAATGGACAAAATAATTTTTTCACGTAATACATCATAAAGACAATTAAATTAAAGAGAGGGTTTAAACGAGAAGATAATTTTCGTACACCTTTTCTTGCCAATTATTCACTCCTGCCCTGCGGAGATCTTCTTTCACTTTCTTCTGCTATCCTGATCTGTGTTATCCACTTCTTCTTCTACCCTCTGGTCTCATTGTAGCATTAAATGAGCCAATGCTTCATTTCTTGCTCTTGTTTTATTTCTTGTTTAATTTCTTCGTTTGTTCTAATTCTATATTCGTCTTCTGTGATTTTAATTGGTCCTAATATTGCTCGCATAATTTTTCTTTACATGTTTCTCAGATCTTCTTCCTCTTTGTAGATCTTCATTTTGGTTTTATTCGTGAGTAATTTTGTTTGTTTGCATGGAGGGCTTTATTTGTAGTGACAAATTTTTCTGCTACTTCACTCCCTTTCCATCTATTGTGGTTTCTAGATATTTAAATTTTTCCACTTCTTCAAATTTATGTGTTCCTATTTTAATACTTCCTTGTATTGCCTCAAGAATTGTCATATAGTAGTTATTTTTGATTGATTGTCATACATGACATGAAGCGAGAGGGTTTATTTTAATCATGTGTTTTCTATACCTGATGATGATCTTGCGAAACTGAAACTAGTTACCGCCAAAGTTTTTTACTATTAAATCCTTCTAAAAAACTACAGTAGTGATATTGATTTTGAACCTTTGTTAAAAATTGATTATACAATTCGTTACTTTGAAGGTTAAATTTTAAATATTAGTATAAATTTTAATTTTGGCCACCTTAGTTGTTGATGTGTCCAATGTAGCTCGTCTACACAAGTGGGAAATAAAATGTCGCACGGATTTTTTCTTCTTTTTTTTTCGGCACTGCCGAGTTGGATTTTCCCACAGGAGCTGAAAGCTGGGAAATTTCATTTTTCATCAGAGGTGAGTTTCCCGAGAAAAGTTCGTTTGGTGTTCTGGGAGCATCTGAACTGACCAAAATTCTGTAAATAAAACATTTGTCAACAATTTCAGATTGCAAGGTGAAAACATTTATACGGTTTAAATAATAATAATATAATAATAATAATAATATTGTTTCCACGGCCACTACTGAATGTAGTTATTCTGAAACCACTTATAATAACAGAAAAGAAACATTCTCGCTCTTGAGATTGAAAGAAAATTCTGAAACATTTGTCTCTTATGTATTTTATATGTATTACATTCTATAACTAGAGATATAATCTGTATTCCGTGATTGTTTACAAAAATATGGTTTGCCGTGAATGTCCAATTAACTATCAGTATTAGTTGACGTGGTCTTAATATTGGTTTGTAAAAACTTTTAATTTATTAAAAAGGAGAAGAAAATCAAACGATTCAGATGTAGAATTTGAAAATACTCCTCCAGAAATAAAAAAATATGCCGATAATATAACTCAAAATTTGCTACCGCAAAAATCCAAGCTTGAATATAAAAATACTACCTACATAATGTTGAGAGATTCAGGTTTCATTTTACTATATTTAATTTCTACTTTTTGTGGCCGTGGAGAAAGTACAGTCTGTTACTCTGTTGGAATGAAAACCTTGTCACAGAATATACTATTATTTTTCACTAGTCATCTCCCTAGAGCTTGAATTACTTTCGGAAATATTTCCGAAAGCATGAATTTTTTAAAAGTTATCCCGATATATTTGAGAACTCGTTCTTCTCTCAATTGTCCGTTTATTTTAACTCTGATTCCGATTTCAAAGGTAGCCCTTCATAAGCTCAGTTGGAGTTCCTCTGAAACCAATACTTTCTAGAACCTTCAATAACTGCTCCTGGTCTACAGTATCAAATGCTTTCTGTAGGTCAATAAATACTGCCAAAGTTGGCTCTCCGGTATCCAGTGACTTATAAATTTTAGTTGTTAGATATACTATAGCGTCTTGTGTGGACATATTTTCCCTGAAACCAAATTGCTTTGGCGACAAAATATTATACTTGTTCAATTAGCTAATAAACAATATAAATTTAGGGTTTTTTACATTCATAAAGAAACTCAAACTTGCCTTCACAGTTTTTCCATACATAAGACTGGCAAACAAAACAAAAATTAACCCTGATGTGCTTGTGATAAAATTCCCAAGTAAAAGGCCAGCAGTCGTATCTCAAATATCTGGAATCGTATAATACCATATATTAATTGATTGATTGATTGATTGATTGAGTCTACGATGCCATGAATTGTTTTAAATATCTTGCATTCATCATTCACATACATAATACATTTTTCGTCAAGATTTATGTCCTCTGTCATGAACGGTGATAATAGAAAGGTCAGGTCAACAATAGAACTTTTAAGTACATCCGAGATTTTCTTCTCCTCTTACTTGATTTTGCAACCTATTCATTTTTAATGCTCACATTTTATTTATTAAAACTTTTAATACCGATAGATACAAAAATACAGTTAATGCACTTAATAGACTTAATCAAATACTATTAAACGAGCAAGGTTTGTATGTATGTATGTGTGTGTGTGTGTGTCCAGAGGATCTCGAAATCCACTCGTCAGAATTCAATGAAACTTTCAGGGTAGACTAATTCCTATCTAAATCGGCAAAAAATGTAGGTCTCATGTCTGTGAAAATTCGATCTTCCGAGATATTTACAAGAAAAGTTAAGCTTTTAGTTTTATTTCCTAGCAACGGCACATAATAATAACTTGTTTCTATAGTAATATATACTATAAAGGATAGATGAGTACAGTAAAAGTGGGAATATAACGTCACATTCCATAGGCGTACTTTGCAAAATAAGTTTCTATAATATAAATAAGGTCACAGCATATAAAATATATATACGCACTTCGTAGATTAAATTTTGAAGTTATATTATTTACAAAAAATAAAAATAAACTTTATGCATCTGACACTTTAACATTGAACGAATTAAATTTAACCAATAAATAACAAGGAGGATTATATGTTGGGATTAAACTTTTTTTAATCTCTTGGCATTAAAAGTAACGCTTCAGTACTTACCTAAACTCAAAGATTAAAAAAAAAGTTAGTTCAAGAACTATCTTTAAAAGTCACTGTCTTCACTAAAACTACTGGTATCACTATAATTGTCTTTTCTGAGGTTTATTAATATATGTTCTATTAAATTATCCATTGATATATCCACTTTCCTAAATGAATTTTCTACATTTTTATATTTTAATATTTTTAGATTGAAGCCAGTCTGACTTATCTGTCAAAAGAACAGGTTTATCTAGACAAAAACTATATTAGACCGATTAGATGTATTAAAATTTAAATTTTAACTACAAATAAGCATTGAAGGATGAGGTAAAAATAACATTTCTACCTCTTGAATCTGAAAGAATTCAATTTTAAATTTGCCGCTTTATATAAAAAAGGAAAGGTTCATTTGACGGACATAAATAATTTGCTTGTCAAATGACAGCCATCTCATAAATTCAAAGTTGAAAATACAACGTTGCCAATTCAATTTCAGAAATCATGGGTTTAGGTAAATATTTATAGGAACGTTGAGTAACACTGTTAAAATGGACACTTGTCAAAATGTGACACCTGTAAAAACGTGACAACTGTTAAAATGTGATACGTGTCAGAATGTAACAACTGTCAAAATGAACAAATGTCAAACTATGACACCTGTCAGAATGTAACAAATGTCAAAATGTCACACGTATCGTACTTTTCTTTATTTATTACAAAGATCTAACCTAACCTAAAGCTAATCTTTTTTTTTTTTGGCTGGTGGAAATGCTTTATGCACATCGGGTAAATGTTCTTCCCTTCCCCGATAGTGTGAGACTACCCCTTACGGCTACTATTTTATTATGCGGACAGTTTTAATATTTAAGTTTTAATTATCATAGAGAGAGAGAGAGAAAAAGAATGAACACGTGTACTATTAACATAGATTTCAATTTTTTATTTTACAAGAAACTTGAGACATTTAAAATTCTCTATTTTCATAGTACATTTTAAGGCTGATTGTGACTTTGTATTTTCCAAGAACAAATTGTAATGTAATGTACGAATGAACTATTTTTGTAACTGAAAATTTTTGAAAAAATATGATATCAATATCTGCCACACGTCGAGAGTCTGGTCACAGGTTTTTGTGGAGGTTTTTACCCAAGTATGAATATCAGACCTATAATTTTCCTTCACTGCAGATCAATAAATAATAAAATCAATTGAACATAGAGTTTTTCTTATATAGTGATAAATAGAGTGAGCTGAGCGATCTTCTGTTGACGGGACCTGTACCCTACACGCTGCTGTTGTCCGTCCCGGAAACGGGGCCTGTCCGCCGTGACTATTCGCGAAGATCAAGCGTCAGTAGATGTTGCCCTCTAAAAGCGTGAAATCCCCAGAAACTAGGCAACTTTAATGCATTTAACTAACTCTGTGACAAGCAGTTGATAAACGTCAACAACAGCTGCAGCCCATTGAAAATTAACACTGACAGCTTTTTTATTTTCCCGCCTACTTTCAAGCCAATCGCCAATCAACTTTTTATTTATCTCCCTTTCAGTAGTTCAAGTAGATGTCGCCCACTCCGTGATTTTCGCGAATTAATTAATAATTTGTCATGTTATAAATATACTTAAATTATATACTCATTGGGCTGCTTAAAAATGTAGATTTGAATATTAAGAGCGAAGCTCGGTGACCAGATATTTTAGATTAATGATGACACTTTGGCCCAGTCGGTAAACAACCCATAGGCTGGTAGTTTTATTTCCAGTGTTTATTTTTCTATTTCGAAGATGTCCCCTTATCGATTTTCAGTTTCCGTCGTAGCTACCTGCCACTCACCACTAAAGTGTGTGTGGAACACCCAATCGGGGACGTCATATACAAGGCGAATCAGAATTATATAAGTTTTAGTCGCTTAATATACATTTTTAATGTCTTTATTGAACAAATAGATATTAATTTCTATGTTTTATTGCAACGTTGTTAATTTGCCATCCATAAGTTTTACAATAAAAAGGTTAGATTATTTCGTGGTCAACTTTCTTTGTTCTTGCGAAAGGAGAGTAAAAGTCAGTCGCAAATATTCCATTTGATCGTACCTCTTCAACCGTCAATTTTTCGCAGACAAACCACCATTTTATCTACCTCGCAACCCACATACATCTTTCTTATTCTTTGTAGTACAAAGTTAAGTGGTGCTAATTGTTAGGTCCATAAATATAAATACAAAGTTGCCCCGTTCGCTTCATAGCTGGCTGAGCACACCGACATATCTTGGCGGGTAGAAGCCAACTAAAAAAATATGCAGTAAACGGTCGATGTGCAGTCACAGACAACAAAGAACGCGTGAGAACACATTCAACGCTGAATATTTTCCTTTTTTTTATGCGTAGATATATGGAATTTTTGGGGAGTGGTTTTAACAGGATTACCTACTAGATCGATATGTCGTCGTTGAAATAAAAGTAAACAAAGGAGTAGAATCAGCTGTGACATAAATGGTAGAAATTTACAAGAAAATAAGATGGAATCATAGGTTTTTAGGGGAATTGTTAAATTATAGATTAGGTTTTATAAAAGTAGTTTTAGAAATCAAATCCTTATAAAACTCCTGATTATCTATTATTATTATTATTATTGTGAAGTCATTGATGACGAGCGACTATTTTTATAGTAAGAATACTACAACACCCTTCAGCTTGGATTATAACACAGGTTATTTATAATAAAGTTATGAAAGAAAATTTCGGGGATTCTTTAGTATACGACCTAAAGCAATAATTGGTCGAATCACGGCAATTTATGATGAGATAATGAAATGTTTTCAGATGTCAGTTAGTTTTTTAGCGTCTGAAATTATGTTTTCATAATTAAAATGAAATATCGCGATAACTGCCAACAGAGACAAAACTATAATATTTCTGAAAGATGGTAAATTAATATTAAGTGAAAAATATGTGAAAGATGTAACCAAAAAAAAACTGACCTAACATAACCTAAACTGATACATGTCAAAATGTGACACTTGTCAATATTTGAGACCTGTGAAAATGTGACACGTATCCTACTTTTATTTATTTATGAAAGAGATCTATCCTAACATTTAAATTTAGATACTGATGTTTACTTACCTATTCCCACCTCTGACCTAATAAAAAATTCTATTACCTACAATGCAAAAAAATTGTATAATAATCTCCCGATACAGCTAAAATCTATAAATTCTTATGATAAGTTCAGAAGATCCACTAGGGCTTTTCTTCAAGAAAGACCATTTTACACAGTGGCAGAATTTTATAACGTGCCTTAGACTTTTGGGTTGCAGCATATAGGAGGAATAATTAAATTAAGTTAATTTGAAAATTTTAATTTGAACAATAATTTATAGTGACGGATATTGCATATCCAATGCAATTGTTATTGTTATTTTGTTTGTGTTTTGTTTTATCTAGTAATTTATTTTTATTTTTATTAATTTCGCTTTGTCTATAAAATTTTTGTAATTTTTCTATGAGAATAAAGCATATTCTCTCTCTCTCTCTCTCTCTCTCCTCTCTCTCTCTCTCTCTCTCTCTCTCTCTCTCTCTCTCTCTCTCTCTCTCTCTCTCTCTCTCTCTCTCTCTCTCTCTCTCTCTCTCTCATTAAAAAAAACGTAACCTAAACTAATAATAGAGTCAGCATGGCGATACCTAAAAGATCGCTATAGAAAGTGGACAAGAAATCAGAATTTTCAAATGGACTAAAAATAAATTGTTTACTGTGTTAAAATCATAAAAACCTATGAAAAATTACTTATAATAAAATATTGAATTGTCCCTCACTGTTTTTCATTGAAAAATGCTTTAGGTCGTACACTAAAGAATGTCAAAAAGTTCAGGAAAATGTAACACAAAACCCGTTTGTTATGTTGATAATGCAGAGAACGTTTGTTGTACCTAATTCTTTAATTTAAAGTTTGCAGAAAAATGAAAATAATAAAGAATTTATCGTCCACAATTTTACCATTTTTACAACAGCAAACATAAAATATGTTTATAACCAAAATTTAAATATCAAGATAAAGTTGTACCTAAATATTTAAAATTTTACAGGGCGTTGTGTCATTTGAAAATTCAAAACCGTTACTGCTCTATTTTAAATGTAAATTTCAGAAATATATTCAAGACTTAAAATAAAACACAAATTTTAAGTTTTATTAGCTAGTTTTTGTGATTTTAATTTTAAAAACAAACTAAATTTGTATAATTTTCGTCAAAGCGAATTTTGTTTTTAGAAAAACCACCAAAAACAACACAAGTTTTTCTTTGACTGGACAGAGACAAAAATCAATAATTGATGCACATTATTTAATTATATATTATTCCTTAAATAACAAAGACTAATTACCAAAAAAATGATCCACCTTATATGTTACTTGATTTCATCAATGAAAAATCATCTACTATACTCTGAATAAAGAGGAGTGCGGTAAAAGTGGGGATATTCCATAGGCGTACTTTGCAAAATAAAATTAATCTCTTGGCATTAAAACACTTCAGTACCTAAAAAAAATAAATAAAAAGTTCAAGAACTATCTTTAAAAATCACTGTCTTCACTATAACTTTTTTTTGTCTATCAAGTTATATTACTTATTTGTTGGTATCATTATCATTGTCTTTTCTGAAGTTTATTATTATAGGATCTATTAAGTTTTCCCTTGCTATATCCACTTTCCAAAATGAATTTTCCACTTTTCTCAAATGTTCTCCATTTACATCTGAAACTGCCTTCAAAAACAAATTTCGCACATCAGGTAATTTAAATGTTGTATTGTTTTTAGAAACATAACCTTTTAATTGTGACCAAATCAGTTCAACGGGATTTAACTCCGCATGGTAAAGGCAATCTGAGAATTTCAATTCCTTTTTCTCGGGCCATCTCATCTACAATATATTTTTTGAATTTGTTTTTATGTTGCTTTGCTATTACGAGTAATTCTGCCTTCAAGGATTTAGGAGGACTGATAATATTTTTAGAATAAAGCCATTTTGAAGTATATGTTAATACAAAATTCCGAATCAATTAAAATACATACGATACGGCTATGAATAAATAAAGTCTGACTTATCTGTCAAAAGAACAGGTTTATTAAAGTAAAAACCATGGAAACATGATTAAATCAAACGAAATCTTTTATTAGGCCGGTCAAATGTATTAAAATTTTCATTTTCACTACAAATAAGCATTGAAGGATGAGGTGAAAATAAAATTTCTACCTCTTAAACCTGCACTACTTCTACAAATTAAATTACTGCACTCCTTTCTTCTCTAAACTATAGCAGCAACTTAATGTATAACAGCCAATTACCTAATCTAATATCTAAAATATAGCAATAGTAGATGTTTATCGAAGACGTGATGTCATAATCATATAAACAAAAGTGATTCAAAACGTAACAGGCTGCCATTTGCTACTTCCTGTCAGATTACAGTAAAGAACTACTTATAATAAATATTCTTAATATGTTCAGAGCTTCAAGCCCGTATCTGTTTGTTTTCTGGATATAAGTACATCATCTCAGAATAAAGTATACGTTTACACAAAATACTACAATTTTTTTAGGAATTTTTATAGAGGCAAATATCTTTAGATCACTGATTAACATACTGTAGAATAATCATTACAACGTTTTGTAATGTGCTTTCTAAAAAAGACAAAAAACATTTTCATTTCAATACTACAAATGACTTTGGTTTCATTTAATTTTCTTTCCTAGTTTCCATAACTTCTTGATATTTTCCCATTGCATACCCTCTTTCTTTACATCTTCTTTAATTATGCTTGTCCAGTTCTTGCTCCATTGTTTCCACACAGATCTGGGAAACAGGGAAAAGTCAGGGAATTCAAAAAGTGTTGACAAAGTCAGGGAATTTTGCATTTTTCAGCAGAAGTCAGGGAATTCAAACAGTGTATATGGGAAACCAAATGACTGCACAAAAAATACATCAATAGTTTTTTTCCTTTTACAGTTCATTTGTGAATCAAAGATATCTTGGTATAATTCGTCACATCCACAAATATGCACACTGGTTATATGTAACTAACAAATTCGAATTCTTTTTAGATATTCCTTGCAAGGAATTAGATCTTCATCAGTTTTCTTTATCATTTTGTATTTGTATTTGTATTACTCTATAAAAGGTTGATTCTTGTCCTGAAAACCTAAAAAAGATAGGGAAAATTTTCTCGCTTCCATTGTGGGAACCCTGTGCTCGGTCTTTCAGTTTTAGACATAGTCTTTCATGCGACATTCCACCTTAGTTTCTTATTTAAATAGTTTTATTCATAAATTTATAAGAAGTTGTAGGTTTTCTCGTTTCTTCAAATAACCGTGTTGTCTACAAATATATTCCTTTATCCAAAATAACAGAAATTTAATTAGCATTTTCTTATTTCATAAATAGAATTTCCTATTTACATAAATCTTACAATCTATATACCCGAAAACAAGAACCTATAAAGTTAAAATGTATAGTGTTGTTACTGATCATGTGTAAACGTTACCAGTCTCGTAAGATTAACTGAAGACAGTATGACAGCATAAAATGTGGAGTCGATTTGATGTGTTCTCTCGAGGCTGACCTTGGAAGAATCTGAAAGAGTAACATATTCGTTTATGGATAATAAAGAAGACACAGAAGTGCCTGCTACTCTCTCGATATTAAATATTATGTTGTAGACTCCAAACTTCAAGGGTGGAATTTACATGGGCGTTCGAACAACCGTTGACAAAAGAACCAATAATATTTCTAAAACCGACATCAAGATCATTGATTTTAAATTTAGTGTATGATTAAATATTTAAAAATAAAATTATGAGAAAATATAAAAAATAAATCTGAATGACAAATATTCAAATATGTTTATCAGATATAAAAAATTGTTTTTCGTGAAAGTAGAAAATATCGGTTATTTCAAACCGATAAAGAGACTTTTTTGATATTTTAATTTTCGTGTTTGTGAATGATCACCAAGTTTTTACAACGGCTCAATGCCTAGCTAAAAGATCAGTTTAGATAATCTGGTATTTATTTATAAAATTCAATAACGTCCTCAACCTTTTAAGAGCATTATTGTGCCTTTTCAAAGAATTTGTACACACTAGAGGTTGTTTTTGTCTGTTGTGTGGTGTGTTTCATTGTTCAAGATGTTTCTCTTCCTTTTATCTTCACGGAATTTTACCTGTAATCATAACTATGAATAATATTTATCCATTGGCGTACGCGAAACCTAACACAAGGCTTCAATACAAGTAAAAACATTTTTCTTAGCGTTTTAAATTTTTAGTTTAATAGCGTATTGTACTTTTACTACTATAGACCCATTGGAACGGGAAGAGAATATAACAAACATGAAAGGAAAAATAATTTGCAGGCGCTCTGGGGTCGGGAAGTGGAAGGGGGAGTTTTTAAGGGTAGAAAACTGTTTATCTCGAGTTCCGGCAAAACTACAAGTCCTATGGAAAAAAGTTAAATGGCAAAGTTGTAGGTAATAAAAAGATCTACAACTTTTGTATTTACACTTTTTTCACATAACCTCAAAATTTATGTGAAAAATTCAAATAACCAAGTTTTTGGTTTTTTATTTTAATCTTTTACAAAAAAATTTTTTTTCCCGAAATTTGGTGTTAATTTACCTTTTTATGTCCCAAACACTCTGTAATTTTTTTGTTTTAAAATATTTATTTTTTTAACCTTATTTTGATTTAATATCGAAAAAGCAGTCTAATTTTCAATCGAAAATTCTCACGTCAAAATATCTGCTTTGTTAAAAAACTCGGTGGACTTTTTGTTCGTTGAAATCTCTACTTTTTGATGGTGTAAAAAAATATACATTACTATGGTAAATGTTCCCAAAAAATGCAAATAAGAAACGAAGAAAACTCCGAATTTCTTTTCTTTTAAATCATCATTTTTGAGCTATTTATTTAAATGTATACTTTAATTACTCTTTTGTTTATCAATGTAACACGGAATCTTACGTTTTTCGAGTAATTAAAGTATAAATTTAAATAAAGAGCTCAAAATTGTGTAAATACAAAAGTTGTAGATCTTTTTATTACCTACAATTACCATTTACCTTTTTTCCATAGGACTTGTAGTTTTGCCGGAAATCGAGATAAACAGTTTTCTACCCTTAAAAACTCCCCCCCTTCCACTTCCCGACCCCAGAGCGCCTGTAAATTATTTTTCCTATCATTTTTGTAATATTCTCTTCCTTTTCCAATGAGTTTCATCCTACTATTATTTTATTTGGTTTCAACAATTATCTGCACTGGTCTACTAGTCCTAATACAATTTAAAAATACCTCCAGTTTTACAAAACGGGTTGCTAGTATCCTTTTTTATCGCTTTCACTAACAGTGCTCTATTCAAATGAAGGTATACGTTAAACTAGTTTTAAGTCGAAAGGGGTTACTCTGAAAATATATATTTTTTAAGACAAATAACGTTTTTTCCAGTCTCTGTTTTTTCATTTTTCCAACCGCTCGCCATAGAATCTGATTGTCTGGACCCGCAAAACACTACTTTCCGGGATTTATTCGTGTTTCGGGCGTACCTCCTAGATGCAAAGAAATCTATTTGCAATACCTTCTTGTTTCGTGCGATTTAAACTGAACGTCGAAAAGTAATTTTTAATCCACCCGAAACGAGAGGGTTACAGGTAGTTTTTGATTTTCGCACGAAATGCGTCGCCCGAAACAAGAATTACCCTTTCCGATCTTGCATTACCATCCAGTGAAAGAGTCTTGATTAATTGTCTTGAACATGCGTTTAAATACATACACCAACTAAAAATAATTAAACTAAGAGGAACGTTTTTCACTATGTTAACCTAGTAACTACACGATTATTTTCAGAAAAGATTTGAATAATTAAAAAATAAACGTCGAACGTCAGTTGTTCGCTTTACCCCATTATAAGAGAAAAAAATTCTGTTGAAAGTCAAAATTAAAAATGTTTGAAAGGGAACTGTAAGTATGAATTTCTTTTCTCTGATACGAAAAAATATTCAGTCTGCTTTCATAGTCATTGCAAAAAGACAAAAAGAATTCAATGAGCAGTGATGGACTCAAAACAAATGTAAATGTATATATGTAAAAGAAAAATGTCGTACACAATCAGTCAATTCGAATATTTTAAGAGACAATTACTAGAGAAAAAAATCCATTAATTCTAAAAAACTGTTGCCTAAAAATTACCGAAAAACTTCTTAGTCTTTAATTTTTAGATTTTTATTATTATAATATACCGTGTGTCTAGGTAAGTTGAAATTAATTTTAGGAAAAAAGTTATTCTTTATAAAATAAATTGATATCTGTATGTAACTTTCAATTCTGATCAACTTTGATAACAATTTTTGATATTGATAATAATAAAAAGCAAAATTTATATTTTTTGACGAACCTCGTATAGGATTGGATGTAATGGTATGTAAATACGTCAAAATTTTGAATTTTCATCATTTGTTTGCCAAATCAGAAGAAGAGAGAAAAACTGTTCGTTTGTACAAAATTTTAATCTGAACAATTCGATAAGGATGATGAATTTATTAAAATTGAATCGTTTTCTTTATTTGTTAAGGGCGCGGTCTTCCTGTGTATAAAATCCTATGCTGCAGACCAAAAGTTAAATCGACTGATTTCCGAATGTAATGGGATTTAAAATATAATTTTCAGACAAATTAAAGATAAAGGTCTAACTTAGGTAGTCTTACTATTCTAAATCGATAAATTTATTATTTTCTATGAAAACGACAGCTTCAAAATCATCCAATTTTTTTAACCTTAAAAGTGGCATTTAACAATCTATATATCCTCGATTCTGAAAAAATAAGAAAAATAAACATTAACTTGACCTAAGTTAGACCTTTATCAACAATGTGGTTTAATCAGAATACATCAAAATACTTTAATTTATGAAATCAGTCGATTTGAAATTTTGAAGTCATTTCAAATTAATTTGAAAGTTTGGTCAAACAATGGCGTCTAAAAATTCTTTACCCATAGGTATTCAGTATATCTATATATAATTATATATAGATCATATAGGTTTTAACACTGTAAGAAAGATGGTGCCCGAAGCAAATCAAATTTGCAATGGATGCCAACCTATCAGCTGAGATATTTAGCGGGGTGATACCATAATTAGCCCAGTTGTGAGAGACTTTGACCTCTCATAAAATGTGATATCGCTTTAAAAGGTGTAGAAAACGATAAAAAAATCTTTGCGGCTCTAAAGTGTATGCTAAATTCGAAAAACTAATAGCACAACCACGTGAAACAGCAAAAAATTTTACTATTATTTATATTTCAGATAACATTTGTTCACTTTAAATTTTATTTTAATGTAATATACTTAAATGTTTCTTTTCAAATTATATTGCTAATTTTATATTTTGTTTGTTAACTGTTTCATTTTATTCATTGAATTGTTTTCATTATTCTACAATAAATTATTGATATTTTGTAAACTATAAACGTCACTTATAGCAA
Source organism: Crepidodera aurea (assembly GCA_949320105.2). Classification (NCBI taxonomy): domain Eukaryota; kingdom Metazoa; phylum Arthropoda; class Insecta; order Coleoptera; family Chrysomelidae; genus Crepidodera; species Crepidodera aurea. The sequence goes on from OX439475.1 coordinate 44,496,351, forward strand.
ATTTTATCTCAAACTATAAAAATGCCATTTTTGGTTTTACTGTACAACTCAAGAAAATCAATAAACTCTGTAGATTTTTTTTATCTCTAATTTTTTCCAAAAATTCAATTTTTTCCCATTTCATCGTATTCCTATCTGTTATGGTTTAGAATATAGCAATGTTGGCACATAATAAAAGAAACATGCACTCAAAACACAAAAAGAACGCTGCAATTGTATTTATTGTCTTTGTAAATAAAGTAAAGTAAAGTTTTTGCTCTCCAAACATTTAAAAAACTTTAATCAGAAAGGAACATTCTAAGTACGCCGAATATAATAATATATCATGAATTTAAATTTTCGCAGGAACTCACAGCTGTTGTTGATAACAATTGATTTGGCAACGTCGAATCAGTGGTTAGGCAACGTTTTGTCTGAAAGTTGACGAGATTTTAGAGTATTTATAGATATATTTTTTATTACTCGAGGACGAGATGCTTTTTGCGCATGTCGTTTAACTGTCATAACGCGGGAATTTTTAAAAAGAATTCAAAATTAGTTGTGTATGTTATGCATTAGAATAAAAATATAGAAAGTATTTTAGGAAAGAATTAGGGAATATTATAAAGTAAAAGATAAGAATATATTCAAAATAACTGATATGTTGTATGACTTTCATAATAAATTAATTTTTACTTTTTAATAGTTAGTATGTGTCGGAATCATGATTTGTCTTTTTTAATCAGTTATAATAACTATTAAATTGTCAATGTGTCAAATTATTACTTTCCATGGAACTCTAATTTATCAAATTAAAAAAAATGTAATAATTTTGTGCATAGGCATAGAACTGTAAATTTTCACTTCTGTTTTGTTTTCAAAGATCAACTTCCTGTTGTCAAATTGGTTAAAAAAAGTTCTGATTTTGGTAGATGTCGATCAATATGTAATCTTTCATATTTTATATTCAAATTCATTAATCTGAAAATTATAGAGATATATTTATTTTCAAATTGTTTGGGACTTCTAAATATCTTTGAAATGTTCACCTAAATCGTAATTCATCGTTCGCGCGGTTAATTTTTCTTTCGTTTCTCACACTTCATAACGAAGAACAAAATCACTTTATACGGGGTAATTCATTGAGAAATGCGCATACAGAAAAGGTAGATGGAGAACACCGAGGTGCTTCTAAATAACCTATGGGTCTATCGTTCTTTATAACCAAGATACAGGGTGATTTATTAATTTTCCCCATTTTTTCAATTCATCATAACTTATGAACGACCCTATACGTTTTTGTAATATTTGGTTCGTATGTTCTTTGTCTACAGTGGTGTCGATTAACATATTCCAAGTCCGGCCTTAAAAAGTTAATGAGTAGGTTTCGAATCGAAACAATACCCAGTATATTAATATTTTAAAATTTTATTTGGAAAGAGCAGAAGAAAATAAGTAAGACTAAATATATTTGGTGCTTCCGCTTACAACTTTTTTACTTATTAACTTGACTCTAGATGTTTCGATAATGAGGTGGCACAAAAATAAAAAAAAAATTCTTCCCCAAATGGTACTTTTCTAGCTTTAATCCATAAAATCATCAACTATTTCTTATTCTCCTAATTTCTGGATCCCAACCTTATTGAAAAATCAAGAAAAAATATTATAATGTATATATTTATAAATTTATTTTAAAATTATTCATCTGTTTAAGAATTTATTAATAAACAAATTCATTGATAAAACATATAATTTTTGTTTTCTTCTGTGTTTTTAGTACAATGCTTTTTGTGATCATTGTAGGCCCTTTCACTATTTATTTTTTATTATCCGATCGCTGGATTATAGCGATTACTTAAACTATAATCGCGATATGCCGGTACGTTAGTAAGTAAGTTTTTTTGGTAGCAACAAAGGCGCCGCTTTAAAGCTGTTAAATTGGGGCAACTTTATGTATCACACGAACTATACGCGTATTGCATTTGCCTTAGCGACCCGAGTTAAATAACGCCGGCGCCGTCCGATTGTTCGCGAAATCTCTTTCGACATAACCTATTACTGTGATTTAATTGGAGATTTGGCATTTTTTAATTTTTTACAGTTTGTACTTTAGTTTTTGGTTTTTATAGTTAAGCATTTTGATAAAACTAAAAATACAAATAGAATTGCTATAATTTTAAAATTAATATTTCTTCAAAACACAAAAATATAAGTAGATCATAAAACGCACTTTTTATTATATAAAATCAAGGATCTCGGGTTTAAATAGTCTTCAAGAAAAGTTCGGTGAAGAAAAATTGCTAAAGCGGCTTACTCCTTTGATGCAATTGTCTAGGAGTCTAGGGCCACCGTGAGCTGAACCAAAGTTCAAACGATGCCTGCCCGCCTTGACTTAAAAAAACGATTCTTTGATCTACAAAGAAGCGCCGACGCAACTTGACACGTGTCGATTCTGGAATAGTTGTCATAGCTATACTTTGAACTTGAAACTTTGAAATGAGCAATAACATCACTCTGTATACATTTGAAAGGGGCATTTTATTTCGAAAATTTAATACCAATTATACCCTAGTAAAAAATTGTTTCCTACTTGTAAATATCTTTGACATGTTTACCTAAATCGTAATTCATCGTAATAAATAAATAAATAAATCGTTTGCGTGGTAAATTTTTCTTTCGTTTCTCATATACTTCATAACGAGGAACAAAATCACTTCATATAAATTACTGAAAAGAAAATGTTATTTTGATATTATCAATGCCCCAGTAACAAATTATTTTAATTTTAAGAATTAAAAGAAAGATTTTATGGATGAATAGTTTTCATTGAAAGGCTCTGTATAAATAATATATACCTACAAAGAAAATAAATGAATAATTATTTATCATTATGTTCTTTATTATTAGCTAACCACTTACAAAGAGCTATCGACCGAGGTCCTTCTGCCCATAAATGAATAATAAAAAGTTAAGATTATACATTTTGGTAATACTAAATATTGTTGTCCCCTTGTATTAAATATAGCAGACAATGAATTTCTCGAATGGTTTCTGTAATGAGAAAATTTCAAAGGAAGGTTTCTGTAACTACTTTGTTTAATTTAAGCATTTATCACGAGATACCAGCACCTCCCGGACAGCACCTTATTTGACATAATTTCGCTGACATTTGACGTACAAGACCGCGCCCTTAATGTAAAACGGAACTCAACAGTTCGTCACTTATCCGTCTCTGCAAGAAAGAAATAAAGGAATGAAAGTCGACCGACAGAATATTAAAAATTACCAGCGAGTCTGGCTTTTAAGACTCTGAGGCTTTAGAGACTTAATTGAACAAAAGCAAGTTTTATATAATGGAAAGCTCTTTGAATACCAAAGATTTGCTCTGGGAATGTGGATTTTGTCAAGAAGAATTAGGTTAGATTAAATTTTATTCTTATACTTAACGCTAAACTTAGTACCTTTTCAGTTTAGAATTGTTGCATTTCCTTGGTCAAAATCTCTCGTCTTTATATGGATGTAAGAGCTAAGTCAATTTTTTTTTATTTTTTTCGAATTTATACATACATTTGTCAATAAATTTGGGCTGGAGCTTCGCGAGATATGTGCCAATAACGGCATTTTTGGTGTTTTTCGAGTAGATTGCTTCACTATTTTTTAAATATCTCCGCCTCTAAGAGTCATGGAAAAATAAAAGAAAATTAAAATGACCTTGATGAAGTAGAGTATCGATCCGTATAGTAGGGTTTTTTTTTTCTTCAAAAAACGAATTCGCGCACATTTTTTTTACTGAATTGGCAATAAATAACCAAAGAATCCTCGAATTTTCTTAAAAATTGGAGAAAATATGTATTTTTATGTCGGGAAGACATGGAAAAAATTAAAAAAAATGTATTTGTCCAGCCAAAATTGGTATTTTTCGAAAAAAAATTGAATTGGCCGCCATTTTTGGAAAAACAATAGTAGAGAAAAAAATTTATCTTAAAAAGAAGGATTTTGTGTGTACTTTGTCTAAGAAAATCCAACATTTTATTTCTTTATTTAAATTGCCCAATTTAGGGAATAATAAAAAAAAAATCGATTTTCATTTTTTTATCTCGATATTTATGCTTGATTCTCTTAGAAAGACTATATTTCAGTCCAAAAAATGTTTAAAAAATTAAAAAATATATTTCAGGTTCTAAAGTAATATTTTTGTGAGGGAACGAATCAATATAAAAAATGAAAATCGAATTTTTTTTTATTATTCCCTAAATTGGGCTCTTTAAATAAAGAAATAAAATGTTGGATTTTCTTAGACAAAAGTACACACAAAATCCTTCTTTTTAAGATAAAAAAATTTTCTCTATTTTTTTTTTTTTCAAAAATGGCGGCGAATTCTATATTTTTCGAAAAATGCCGATTTTGGCGGACAAATACATTCTTTGGTTATTTATTGCCAATTCAGTAAAAAAAATAGTGTGTGCGAATTCGTTTTTTGAGGTTAGGATGCATTTTTAAAAAACCCTATTATAAGGAACGATACTCTACTCTACTTCATCACGGTCATTTTATTTTTTTTTATTTTTCCACGACTCTTAGAGCCGGAGATATTTAAAAAATAGTGAAGCAATCCACTCGAAAAATACCAAAAATGCCGTTTTTGGCACATATCTCGCGAAGCTCCAGCCCAAATTTATTGATAAATTTTTTACAAGCTTCTCTTTATGTATAAAATCAAAAAAATTAAAAAAAATTGACTTAGCTCTTACATCTATATAAAATTCTAATTTCACTCCACTATTGGTCAAAATCTCTTAATCAGGATTTTTTTTATTGACTTTTTTACAAATTTTAATTTTATAACTGAATTTTGAATTGAACTATGGGTATAGCTATTCACGAGTTTGATTTGATGCATCTCTATATGAGACAAAGAGAATCTTTTTTAATATATATAAAAATGGTTTCCTAAAATTTTATATCGATCTGTATAGCTAAGAAAAATGCTGGATCATCTCTCAAACTGTCAAAGAAACCAAAAATCCCATATCATTTATCACTGAAACTATCATAGAAGTTGGTTGGGCTAGGTCCTAATGGTCGAATGAACGGTTTTTTTTTCTTAGGGTCTGACACCGAATAAAAATCATCTCTGCTCAGCATAAACGCACGTACTTTTTTCTAAAGGGCGTTACACCGAAGGCATTTCGAATAATACTTGTCCTGGTAATTGTAATATATTTTTAAACAATAAACTATAATGTATAATTAATTTTTTAATTTACTTTCGTAGACCAATTGTAAATATTTAGACGCCTATGAAATTATCCAGTCATTATTAAGTAGGGATTTTTGTTGTTTTACAAAAATTGCGTCTCTTGGGAAATAATATTAAATATCTAATATAATATACATTTATTTTTAATTTAAATTGAAATTATCAAAATGTCAAAAAATAAATTCATTATTTTCTTATAAATAATTCTCTCTAACCTCAGCTGGATACGTCCTTGCTGACCTGTACCTATCAAACTAAGGTAACTTTTCTTGGAACTCAACTACCTGTGAAAGAATTTTTTGATATACCTTCTTAGGATTGCCGATTCTTTTAATCCTTTATAAAAGCAGTGTCGTGGTGTGAAGTTTGATATTAGATAATTTTCTCCTAGGTCTAGGTAGTAGGGCTGGTTAAATACCGTTAATATTTTAGGCCCACAGACATTGTAATAGATGTGTATCCATACTGGGGGTGTGCGTTTAATTGGTTTTGTATAAATGGGCTGCTAAATCTACAAATTTTTGAATACATGTCATCCATCTTTTATAAAATTATTCAAATTATATAATAATCAGATTCGACAAATTACATTATTTCAATTTTAATTATGCCAAACGTTAATTATCAAATAATAGCCGATGTGTATTTGTAACAATTAAACATAAGCATTTAGACCCCCAATACTAATTTCGAGAACTGATGAATATTAATGAGTATTTGTTAATAATTATAAAAAATAACATTTACATACGTTATACAGGAAGTCATTTTCAACGACTATCTATTGTTTTATTACTTCAACGTATACACATCGTAGCATAAATTGTTCAAACGTGAATGATTGCACGTTTTGGTTCTGCATACGAAAATCGGATAAAACCTTATTGTATATCTAAGATTCTAAAATGTATACTGCTGCACGAAATGTTTCTTAAAAAGTATATGAACTTCTGATGTTATTTATGTACTATAATTTCTTGATACGCACTTAATAACCTCCAGCGTTTTTCTCCATGCACCCAAATGTCTTTTTTGTATACTATAATAAAATTATTACCACCCTATATATATATAAACAAAGTTTGGGTTCCAACACGCGTCTGGGCCGGTGTAATTCAAGATCTGTGGGGGCAAGTAGTCGTTATTTTAGGCTCTGATTCGGTGCAAACCTTTTCGCCAGTCAAAATCATAACCTCCTTAATGCATCCTGTAGCATTTTAGTGACCCGGATTGGTCAAAATTCAAAAAAGTTACCGCTGGTCAAATATTAATCAGTGCAAGAGGCTATAGGATAGAATGGATGAGGCTGATGGCACAGAAATTTAAAATAAAACATTGTACTGAGCTGTATAAATTGGTATGCCAGTAATATTTTTTGTTGTTATTAATTCGTTTGAATATAATCTACGTAATCATATTATGGAGATTACAAAAGTCATTATTCAGACTAATATTTGAACAATTTATCTCGTGTGTGGTACGTTATCTGTTTGTTTTCTAACAATATTTTTTGTTTTTGTTATAGGTAAGCAACAGAAATATCTATACTATTGTTAGCTTAAAAGGTGAATTTTTTAGGTATTTCAAATTCAAATGTTTAATCGAATATTTTCGAGTGTTCCTAACAATTCAATGGGCAAAAATATTAATTGATTTACGGTTTTATAATAATATTTTTTTTCAACCGTATCAAAATATGAATATTATATATCATATATATTTATTGAGAAGAAATCTATTATATCGCGCGTAAAAATTTCTGAATTTTGTACTCCACATACAATAATGAAAGTTCATTTAATTTACATTGTCAAAGTGTCTCCATCTACCGCATTCCAGTGTAAACACATTGACCTACCCATCGAGTTGCCTTATGCCGGTAACTTCATTGTTTGACAGTTTAACCTAACTTAACCTTATTAGTAAAATGCATAGTTGTAATCAATCAGTCTCTACTTCTTTTAACAATTTTATTATAAAATCGATGAAAATTTAGCTACAAATATAGAGTTCTTTAAGCTTCATAAATAAGATAAAATACCAGTAAATGTTAATTTTTTGTCGGAATTGTGCTAAAATTTGCTGACAACCTGTACACGAAGCAAATTCTCACAATTCCAGAACAGATGAAATAAACTGTGCGAAAATCTAAAGATAACCGACAGAGAGTTGAATAGAACCATAAATTTAGTCATAAACCATAACGTTTGCCGTAAGACGTAGGTCGTAATTTCGTGCGCTAGCTGCGAAAATTCTGCATCGATAGTTATCTGTCCGGTTGCCGGTTTTATAGCCACCGCTAATATATTGAACACGTAGAATTAGTGCGAAGTTTACGTCTTGGCGTTAAATTTTGATTAGTAACTTTTAAAACGATATCACGTCTTGTACAAAGTGATCCCTGAAGCCATACGTTTCTCAAAAAAAATATTAAACAATTACATTTTTTTTGTTTCTATAAAATAATTTTGACCCAAATAATTTTTTGTGTATCTATTTTTTTGTACCTGTTCTTCTCGGGGACGTATTTAGGTACATATATAGGTTTTTATATAAACATTTATTTTGTTAGATTCTTCTAAAAATACCGACCCGATAATCCCGCTACAAAAGAAATTAAACGTTAAAAGAAAGTCTGTAAGTTGATTAAAAATTCCCATAAAATTTAAATTTAAAATTAGTCTACTGTATCCAGGAAAAACTTCCTATCTACCACACTCTTTGTACCTTATTTATGTAAGTGCTGAAAACTCGCATTTGTATATTTGTCTACCGCTATGTAAGACCGCATGAGAATTTATAAAAGAAGCCAGGCAGGACGTGAAAATCAGTAGCTGCTCGTCAAAATAAGCTATTGGATCACGCTGAACTCAATAAAACAATTTAAAAAATCTCCTCATTGAATAGTTTAAAAAAATTAAAAATGGTGGGATTACTGTAATATATCAACATCAGTTTGAATTTTAAAATGTAATACGTGTTGCTTATTTTCAGTAGAACTTATTAACTGCATTCTAAAAGTTTGTATCCTTGAATTTTTACCAGGTAAGCAATAGACACTGAGCTTATAAAGTACAACATGAAAAAATCCATTAACAGGTTCTACTAGTAATATTAATATTTTAGCATACCCCTCGTAAGCAAATACTACCCTGAAAGGTCTAGGGAATCCAATGCCAAATCTCAGGATCTCTATTGATTTAGAGAGGGCTTCAGGGTCGAGATTACATTTTTAAGAGCTTATTTTCAACTTCAGCAGAAATGCTCGTAAAGAGACAAATGTTCATTTATCTCATCGTTTGTCTGATTATTTTCGAATGCTCTCGTTGAAATTGAAATGTCTTATATACTATTATTTCTAGTGTATTTGGCTTTGGAATTCGTCACTTTGGACTTTAAGGTTATAAAAAGACTTTAGTGTAATAAAACTAATTATTTATCAATTGAGACAAGTGGGTCTAAATCAGAACTGTAAGGTACATCAAAACAGCATTTCACTTTTCAAGAGTTGAACACTCCATTTATGATTATTTGCTTTCTGCCACTATTTCTGTCTCGTCTTATGACCCACCACTGGTGAAAATTAGTTTTCATCAAAGTTATTGATACTTAATAATAATGTTTTAAGTTCCAAGAATAATATTGAAATATTTTGATATGTCTCAAGAAATATAAACAAGTATATTTTTAGTTGAAAATGTTTGGCTTGGAGATTGCCAAATATCCGAATCGTATAAACTGCAAAGAAAGAAATAATGAAAAACTCGAAATTTCAATTTAGTCGTAACTTTTCAAATTTTATTGGTTTAAAATTGATGTATGTCTCGTAATTTTCCCGATGTAAATATTTATAAAAAATGTATTTCTCTCAGAAAAATATTATAAAATTAAATCTTAAAGGTCAGTGGATATACTCTTAGTGGTAATCTATATAAATAATAATCAATTGCCGAATGCATGCAATTATTCATTTTCTTGTTGCGTTTGTAATTATCAAGACAAGGTTTGTGTGAAAGAAAATGTTTGAAAAAATGTACTAAAAAGTGAAAAATTTGGGTTAAAAAATTTCCATATACTTATACAGACAGAAGACAGTAGGGAGATCTTCAAAAATACTGACAATTGACAGATTGACGTTTAGTTCTTCAGTTTCTTACATTGTTTTACCTATTACAACCAAAAAAATATTAATTTGCTCTTTTGGTTGGTTTGTGAAAAAGTAGTAAAAAGTTGTAGAACGTTATATTATACCTGCTATTTTTAAAAATACCAGCAATAGTAGTTTATATAACTCAGTGTGTTATCTATCACTCGATTTCCTTCAGTATTGGTTTATTTCATTGTTAAGAAAATGCCACTTCCAGTAAGGCGTCAAAATATCGGTATTCAACAAATTTGCTAATAAGGTTAAGTTAGGTTAAACTAAAGGTATAAGGCGACTCGATGGAGGCATAAGGCGACTCAATGGGTAAGTCTGTGTTTACACTGGAATGCGATAGATGACAATGTAAATTAAATGCACTTTCATTGTTGTACATGGAGCATAAAATTCCGAAATGTATATGATATACAGTGTGTCCAATTAAGTCGGCACCATATGGAAAACTTTTTTATTATTTGTTTTAGGAAAAAAATTTATTCTTGATAAAAAGTTGTGCATGGTCTAAAACCTAAAATGCAACCATCAGATATCAATTTTTTTTAGTCGTATAAGAGGTTTGTCAAAAAATATGAATTTTGCTCAAGAGAAAAGTACCTTTATTTTTGAAGTATGAAAAAAAGTTATTAAAAAAAATTGTTTATAATGACATTTTACGTCAACATACCAATTTTTAACAAGATATTCAGACTTTAACAAAATTTTCATTTTTAATATGTTTTGATACACCCCCGTAACTGACAATTTTGAATTCATTAAAAAATTTAAGAATGTTCACGGGGACCTTACAACCCATACTAGACTTCCGTTTATAAGCAAAAAGTTAGCCCGGATTAAAATTTTTTGATGTTCCTTATATCCCACTAAATATTTTGCAAATTTGATTCCTGCTTATTGATTATTAATGTGATGCAGAACTTTTTATGAAGAATAAATTTTTTTGAAAAATCAATAAAGGAAATTTTACAAAAATTAGTATGTAATTCTTGCTTTTTCGACTCTTTTAAGCTTTTTCAATGAATTCAAAATTGTCAGTTAAGGGGGTATATCAAAAAATGTTAAAAATGAAAATTTTCTTAAAGTTGGAACATCTTCTTCAAAATCGGTATGTTGACGTAAAATGTCATTAGAAATAAATTTTTTTAATAACTTTTTTTTCATATTTCAAAAATAAAGGTACTTTACTCTTGAGCAAAATTCATATTTTTTGACAAACCTCGTATACGACTGTAAAAATCTGATATCTGATAGTTGCATTTTACACTGTATAATATTCATATTTTTGATATGCTTGAAAAAAAAATCACATATTGGATGGCGCTGACTGGCACAACGACACAGAACTTTTAAACAGTTTTTAATTTTAATTCTACCGCAGTCCCGTATATTTTCGTTTCATTAGTGGTCTGTCAACAATCACTTTTCAAATAAAACACGCATTCGTAGGAACGAAACATTGCAGTGACCTTTTTAACAATTAAATCAATTCTTTTGGTTTTCGTTTTACCTTTTGTCGAGCAAAAGATTTATTCGATGGTCTGTTGTTACGTGCTATCCTTCAATCATTTATAGTCCAGTAAATTAACGCCACAAAAACCCCAAACCTGGGCATCAAGTCTGTCCGTCAAATTTTTTTTTTAATTTTCAGGTATTCATAGGTACATTTACCTCCGAAAATCTCATTTACGTGGAATTTGTGGAAGGGTGTGAAAATGGCTCTAGAGTTCCCTAAAATCCGTCTTTCGGCGATATCTGCCAAAATATGACCCTTAGAGCATTTTTGTTTAGACAAACCTATGATTTTTTTCGCTAGTGTCATATTTTCGGAAATATCGGCGAAAATAGGCGAAAAAAAACACATTTTTGAGACCAATAGGCCATTTTCCCGCCCTTCCACAAATTTCAGACAGATGAGATTTTCTGGAGTGAATGTACCCATGAATACCTGCAAATTGGTGCCGGACAGACCTGATGCCCGGGTTGGCACCTTCGTTTATTGGACTATTATTGCTGTTAATATACGAATTTGTATTTATAAGTGCACTGTCTGTATTTTTTGACGTATTTTTCTTATGTTTATCGGTATCGTTAAAGTCATGGATTATCTGGTTCTTCTAGTGAATTTTTCTTTTCATTAAAGGATTATATTTTTCCTTCCAGTGCAATTTTGTCCTTCAAAAGTGTTATTATTAATATAAGCGATACCACGCGTTATTTTTATCGTTAAACGGGAGCATACCAGATAGAAAAACGGACGGAAGCGTCCCCATTTGTTGCTTGGCGGGAAATCAGATGGTCTCATTGTTAAAATATTTACAATTTACAAGTAAATACTATAAAAGTGTTAATTATTTATTTTGGTTTTCTGGAACACAGTTCTTTTTCATTCTCGCTTCATTTATGACACCGTAATATAGCGGGAAGTATTTTTAGATGAATTTGTAAACTAAGTTTGTTTACATGTAAGACTCCTCGGTCGTCGGCACGGATTATTAAAATTAAGAACGTACTTCATGAGTTGTAAACTTCAAATCGATATCCTATACGACATTTTTGAATAGATAACTTATAGTCCCTATTATTCGGTTAATATAGTACTATCAATACCACATTGGACAAATGTGAGGTCTGTGTCATTTGACTACTGTAGTATTTATATTTGGCAACGCCGCGGAAAAATCAAAAAAGACAGAAGCATGCTTTCAGTAACTTTGTTTCACGCTTAAAGCTATCGCGCATTCTGAAAATGGATGTAAGAACTAAGTCAAATTTTTTAATTTTTCCGATTTTATACATAAAGAAAAGCTTGTAAAAAAATTTCAATAAAGGGCTGGAGCTTCGCGAGATATGTGCCAAAAACGGCATTTTTGGTATGTTTCGGGTGGATTGCTTCACTATTTTTTAAATATCTCCGGCTCTAAGAGTGGAAAAATAAAAAAAATTAAAATGATCGTGTTGAAGTAGAGTATCGATCCGTATAGTAGAGTTTTTTTTAAATGTATCCTAACCTCAAAAAACGAATTCGCGCACATTATTTTTTTTTACTGAATTAGCAATAAATAACCAAAGAATCCTCGAATTTTCTTAAAAATTGGAGAAAATATGTATTTTTATGTCGGGAAGAGATGGTAAAAATTAAAAAAAAAAATGTATTTGTCCAGCCAAAATCGGCATTTTTCGAACAAAAAATTAAATTGGCCGCAATTTTTGGAAAAACGATATTAGAGAAAAAATGTTTTTCTTAAAAAGAAGGATTTTGTGTGTACTTTTGTCTAAGAAAATCCAACATTTTATTTCTTTATTTAAAGTGCCCAATTTAGGGAATAATAAAAAAATTAAAATTCGATTTTCATTTTTTTTCAATTTTTTTATCGCCATATTTATGCGCGATTCTCTTAGAAAAACTGTATTTCAGTCCAAAAAATGTTTAAAAAAATAAAAAAAATACCCACAGGTTCTAAAGTAAGATTTTTGTGAGTGAACGAATCAATATATAAATCAATATAAAAAATGAAAATCGAATTTTTTTATTATTCCCTAAATTGGGCACTTTAAATAAAGAAATAAAATGTTGGATTTTCTTAGACAAAAGAACACACAAAATCCTTCTTTTTAAGATAAAAAATTTTTCTCTGCTATTGTTTTTCCAAAAATGGCGGCCAATTCATTTTTTTTTTTTTTTTTTCGAAAAAAATCCGATTTTTATGGACAAATACATTTTTTTGGTTTAATTTTTACCATGTCTTCCCGACATAAAAATACATATTTTCTCCAATTTTTAAGAAAATTCGAGGATTCTCTGGTTATTTATTGCTAATTCAGTAAAAAAAAATGTGCGCGAATTCGTTTTTTGAGGTTAGTGAAGCAATCCACTCGAAAAATACCAAAAATTCTGTTTTTGGTACATACTTATCTAGCGAAGCTCCAGCCCAAATGTATTGAAAATTTTTTTACAAGCTTCTCTTTATGCATAAATTCGAAAAAATTAAAAAAATTTGACTCTTACATCCATATAAAATTCTAATTTCACCACTCCACTACTAATATGCAAGCCGTGAATGGAACGAAGAAGAAGAAGCTATCGCGTCTGAAAGATGCTTTAGTTATGCGCATTTTATAAGATATATTACGTCACCATTACATCCAACATAGCGGATGATACACACAAATGACAAACGAATTTTTTTAATTATCAAACGAAAGGGATTGACGGGTAGATCCAAAAAAATATATTATTTATGAAGAGTGAAATGAAATATACATTTTTAAAACACCCCTAGCGCCGTTCCTGTTTAGTATTCAAGTAAATAGTGGGAAAGTTCATGTTTTTGCGACATACAATGTTAAATGTTACAGTATAATTTAATTATAAAAAGGCATTTTTTTATATCCAGACCACCCACATTTTTGCTTGGCAAACTTGATAACATAATACCAGTTGTCGATTTTTATAAAACAAGCAAAAGTTTAGTCGTTATGAAAAAAAATGTTCGTCAACCTGGCTTTTGGTAAATTTGGGTAAATATCAAATTACATCATTTATTTTACAGCAGGTAGGTGAACAGGTATTGTACCGGGGTATTTTCGAAAGTAAATATTAGTTTGGCCTATTTTTAGAAAATCGTCTGGCAATTTTGAATTTTAGGTGCATCAAGGGTAGGAATATGACGGCATATTTCATAAGCGTACTTGATTTTGTAAATAAATATTTTTTCTACATAGTTCTGGGTCGTTATAACAGTAATTTATTTTAGGAAACGATGAAAAGCTGCATATATATAGTCTTGTGATAAATTTTATTTCGTATTAGATGCACAACGTTGCCAAATGTTTGACGTTTCGACTCTTAGTCTAAAGTCGTTTTCAAAAAAGTGACAATTACAAAAAATATATTTAATTTACTATAGAAATAGATCACTGGACAAGATATGAAAACGACTAAGAGTCAAAACGTTATATTAACATTTTAATATAAAAAAGTGGTTTTAATGGATTTTTAGACCGGACTACTGTAAATTATCGTGGCAGTCAACGTGTTAAGCAAAAATTAATACATTTCACTCCTGAATATACAGTTAAATCGCCCTGTATACGCTTTATCCTTAACAACATTCCATATACTCCTTTTCTCTAGATGGTCGAACCGTAATCAAAATTGGTATGATTTCGCTTGAGTACCATCGTAATCAGATTGTTGAATTTACACTTTCACAGACATCTATCAAAGGATAACGAGAAAATTGAACAAATAAAGAAACTAGCCTAAAGAAAAATCATAAAAAACGAAATTATTATCAAACTTATTTTAATCCAAGTTTACAACAAAAACCATTACAAACTAATTAATCGGCAATCCCATAATTATTATATAAACAGAATTATTTACCAACTAGGTGAAAATAAGGTCAGTTTGTAACTGTCGATCTCATTGTTTTTTCCCAACCGTCCTAACATACCAGTATGAGTCGTTAGCTCTATACTTGCATTCTGGCGCTAAAAATTTAAGCGCCAAAAACAAAAAACGATGTTATATCGATTTAATAATATGAAAATTCAAATGAGTTGGTTGTTGGTCAGTCAGCTAGATATCTCACCCTTTATAGTCTGGGACCCCAAGATGCTATTATATTTACTAAAGAAACTAGTTTCAGGAATTCAATTTATAAGGTTGCATAGCTATTATACTAATTTAATCACGGCGGATATTATTTTGAAATTTTTGGTTCATAAAAAAAACAAGCCTCATTTTTTATATTATCATTCTTTTTGGTAAAATGTTACAAACGTTCACAAAAATCGACTGAAATATCCGTTAAAGAAACGTCAAAAATTGAGACTTGCCAAGTTGTCAGTCAATACAAAAAAGACTTCTTTAATTGGAACACAAGTTTGTGAAAGACGTGAAAAGATTGACATCTATTAAAATTACATTCCTTATTTTCGCTCATGAAGCACTGAATATGACATTTTGTTCTCAAACTGCATTGTCGAATTGATAGTACAACTAGGGCGAGGTAAGAATTACATTTGGCCTCGCACTATTACCTGTTAGAAAAACCAAAAAGGGGTGCTGCATGCCCAACAGCGCGCTAGAAAAAGAGAGGTTATATCAAGATATTACTCCCTCCCCTGCTGGAGTAGATTTTTTGAAACATCTGCCTCTGCGCGGCATGCAGAGACCGAGTGAGTCAGTTTTCAGACTATTCAGTTATGCAGAGTCTGTTTATGTGAACGTATCTCACACCGAAAGTCTAAACGAACAAAGGCGTTTTAGTGCGCGTCTAGAACAACAAAAAGAACAAAGTGTTTTTATGAATCAAATGTTTTGTGGGTTTCGCCTCGTAATTCTCATAAGTGTTTTTTAAGTTTTGTTCGTTTTTGTTTTGTTGGAGCCTTTTTTCAAATTAAAATAAATGTAAGTACTTGTACGCGAGAAAAATTCCTAAATTTCTAGTGATTCATGGTGTGCAACAAAGGATTTACACTGAATGCGTAGTGGTGGATGAGAGAAAAAGTAAATACTTTTTTTTAATATTTTCTTGTATAGTACAACATTGTTTCTTTGTTTTACCGGCTAACAAGTTGACCTTGAAAGAGTAAAGTTGAATAACATTTACAATAACTGGATATACGTTTTAAGCAATGTTATTGTTCGTTATTCTAACCTCACATTCTTACCGGTATAAATTTTTCCATTGGCAACGTGCTCATTTGATTTTTTTCATATTCGTATACTTATTGTAAACACAAGTACCTATAAAATGTATATGATAAGTATACAAACTCGAATTTCAAATCTGGAATAACATGTGCTCGGCGAGATTGTCTTTAGACAATTTTTTCTTATTTTAACCAGAACTAGATACTTCGAAATCTTAAGTATTAAATAGGTACCTAAATGTATATTGAGTAGGTAGGTAATCTAATTAAAGTACATTTAACAATGTTTCTCGTGAGTTTACTTTTGTTTTCTTGCATTTTAGTCATGTAGTTAGGTAGGTAGGTATATTGGTATCTAAAAAGGAAAGTATGAATCTTCTGATTTAATCGGTAAATTTAGGTACATTTTTATGTGCCAGCTGTACTGAAATAAATGTATAATTATTATTTTTCTCAGTACATTCTCCAAATCCATAAAGTGATTCCTGTTGAAGGACCATTTCAGTTTTTGTAGAGAATGTTTAATCGATCTAATTCTTTGAACTTTCCTGATAGCATCAAAATATATATGGGATCTTCAACCATAAAAACTACAGGATAAAATAGGGTTTGTGAATTATTATATAAAAATCTTTAAAACAAAAGGTTCCATATTCGTAACCACTGCTAATTAGTTTCAGATTTTGTACTAAAAATAGTTTCAAATGAATTAGAATTTAAGAAATATTAAGAGAATAAGTTGTTTTTTATCTTAATAAATAAATTTCAGTTTAAATATTCATGAATTGGGAAAAATTTTAAAAACTGTAAAGTCAATCAAACATTACATATAATGGCACATTCTAATATAAGTACTAAAATAAATAAGGAAATAATGGCAAGCTGATGAACATATTTTCAGGATTCACTAAGAGTACTAGGAACGATTGAAAAGGGAAACGTAGAAAAAGAAAATAATAAAATAGTACATGAAGTCAGGGAAGATAAATAGAATTAAAAAATAGTAACATAACAGCTGAAATGATAAGGAATCTTGGAAACGAATGGACTAATAAATTACAGAACTTCTATCTATCACTATAAATGAAATAATGCAAGAACGACTTAAAAACATATTAATCATTTAAAGCCCTTAAAAAGGTCTCCAGAGACAAATCATGGAACAGTTTATTTAGAAGAGGAGCCAATAAGGTTATAATAATAATATCTTATTAATATAATGCGGGTTAACGAATCAATTATTATTATTTAAAATATTATTTGACGGTTGGATTATTTTGTTGAAATATTTATATTTTAATCAAATTTATTTTAATAATACTTCCTTAAGATTCATAGTTTAATCGCCAATGATAATTAAACGTGTTTTTTTTTATTTTCAATAATACAGATAATCTCAATTTGCAAGTTCAACGACTTTTTATAAATCTTTTAATAAATTTTATTTTTGCGTTTTCAATTAAGTATGTAGATAACATTGATTTCCAAAAATAATATATACGAATTACTCATACCAGTATAATAAATAATTATTTAAATTTTGACCTTGTATAAGTTGCTCATATGTGTCTGCTGGGTTGAAATACTTTTTTAATTCAAACTTAAACTGCTTACTTTGGTCTGACGAATAGTCAGACCTATTTAACCATAATTTTTTATCAAAGATAAAACCACGAGTCCTCCAAATTTAATCTATAAAATTTGAGAGTATGAGTGGTATTTTGAAAGATTATTTTTTGAATAATTTTGTATTAAAAACAAAGAAAGACTTTACACACAAATGTTCAATATTTTCTTTACCAATTTCGCCTCCAATTTTTAAATTGAAAAGTCAAATATTGAGCTGGTATATATTTAAATACAGGGCCACCAAGGCAAGGGCGATTGCGTTGGGTTAATTTGTTCAGACTGACATTTGTCAGTTTTAATGTAATGTTCAGGACGTATTATAAAACTGTTATTGTATTGATTATGTGTGTTAAAGCGATTTGAAATAAACAAATAAACAGGTTAGTTTACAAATACATTTTGAAATTTGGTTATTAACATAGATTTGCTATACATTTTAGTATAATAATTGATAATACTAAATAAAAGTTGTTAAATGTTTATATTTGACATTTCAAAAAAGGTAAACTGTTTAGGTAAATGATGATGGCTTCAGAAAATCAAAATATCGTTATTAATACTAATTTTTTTCTACATACAGTTGTCCTCCTAAGTTCGTAGTATATGGGAAACTTTTTTATTTTTTATTCTTCAAAATCCATTGAACTCTATTTTCTACAATAT
Source organism: Crepidodera aurea (assembly GCA_949320105.2). Lineage (NCBI taxonomy): Eukaryota > Metazoa > Arthropoda > Insecta > Coleoptera > Chrysomelidae > Crepidodera > Crepidodera aurea. The sequence goes on from OX439475.1 coordinate 44,514,701, forward strand.
ATAATTGTTTATTATTGTCAATTAGAAAATTACGTTGACCTAAGAGATCAGGTTATATAGGAAATAAAAGATATTTTCCAATTTGGATGGTTTTTACCTACGCGGAAATCAAAGCATGCTAGGTATACAGTTATAACCAGCAATAGAATGAACGTTAACCTCTGGTGCGCCATGAATAGATCAGGAATTTCAATTTAATTTGACAATAGGTCGTTTTCACATTTAATAACATTAGTTATATCGGCTTCCATAAAAGTTAATCTTGATGTTATGATTGTTTTTGAATTGTTCAAGTCTTAACTGTAAAACATAGTAGTAGGGGACGTTTTCTTTTGTTTTTTTTATGGGCAGCTCGTTAGTTTAAGATTGGAAGTAATAAAATACAGCTCTTAATACAGACAAATTAATTTAAGTGGCCGTGGATATCATGGAATTTTATTTATAGTTAAAATTTACATCTTATTATTCATCAAATTATATTTGAAATTTGAACCTACATTAATTATCCATTTTTAATTTTTTATTATTATAGCTCTAATCCAATTCACAGGGTGTTAATAAATACGCGTTACAGATGTTTAGGGCACTTGCAAAAATAGAGTGAGAAGTTTCGTTTTGTAAAAAATCTTGTGTAAAAATTTAAAACCGTAATATTTTTTACTTTTTTACGCTTCTGAAGAACTTAGATAATTAAAATTCTATTTTTTAAATCCAGTTTAAATGACAGAAAACAAAGAAAAGCACCTGCGAACTTTTGTTTAAGTATAATTTGCTGATGTCAGAAATTTAAACATTTTAAGAAAATACTTAATTAAACAATGATTCCGAACGGAGAAAATGTGAATACCCGCTCCAGGAAGTCGATTTATCGGAGTATTACAATATTTCGGTTTTATCAGTATAATGAGTTTCCGAGAATGTTTGATATTGTTGACATAATTTCGCGAAATGCGACTCTACGTTCATTATGAAAGCCCCTACAATGAATTATGTTGATTCCTTTGTCTCCATGCCTTCGTCGAAAAGCTGTTTTTGGTATTCACATACTACGTATACTTTTCGCAGTCTTAATTGACAAAAAAATTTGTTTTTTTGTTTTGCTAGTCCTAAGTCTGGAAAAAGTGTGAACAACCATGATAAGAACTATTCGAGGTCGTCTCAAATATCTTGAATCGTATAAAACAAACTTAAAATTTGGCAGATGTAATTGTTAAGATCTCAACCAAAGCACATCTTACATACTTCAATAACGAAGCTACAAATTAAATTCGGGTATGTTTATATTTTTAAATAAGCAAGATGTTAACAAAAACAAAAAAATGTCATAAGTGTTAATATAAACACGTGAAAACCGGCGCGCTTAAATATTTGACCGGTCGCGGTCTAGCGAAATTAAGTGGTTTTGAACTTAAAACAGTTTTTCTATTGACGTAGTCTCAAATGAAAAGTTATTTTTACACATAGAATGTTTTTTATTTTGTAACATCTCGGTAATATGTTTTCCTTTCTTAAAAATTGAAAAGATTATTTTCTCTATCAGTGACGTAGTTTTTTATTTATTTTTTAGTTTTATAAAGGTTGTTGCTGTTTGTTTGTTTATAAGTCTAGAATAATAGTATTTTTGTTCTCTATATTTGATTACCACTTTCATTCCATCTTATCGCTTTAGTGGGAAATATTTTTCATTTTTCGAGGACGTATTAATAAATTCAACGCCTAATATAGAAAACTTTACTATATTTTGAAACAAATTTTTATTTACTCAACACAATCGGGTACCGTTTAACTTTCAACACTCAATCAAAACCAACTTCATCATATTTTGGAAATCTTCTCCCGACATTTCTTAGCTTATGTGTTTCCTAATTTGTTCTAGGAAAATTTCAAGCAAAAAAAATAAATAGTTGTATAGATTGTTAAGGACAAATGAAATAAAATGCATGAACAATTTCTTCCATTACATAAAAACTAGATTTATTTATTTTTTCTTACTTTTTTTATTAAAAAGTAATTTATGATCAATTCCCACGCCTTCCATAATGATTTATATCTGTACCAACGTATATAATACAATCTGAAGGTCATACATCCATACATATCTTTATAAAGCTATATAATTCAATTTCATATCATCGAGGATATTACTTTTTGTAACAGTCACTTTTATCTGTATACACAAAATAGGTTCAAAAACCTAGTATCAACAAACAAGCATTTCAGATGCGCACTTTAATATTCAGTAATTAAATAACGTTATAGAGATAAATGGCGGGAAAAAAAACTAGAAAACAACAGAAATATTTGTAAAAAGTGGAATTTGGTACTATATATTTCAAGGTATATCTGATCTTTAATGCAGTTAAAGTGCATGGAAAACCTTGTAACGTCTATAACTTCAAATAGTTGAGAAAAAAACTAAATTAATCAACTATAAGTAAACAAATAAAATTTACTCGTTGAACAAACTACTATAAAAAAAATATGACTTAAGATACGATGATTGTTTGCGGCAACTAACATTTATTAGCAATTATTATAATCAAAATCTTGTTCTGTTGTCCACACATTAAAATGTATCTCTCGCGTCAATGTACTCTTAAAACCTTCAACTGGTATTGTTAGCCAAAAAACGCGTTTCTATTAAATTATAGGAATGGAAAATCCCACGCGAAATCCGATATAAGCCTTTGTAATGAAGAAAAAAAAAGTGAGATGATGCTATATTGAAACCACAAATTTGTTGCTGATCGGAAAACTATGATTAACACGTCGTCTTACATGAGCAATGTGAGCACTCGTATACACGCGATCAACAAAGCGGAATTATTAATTATTTCGGCAACTCGATATTTTTCGTACTTTCGGGACTAAATCGTCTATTTCTGATGTTTACCCCTCATGATTTTCTTAATTATTTCAATCCTTCAGTGTCGAAAATACGCTTTTCGGCGACGTAATTTTAACCCCTCTTGATATTAGCAATTTGTGAGAAAATGTTTAAGTGTTCTGTGGTTGTTTGAAGAAGAAAAAATCCAACTAATATTAATCTTCAGACATTTTCCCTCCCTTAATCTTAGTGGAGATTTTTCTCCGCAAAATATTCCACCACGGTATCCTCTTTTGCTTCTAACTTCGATTTGTAACATTGTCGTCTTCCTTCTTGGATGTTCTTCCTTTCCCTGATTATGTTCAAACCACGTTTGTCTGCCCTTTTTAATTATCATTTATCGAGTAAAAAACAATGTAGATTAGCCCATACGTTAGTCTAAGCAGTCAAAAGCATTTTGAAAAGGCGATAAAAAATTAAAATTGCAGTTCTTTGTTTATATTAAAACATCTTTTAAAGCCTCAGGTAGATTTGGGATTTTAAGGTCTATCTAGCCACTGCCACGCCAGGCTAACATTTCTAGCAAAACTATAGACGAACCAACGAAACATTATTTTGGTGTATATTGCCATTCGATTAAATGAAACCGTAGAAACCATAGCGAGATGACTCTTCCAAAAAATGGTTACGTAAAACTTATTTCTATATTAATCTGGTAGAAATATATTCGAGGTCATTTTTTTAAACCGAATAAAATTATTTTTAATTGCAACAACATTTACAGTAGATGCCCAATCAAGTCAAAAATATCACTGTTTTTTTTCAAGTTCAGAAATCAGAAACAGCTTCAATTTAATTTAATTTATTCCACTTCTGATTGGTCGACACGTTGACGATAACCTAGCCGCCATTTTTTATCCAATATGAAGGAAACGCCGTAAGATATAAGTTTTAGACATTTTTATTCAATTTTAATCTCGGATATGAAAAATAGAGAGAATTTAAACCAAATTAAATATTAACTATCAGCTGAATAATAATGAAATTTTTGTATTTGACGCTCAATCTTGACTAATAGAGTATAAGTGTAAATATTTTGTTATTTTTTCCGGAATAACATTGATTGTTCTAATCGCGTTTCAATAGTAAAATGTAATCTTGCTAACAACTTTATCTTATCTTGATAATCAACAAAAATCGATTTGTTGATATGAATATTGCTTTACTCGCAATAAAAAAAATCTATATTGCTAAATTAATGGGTCTATTAAACATCTAATTATTTTTATCGTCATTTGTTATCAAAATTAACTGCCATATGGTAAATTTTATATTAATTATGGGTATTATGAGTTGTACCCCAACTTTAGCTAATTTTGACATCATGACTAATAAGGAATTAAATAATTCCTAGTATGTAATACGTAAAATAAACATTTTTATTTGTTATCAGACCAATTTAGATATTTCTAACACTTTTATTCCACAACAATTTTTCGAGACACATTTACAAAAGTAAGAATTTTCTTATTCTTGTGACATCTCAATGAAAGATATATTCTGGATCTGAATTATAAAGTGGGGGACTACAAATTTTTAACAAAGTCAAGTTGTTGCTGTTGCACATGTTTTTTTCTTGTTCGTAGGTTGTGAATGCATACTCCCATGAAAAGAGCTCACTTTGGTAGACTTCCTTTGCATTAGTTTGTAGAATTTTTTATGTTACCCTAGTATGTCTAATCTAACAAATATTGTCGTTTTTTGGTACGTAGTTAAGATTAATTATTCTCACAAAATCTTCATTTTAATCTACAGGTACATTTGCCCAATTTAATTCGGTCTTCACAAAGTTCGTTACCCAGGTATTTTTTTTATCTTTTTTCGTTATAATGCCCTAACCAGACAGAATCGCTGCATAAAGAATCCATAAAAGAGACAGAGATACAGCAATAAAGAAAGAAAGAGAGAGGCAAATCAATGGCTGGACTGGACTGGCTTTATTTCGTGGAGTTTTGAAAGAAAGCCTCCATTCATTATCGATGTTATAAAGTTTTGCAACAGGTAGAAAATGACGCAGTGAAGGTACACTCACTCCGGGATATATATCGAACTATTTGGTTAATGCAGCCGAAAGGACAGAACCGGATTTAAAAGTTTTAAAAGAACCTGTTTAATAAGACAGAATTTTTGTACAGCTTATTTATTTGTTTAACTCTAATCGATTTTAAAAAGTTACAATAGAAATTTATTCATAAATTAAGTAGGAATTAAAATGTTATGACATTGATTTTTCATCAGGATTGTATTTCTCGCTACAACTACAACTTGTAGGATCATATAAAATTCCCAAATAAAATGACCGGCGATGCCCAACTCGTGCTCGTCTTTACCTGCTCCTAAAAATTACTGACCAACTCGTGCCCAACGGTTTGAATTCTTAATAATTAAAATATTGCCAAAAATATTGAAAAAAAGTTATTACGTAGATATACTGAAGGTATATTCATATATATTCAAAATAAAACTACTAAAAAATATATATAAATTTATTACTTATACGAATATAAAAATTTCAAACTTAATATTCTTGAGTACTATTATACCATGATATTATTTTAACAAAATTAAGTTATTTTTTTATTTTAAAAATTATCAATGGTAGATTTTAGAAAATCTTGTGTTTTTTCTACAAAATTTAAATTAGATTGGATACTCAGGTATATTTTTCAGACGGGTACGAGTTGGGCATACGGATTATAGATACCTTTACACTTTTACCTTTTAAAGGATTAGTGGGAACGAGTTGGGATGTGCCCAAAAGGACAGCAGTCGGTTTCAAATATCATGAATCGTATAATACCAGAGAATTTTATTCAATTTGAAATAATATCGTCCTGTCCTGTTTAAAATGTATAAATGTATCTGCGGCACAACTGAATTAAAATTTAAAGTTAAAACTAATTGTCGACCAGCCCAATTACGTCAAATTGAAAATTCAATACCTATGCGGCATTTGATACGTGTTCTACGTCTATATAGGGTTGCTCATAAACAATAAATTTTTTTTGAAACATTTGAAACACATTTTCTTTCATAGATCGATCGAGAAAAAACTACGCACAGATTAGAGGGTAGGAAAAAATGTAAATAAAAAGAAAAAACTTTGAAAACCACTTTAGAGTGAGCTAGGCAACCTTTTCGGTCTTAGATTTTTTTTTTATTTAAAAACAATGTGCCATCTGAAGCAAATCGTCTTCTTCAATTTTTCGTATTGGTAAATTTCAATCTGAAACAGGTTTTTTTCTCTAAATTTTATAAAAGCTGCTGGATATAAAATGTACTTATTTTCACAAACAAACAAATAAGAGATGATGAAATTGCTCTGTTGGTTTGGGAACAAATTGTCTTTATCTATCTAGAATGTCTTATTTTCGTATTGATCGATTTTTAGGAATTTAATCATTAATTTTTCCTAGAAGAAACAAAATTGAACATCCACATATCTCACTTTAAATTTTCGCCATTTCAGAAATATTCGAGTTAGGTTTTTTTAATAGGACACCCTGTATACAGTTTTGTTGTTCGTGTAAAGCTGCATAATTTGTAATTCTGAAACGCCAATGTCTAATTTGCATTATTGTAATTACTAGGTATTTTATTATCCGAATTGGACTACAATTTGTATACAAAGTGGACAATAAAATATATGCAACAAGTGAGACATTAACGTCATGGCTTTATTATCAACATATATAAGTTTTTATTTTAAAAATTACGATTGTTGTACCTGTAAATAGTCGATTTATGTGTATATCTAATTATAAGACTAAAAATTTAAGATGTTTTTATAAAAATTTAAGATTTTATAAAAATGTTTGTCGATATGAAAAATGTAATGTAAATGGGGCAATTCTTGAAAAATTTATTTTTTAATGGTCCACAGTTATTTATGTAAAGAAAAATTGTGTACATCGGATACTTGCTTCTATGATAATAATTTAGTGACCGATATAGAAAGAAATTCAAACAATTAAAAACTTCTTGAATGTCAAAGAAATAAATTTACAGTAATTTTAGAATTCTTCGAATAATGATACTGATGATATATACTTTGTTCATTTGAGTCATTTGATGATTATGTACATCACCCGGAAATACCTTTGCAATCAAAATAAGTAAGTTTACGTTGTGGGGAATCAGGATAGGATTATCCCGAAGGGTTAACACCCGAAATTTTTTACAGCTTTACTATTTTCGAATTGTAAATAATTGGATTTTTTCTAAAACAAAAATGCGCATATAAAAACATTTAACATTTTATGAAGTCATAAATTTACTAAACAATTCGATTGCCTTGACTCATTTCTGTATAGCATATTGAAAAGGAATTCGATTTTTTCCAAAATGACTTAATGTGATCTCACTCTCGTGCATTGAACGTCTTTCAAGATGACTAATTATGAACACATTTCGGAAATGTTAATAGTCTGAGGCGACCACAGAAGTTCTTGACCTCGTAATGTAACATTCTTGTGCCCTTCTATCTCCTAAGCCAGTTTTCAGTGGCGCGCCGACGTTTTTCTTAGACATAAAAAAGAACTCGAACGATCGTAAAGTTTAATTTGGTATGACAAAGTTTAAAAAACAACTTTTAATTAGTAATTAATAAAAATGTCCAATACATTCACTGTTAAATGTCCATTCTGTAATATAAGTTCTAAAGAGGTAAAATTACAAAAAGATGAGCTGATAATATACAAGAACCGATTTGTCCTATTTTTCGATAATTTTAATCAAAGAGAAACTAGTGAGTTTGAGATGTGCCAAACACATTATCATATGTTTTCAACATCATGAATATTCTACGTCTAGGCCAACCTAAAGCCCTACCCTGGACACTTGAAAATACTACTTGAAAGAAAAGAAAAACCATATTTAGTAGATCTACTCTAATTTCATCAGTTATTTTTATCTCTGACAAATACATATGGATCGTGTGGCCCCTCAGAAAAATTCAAAATCATAATTTAGGTGGTACCCCGTTGAAAGGGTAATATTTTATGTTTTGAACTTGAAATTACCCGCCTATGTTACCAACTTGGTCCGAATGACTTGGAATTGACTGGGACCGAGAGAAGCAAGTTGAAGAAGCTTACCAGCGACCTTGAGCATTCTTTCACAACATATGTTTTCTAATGGACCCCAAGCACTGTCTTGTCTGATGTCGGGTGTGTGTGTTGTTGCATTGTAAGTGGTCGCACTGTGAATATAGCAGGTCAAAATTTTAAAACAAATTTATTTTTTCTCATTTTTCGTAAACCACTATTAGAAACAGATAATCAAATAAATATCTTACCGCTGATAAACGATTATCTTAATTTTAACCGAACTTTCCGATTACGTCAGTTTACCGATTGTTAAAGCAGACCTGATTGCTAATAATGTACTACAAAATATAAATTTTAAATAAATTAGAGGGTCAGCCATACAACATGGTGATTAAAAAAAATGCAATTTTAGGGATGCAGGATATTTGTATATGCCAAAACTTCAATGAGTAAAATTTGTCAATGTAAAATGTAGATTGTAGATTGCAAGGGGCCTCAACTCACTGCGACCTATAAGATCTTTTGTGTATACCCTACATCTATGTTTTAGTTCAAAAGATCCATTTGGAGCTGGGTTTACTTACAGTTCCAGATTGTTTTAGTCAGAGCCTTTAATGCAGCTTTTGACTATCAGACGCAAGAAATGGGCGGAGGTAAATGTACCACCAAATATGCCTAACCAGAAAATGGTACCGGTAAATGTGCCTCCGACCAAAAGGGTTCTTTAAATACACACAGGTATTTGCACCACTAACAGTTGGGGTATGATTTTATAATAATTGTAATAACTAAAAACTAGGAACAAATTTTTATTTATAGCATAGATATTTATAACAATTATATTAATTAGTAACCTCTTAATTTATATAGGTAAGTTTAAATAGGAAATGCATTTAACAAAGTCACATAATTCTGTCATTGTCTTTAATTTACTTCTAACAGAGGTCCTTAATTTTTGTAGGCGTTTGTAGTCTTTGAATTTTGACATAATTATCACATTTGTCGATCTTGTTACTGAAGGACTACACTGAGCCCATAAATATGGTGGGAAATAAGAGTCTTCTTCAATATATGACTTGACAAGATAGTCACAATACTTAACTAATTGTTCATTTATTGGTCGTACTGAACATAGGTCGAATACAAAACAGTCTACAACATCGTTTGGGTTTAAATAGGTTAGTCCAAAAGTGTATTTTAACAATTTCCTATTTATTTATGGGCTGATATTTATGTCCCTTACAATAATTATAAATGCAAACATAATTTAGTCATTAAAATCTGTAGTGGTACAAATATCTGTGTAATTTTAAAATCCTAAATTTCTAGCAGGTAGAATATTATTGGTGGTACATTTACCTCCGTCGCAATAAATATTCTGGATGATAACGTTCAAACGTTTTGCAGTGGTTTGATAATTTAGCGTATTTTAAAAAATTTTTGTTCATCTAGATAGATTATCTGAACCACCATGGTTGTTCTTATTCTTTTATACACATATATGCGTGTGTGTGCATGCCGGCGAAGGTATTTTTGTGGAAGTGCAGTGGCTGCATGCGGCCACCAGATGAAAGGATTTTTCGAGGATATATCCGGGGGAGAATAAAAGTTTTTTTGTAATATAATAATTGGATATTAAACAATTTAAATATATTTAACTTAAATTTGAAGTTTACATTGAGAAGTCTACGTGTAGAGGGATTGAAACCACTTTATTTTTACTGTTTAATTTTTTATCACAAATACTCTGTGATATTTAAGTTTGATTCTGATCTGAAGATAATTATTCGAGACTTTTGAAGATATTTTTCTTATTCCTCGTCATTTAATAGACCAGTGCAGATAATTTTTGAAACCAAATAAAATAATAGTAGGATGAAACTCATTGGAAAAGTAAGAGAATATGACAAAAATGTTAGGAAAAATAATTTACAGGCGCTTTGGGGTCGGGAAGTGGAAGGGGGGGAGTTTTTAAGGGTAGAAAACTGTTTATCACGATTTCCGGCAAACCTACAAGTCCTATGGAAAAAAATTAAATGGCAAAGTTGTAGGTAATAAAAAGATCTACAACTTTTGTATTTACACTTTTTTCACATAACCTCAAAATTTATGTGAAAAATTCAAATAACCAAGTTTTTGGTTTTTTATTTTTATCTTTTACAAAAAAAAATTTTTTTCACGAAATTTGGTGTAAACTTACCTTTTTATGTCCCAAACATTCTGTAATTTTTTTGTTTTAAAATATTTGTTTTTTTAACCTTATTTTGACTTAATATCGAAAAAGCAATCTAATTTTCAATCGAAAATTCTTGCGTCAAAATATCTGCTTTTTTAAAAAACTCGGTGGGATTTTTGTTCGTTGAAATCTCTACTCTTTGATGGTGTAAAAAAATATACATTACTATGGTAAATGTTCTCAAAAAATGCAAATAAGAAACGAAGAAAACTCCGAATTTCTTTTTTTTTTAAATCATCATGTACAATTTTGAGCTATTTATTTAAATTTATACTTTAATTACTCGAAAAACGTAAGATTCCGTGTTACATTGATAAACAAAAGAGTAATTAAAGTATAAATTTAAATAAATAGCTCAAAATTGTACATGATGATTTAAAAAAAAAGAAATTCGGAGTTTTCTTCGTTTCTTATTTGCATTTTTTGAGAACATTTACCATAGTAATGTATATTTTTTTTGACACCATCAAAAAGTAGAGATTTCAACGAACAAAAAGCCCACCGAGTTTTTTAAAAAAACAGATATTTTGAAAATTAGACTGCTTTTTCGATATTAAGTCAAAAAGGTTAAAAAAATTACAGAGTGTTTGGGACATAAAAAGGTAAGTTTACACCAAATTTCGTGAAAAAAAAATTTTTTTGTAAAAGATAAAAATAAAAAACCAAAAACTTGGTTATTTGAATTTTTCACATAAATTTTGAGGTTATGTGAAAAAAGTGTAAATACATAAGTTGTAGATCTTTTTATTACCTACAACTTTGCCATTTAACTTTTTTCCATAGGACTTGTAGTTTTGCCGGAAATCGAGATAAACAGTTTTCTACCCTTAAAAACTCCACCCCTTCCACTTCCCGACCCCAGAGCGCCTGTAAATTATTTTTCCTTTCATGCTTGTTATATTCTCTTCCTTTTCCAATGGGTTTGATCCTACTATTATTTTATTTCACTTTTTACCATTTTCAAAGCTATCTGCACTGGTCTATAACCTCATTTTCTTTTTTTTTTTTTTCAAAAAAAATATTTTTTGTCGATTGTATATTTTTCAAACCTTTTTTTTTTACCTTAATTACCCCCCTTGTGCCTAAATTCGACACCCTAAAATTCTTATTAGATGTATTTACACACATTTACTGAATTTGGCAACGTTGCGAAATAAGTGTAGTTGATTCACATACGTTTTAATTTAATTTCTGAAAGTGCATTGACATGTTGATTCTTCTAATATAGAACTTATACGGAAACTGGTGTCTTCGGTAGTATCGTTAAATTCTTAAAGCATATAAAACAGTTAAGCACGATAAAATCACAAAAAGCGACAAATAAAGGAAGAAGCTGTGGTGTATTCCTTTTATAAAAATATTTAATTTAATTTATTACTAGATTACAAACACACAAAAGTATCTATAGGGGTTATAGAAGGTACGTTGGTTCCCCTCGCGGACATTTTATTTAATTTACTATCTCGTGTGACGTTTATTAGTATATCCTTTTGTACAGTTAAAATTTATCAATTTTGTCTAGGGCGGGTACCTACCTATAAAGTTTGGTTTAGTGTCATATGAAAATTTTTCGGCAGATGTGAAGGTAACGGACAGCTGTTGCCTGATTTCGCACACCCTACAAAGTACATAACTATATGATTTAAAAAAATGTATTATTTGTAGTCATTTTTTATGATTATGGAGATTTTACATAAAAAGTTTTTGAATCTGATACATATCAAAGACCAAAACACGTTCTGACATTATATTTTCACGAAAACATCAACTTTTAATTTAAAAATCAAAACCAGTCTAATGGCATTAAAAAAACACTAATTAAAATCTCATTTTGTTATATTATAGTGGTTTCTGGAATTAATTAAAAACAAGGCATGATATCGACGAGAACTACGGGTATATTTATTTTTAAAATAACGTAAATTTTGGTTTTTTTATAATAAACCATAGAACCACATTGTTTTTATACAGGGTGTTTCATTTGGAGAGGGCAATATTTTAAAGGTAGATGGGAGTCACTGAGGTGATTCCATATAACCCATATTTTATCGGTCTACAGACCCTTATAGCTGAGGTACAGAGTGTTTTTTACATTTTGGTCATTTCTTCAATGTCTCCTGTGCTTTTAACCACTCTGTATAATTTTATAATATTTGGTACACATACTCTCTGTATCTTAACAAATTAATTGAGATATTATTAATATTGAAAATCGCGGCCCGGCTTAAACTTCGTACCGCTTATAAACAACACCCTGTATGTTAAATTTTCAAAAATATTTTACCATATTTGCACATATGATTTTACTACTCATCACTAGTAAAGTTTACTTAACATTTTTGGGGCACCAACGTGCTTAATTAATCCTATTAAGTTGTAATCAATATTATTTGGCCTAATTAACTATATGGTTTAAAAGTATGTTATACAATTTTTAATAGCCAGCTAGGCCTATGAAAACGGATTTACAGGACCGTACTAGGAACTAAATGTCCTATGCAACACCCATTTTATTTACTTTTTGGAGTAGAAGATCAAAAAAAAATATCAAATTTTTGTAAAGAATAAAAGTACCTACCTAAAAAGTATTGTGAATGTGACGCGTTATTTATTTAAAGTTGGAAATACGCTATACTATTTGTTAAATTAAATAGATACGTCAACAACACATGAGTGAAATAAATAAAAATCATTTTTAGTTAAATAATATCTAATTAAATTACAAACAAAATTCAAAAATTATACAACACTTAAAAGACTAGAAAAAAAAACATATAATCAATTTGCTACCAGGGAAGCTCATTTGCAATATAAATTTTCGGTAAATCTGTGGTGTAGTGTTTTTAACAATAAGTTAGTTGGACCCCATATCCTCCCTCAAAGATTAACTGAAAGGATTTACTTAGATCTTCTTCAAAATTGCCAAATTTTTTTAGAGGATAAAGGTGTAGACAGCTGGAATTTATTTCGAACACGATGGCGCGTTTGCTCATTTTAGGTTAATTTTTCAAATGAAAATTTTCCTAATAGGTGGTCCTATACATTGACCTTCAAGATCACCGGACTTTAATTTCGTCGATTACCATTTTTGGGAAATTTAAAGTCTAAGTTTATCCAGCTCAAATAAATACCATTTTTGGGAAATTTAAAGTCTAAGTTTATCCAGCTCAAATAAATACCAGGGAAGAACTAATTGAAAGAATAGTAAACGCCTGCCAAGAGGATAAAAATAACGAAAACATCATTCCAAAATCTGTAAACCAAATTATTAAGCCAGCAACAATATGTATTCAACAGAATTTCGAACAATTATAATTTTTTTAAACTTCAGTGTTTTTCTAGTCTTTTAAGTGTTGTGTAATTTTTGAATTGTTTATAATTTAATTTGATATTATTTAACTAAAAATGTGCTTTTATGTACTTTTATCCTTTACAAAAATTTGATTTTAGTTTTTTTTTACTTTTCTGCTCCAAACTACACAATTTTTCATAAGGAAGTTTAAAAAAAATAAAATGTGTGTTGTATACGTAAATCATAGGCCTAGCTGACTATAAAAATTTTTGGTATAACATACTTGTAAACCAAATAGTTAATTAGGCCAAATAATATTGATTACAACTTAATAGGATTCATTAAGCACGTGGTGCCCCAAAAATGTTAAGAAAACTTAACTAGTTATCTCTCCCGTTGAAACACCCTGTATAAATATCGTTTTAACAAAGTGGATACGTGGATTTTATTCAAATAGTATGTGATCTAGCAGGCTGAGAAATCTATTATAGCTGAGCCCAAAGTTTGAAGCCGAGGCGAATTGCCGATTTTGCTATTATCTCAAGAAATTAAAATTTGCTATATGCGTACGCAATGAGATATTTAATTTTTATGCTATAGCAGAAACCAGGCGATTAAATAAAAAAAAATTATTTATAATTTTCTCGTCTAAAAAAATTACAATAACTTGAAGTAAAATAATTTGAAGTGGTTTTATTAATAATTATAACCAAAGAATGTGCAAAACACTATAAGCCACAGAAAAAGAATTAAAAGTTGTTAGATACATATTTAAATAAGTTAATTATATCCCGATTAATATTATATTCTATTATTTATAATAAAGAACAAACCGTTCTAGTAATTAAATTTGAAAACTTGAGAATCGCAATTGTTGGTCTACACAAACCAAAAATAAACAAACACTTGATCAAAATAAACATGTGAATCTACTTATAATCGTAATAAAACAAAGGCAAATAAAAATATTGATGTACAACAAATAATTAATATATAAATTAGTGGAAGTTTAAGAAAAGTTTCTGTACATTTTCTTAAAGTTACACTCGCTATCTTCTAGAATGAACTTAGATTAGCTGGCTGATGGAATATTTGTTCTATGTTGCCTCATTCCCAACTTTTATAAGTTTATCATACATATCATATCTACCAGGGGCTTAATTCTAATTTCTTCCAGTTTGTTATAAGTAATAAATATCAATATTACTTTAATTTTCTTCAACTTTTAACTAATTTAAAGTAAATCGATTTAAGACACCGCGCAAAAGATTATTACGGTGCGCCGCTGTTCAGCACCCTCACGCCCTTTCTAGCGCCGTCCGGAGTTGCATTTACTCCGCCCGCCGCCATCGTCAAACCACCTCTGATTCATCGTTTTCCTGTCTCCATATACACAATGAATAATTCCCGACGACTCAACTGAACTGCCCTTTGGATCCGATTCAATCGTTCGATGCCCCCTCGTTTCTTTGCTTTGCAGCGCGACAGCCAAATTAAGCACGGAAATTTTCATCAGTTTTCCTTCGCTTGTAATTTGGGAGGGTGTAGGGAATAACAACCATAATACAAGTACGTTTTAGTGAAAACAAGTTCGTGAGGTTCATCGCGATAGGACACACTTTTACCGATGATGAGAATGAATAAAATATACTTACAAAGTTTGTCGCTTTTGAAAGGCGCGTCTGAAATAACAGAGCGGACGGACATTTAGGGCTTCCAAATTCGATAGCTTTTTACTATTTTCTATAAATTTATTAACAATGTTTAATAAGTGAGACGATATTTTTGTGATATTTCGATTTTAGTTATTATCTGTCTTATTGTAAAATACAGAATAACAGAAAAGAAATGGTCACAAATTGGGACTTTCAAGTAAACTGGCCTGAAAAATATCTCTTCTTATTATAAGTCCAATGAAATCAGTTTTTAAAATTATTATTATTATTGCCTACCTTCTATTTAAATAATGCAATTTTTGATACTGCCTAAAAATATATATTATGTAAACGTATAAGTAGAAATACTAAGTTTAGAGCCCGCAACAGACGGAGAGCGATACTATAATACTTACATGTTATATCTCACATATCACCAAAATATCGCTTATGATAAGAAAGAACAAAACGCCACTTACGGTGATATAATTTTATATGTATATCCAGGCGATATTTTAAATTATATCTCGCTTACCTCTTCATCAGTTGAAATTTTTGTACTTCTTTCTTTGAAAATGGAAAATTTCATAGAAAGTGTTAGGAAATATCCACGTTTATGGAAGATGGATGAAGGTGATTATAAATACAACGAAATTCCTTTATTCAATAAATCATGAAGCTCAAAAAATTTTATTTCTATCCATTCTAAAACAGTTGGTAAATTTTAAAATTCAAGTCATTAAAAAGCGTAAATTCACCCCGTTCTTTCCGAAATTTTATATGATCACACAACCAGTATCTTAGTTTTTCGTTTTGGACAGTATCAATCATCGCCACAGCATCAAATGCAGCATTTGATTCTTCCTCTGATAAACTATCAATTGTATCTAACATTAACAAAGTTACCTGCCATTTTGAAAAACTACTTCACACAATCTGTAGATCAGTCTACTAAAATATTTTATAGCCTAGTCCTTAATGGTTATGTAACGAACAAATGTTAATCGCCATTTTAATTCACGTGTTCGTTACAGAACTTTTCCGTCGACCGTACTTTTCAAAAATATAGATATCTTACTTTCAATTTTAAGAAATTAAATAATGACATACAATGACAGATAGTATTAACACACCTTCTTGATTTCAAATGTATATGTATGTTTGGTTGCCTACACCATAGGTAACTGTCAATATAAAAGTATAATAAGAGCAATGTACGTTGGGTTTCATATAATAAAATCGTTGATTAATAGAAAATCATTCATTAATAGGGGTCATTAATCAACGATTTTGAGTGCGTTAAAATACATCATTAATGGTCGGTCGACAAAAATATCATATTATATATTATAGTATCCTAAAATGAGTGAGAGAAAGAAATCCCATCCTGCCTCCGTCCCTGGAATACGAGGGTCTGTCAATTCGGCACTAACGGTGGCGAATATTTAGACGAGTCTGGTGGGGCCAGAGGGGAGCGCCGAGCGATCGATGTACGGGCCGAGGGGACTAATGCCTGTTGCCAGGCAACGCAGTGAGGGTTGCAACCCCACTTGAATTATTGCTGCAACAAGGTGGCTGGCCCAGCTAGACAAGTCTGTACGCGATGCACGGGTTCGAAAACTTCATATCACTGGACAAAACTCAAAATACGATTGTTTCTTAGAATCGTTTGATTGATTGATGTCTTACTTCGAAGTTTTCTGATTTGATTATGACTTACTACATAATTTTTGCTAATCTTTTAAGTTTTTTTTGGCGAGATTCTTACAAACTACGACGATACGAGCATGTTAATATTGTTGGGTCATTATATACTGGGGTGGTTTATTGGAAAATGCGCATTCACTAAGAGTAGATAGAATTTAATGGTTCTTTGATTTTTTATAACTTTAAATTTTACGTATCAAAGTATCGTCCACTTGAAGACAGTCGAGGAACCACAGTGCGATACGTTTTTGTTTTTACACTTGAGACTTTGTTTCCGTTTGTGCGAGAAAGAGAAAGGAACGGTGTGTTTGCGAAATGATCAAAACGAGTGTATTTGCTTCTTGAGAAATGAATAAAAGGGAGGTGGGGCTATTCACCCCTTGTCTCGTCTGGGGTGAAAATAAAAGGTTAATGTCTTCTGATTTGGAGAATGTAATAAGAACGTAATTGAAGTACATAAGATATCAGGAAATCATGTTGAATCTACACCCATTGTCTGAAAATAAACTACATTCCATGTTATTCTTCAGCCAACATTTTTCAAAACCAATAATAATAATAATACACATATACAATTACAAAATAAGAATATTATTAAAATGTGATAGATATAAACTATGTTGATACAGCCATGGTTGACAGTTGAGCAAGCATTCATAATACGAATCTGGTTTTTGTTTTTAAAATTATACATGAACAAGTCCTTGAATGATTCTAACGTCATGCATACTCGGATCTTAAGATCAAGATCAAATCTCAATTTGTAAATAAATCTTTTTCAGAAAGATCTTTATTTTGCAAGCGAAATACATATTTTATACTATATAGTGAATTGCAGCGCTTTGGTCACTAAAAAAAAACTCGAAAAACAAATAATTTTCGAGAATGCTGAACACGATGGCCAGGGTTAAAATTCTTTTCGAGTTGGCCCCATCCCCCAAACCACCAAAAACCAACCCCAAAAGGGACAAACATTTTTTTTTGCCGTTTGGGGGGAGAAGATCCAAGCGAAAAACAAATTTTTAACCCTTTTGGGGGTGGTTTTTAGCCGTTTAAGGGGTGAGGTCAACTCTAAAAGAATTGTAACCACCGCCATCGTGTTCAGCATCCTCGAAAATGGGGGGTTACGTTAGTTTTTCCAGTGGAAGACGCGAAATTCCCATTTTGGAGGTGGTTTTTGGCCATTTGAGAGTTAGGGCGAACTCAAAAACAATTTTAACCCCCGCTATCGTATTCAGCATCCTCGAAAACGGGGGCGGGGCGTACTTTGGGGGCGTCAAACATTATTTGTATGTTCGTCTGACTCATTATTTTTCATGAAAGAGTACAATGTACCTTTTTGCTGTTAAAGATAAACACAAAATCGTCAACCGATAACAGAAAAAATACTATTACCAGGTTAAAAAAAAGTTTGTTTTCATTAGAATTAGTAAATTTGCAGCGGTGTAATGTATTTAGGGTCGGATGAATAATGATTAAAAGATAAGTACCCACTTTACGAATTTTGCTTTTATATAGAATAAACATCTAAAAAATACCTGAAACAAGATCACGAGCAGATGTTTGTAATTTGAACGTTAGCCAAAAGTTTACTTAGTGTACACTCCCACCGTTTATAAATATGCGCGGGATCGTTGGTTTAAAATATAGCTCGACTCGAGAGAATTTTATATGGAGTACCATTAAGCGTATAATTACGATAATGAAAAATATTAACTTGTCCTGACAACAGTTCTGTCAGGTATGATTTTGAAATAAACATTTTTTTTTAAGAATGGAGATATCTTGTTCATTAATGTCATCAAACAATGTTTCTTTTAACATATGCTTTGCGTTTATTTCTATTTTTCTAATAAGGGTTATTTTCTTTTGTTTCAGGGATGACGGCTAAATAAAAATGGCATCACCTACACCTTCAATAGAATCCATACCACGTGCAAATTCAATTGGATCATTTGGTGATCAACACGAATATCTATCTCTTTCGCCCTTAGCCGACTCTCCACTCTCAGTCAGCGGTTCTTCGCCTCCTGTAAGCGATTCAGTAGACAGAGACAGCGACCCATCAGAGCTCCATTGTCAGCAGTGTCGCGAACCCGTCTCAGACCCCAAACTTCTAGCCTGTTTCCATACATTCTGTAACTCCTGTCTCGAGAAAAATAAGCTAGTTTGCCCCAGGTGCAATTCCGAGTCTATAGAAGGCATCCTGAACAGTTTGCTCTTCAATAACGAGAATAGTGAGTTCCACCAAACCGCTGTCCGTTGTACAGGCTGCAAACACAAAAAACTAGACGCAGTAGCTCGCTGCGTAGATTGTGCCAACTACCTGTGTTCAAATTGCGTGATGGCACACCAATTCATGCACTGTTTTGAAGGCCATAGAGTAGTTAATCTCGCCGAAATCAAAGACGAGCCTAAGAACACTTTAATTCCTAACGGTATCATCACCAACACCGAGAAAAGTATGATTTGCCCTAGACACAAATCCGAATTGTTAAAGTACTACTGTCGCACCTGCGCTGTCCCAATCTGTAAGGAATGTTTGAATTTAGACCATCCAGTAGGTCTCCACGAGTACGAACACATCAGTGAAGCCGCTCCTAAGCAGATCGAAGCCATTCAACATGCCGTAACGGAAGCCAAAAGCAAGGCAACGGACATCAGAAATATTTTAAAGAACGTAGAACACGTCTCTAGTAGACTGCAAGTTCAATATCACAAAGCTCAAAACGAGATAAACGATACTTTCCTATTCTACAGATCGATGTTGGAAGAACGAAAACAAGAACTTCTAAAAGAATTAGAAAGCGTATTTAGTGCTAAGCAAATTTCTTTAGGTGTGGCCACGCAGAAAGGTCAGGAAACATGCGAACAAATCTATAAAACTTGTGAATTCGTAGAGAAACTGAATAAGTGTGCAAACGTTGTTGAAATTCTTATGTTTAGAAAATTACTAGACGCTAAATTGCAAGGTCTTTTGAATTACAACATCGATCAAAGTGTACAAGCAGCTTGCGAACTGGAATTTGTGTCTAACTACCAAGCGATCCAAGTCGGCGTAAGAAACACCTTTGGCTATGTAAGATCAAATTCGGAGCCTGTAGTAGGACCCAGCAAACAACCACCTATAGCTAGACCTACTGGGGGCAATAATGGTGGATCCAGTTCTAGTGGTTCCAGCGTAAACGGAAGCTCGGGAAGCCTAAACGGCGGAATGCAGCACTGCCCTTTTACCATGTCAAGCTCCAGCCAATCTACCTCTCCCTTCGAATCGAACATAATCAGTAAACGATTCAGTAGTGCCAACAGTTTGGGCCCATTCTCGACCACAATAGGAGACTTGAATCTCAACGGTATAAATCCGTATGAAAAGTGGTCGAACGGGGGTACCGCAGACAGTATTTTCCAGAACGGATCCACACCGGATCCTTACTCGTTAAGTAATGCTGCTCATAATGATCCTATGTTGGATTTGACTTCTAAATTAATGTCTACTGCTATATTTCCGCCAAAATCTCAAATAAAACGACAGAAAATGATATATCATTGTAAATTCGGCGAGTTCGGAGTAATGGAGGGACAATTTACCGAACCCAGCGGTGTAGCCGTAAACGCCCAGAACGATATTATAGTCGCAGATACCAACAATCATCGTATCCAGATCTTCGATAAGGAAGGAAGATTTAAATTTCAATTTGGAGAGTGCGGAAAACGCGATGG
The DNA here is from genome assembly GCA_949320105.2 of Crepidodera aurea. Classification (NCBI taxonomy): domain Eukaryota; kingdom Metazoa; phylum Arthropoda; class Insecta; order Coleoptera; family Chrysomelidae; genus Crepidodera; species Crepidodera aurea. Next base: position 44,535,246 of record OX439475.1, read on the forward strand.
ACAATTGCTATATCCTAATCGTGTAGCCGTAGTGCGTACTTCCGGGGACATTATCGTTACCGAAAGATCACCCACCCACCAAATTCAAATCTATAACCAGTATGGACAGTTCGTGCGAAAATTCGGAGCTAATATATTGCAACATCCTCGCGGCGTTACTGTGGACAATAAGGGACGAATCGTTGTTGTAGAGTGCAAAGTTATGAGAGTTATCATTTTCGATCAGGCGGGTGCAGTTTTGCAAAAATTTGGATGTTCCAAGCACCTAGAATTCCCTAACGGAGTTGTGGTTAACGATAAGCAGGAGATATTCATTAGCGATAATAGGGCACATTGCGTTAAAGTATTTAGTTACGAAGGCGTGTACTTGAGACAGATCGGTGGCGAAGGCATCACCAATTATCCGATCGGAGTAGGAATAAACGCTAACGGAGAGATTTTGATCGCTGACAATCATAATAACTTCAACTTGACGATTTTTACGCAAGACGGGCAATTAGTATCCGCATTGGAGAGTAAAGTTAAACATGCTCAATGTTTCGATGTGGCACTTATGGATGATGGATCTGTTGTATTGGCCAGTAAGGATTATAGACTGTATATCTACCGCTACGTGCAGGTTCCTCCGATTGGACTCTAAGAAGGTGGAGGGATAGAAGAAGAGGAAGAAGGAAGGTACTCGCTCTCTCTCTCCCTTTCTCTCTTTCTAGAGGCAGGGTCTCCTTTTCCAGCGCAGATAGCCATTCCACACACTTTTTGTTGATGCATTTTTGAACGGAGTGGTGCAACGCTGGTCTGTTAATTGTATTATTTTTTAAAGTTGTCAAAATTTTCACGATATTTATCGTCATAGTTTTGTACTGTATTTCACATGTTGATATTTTAATATTATAACGTTTGACAAGATGCAAAGCTGAACAGTGTCGCTAGTATCGGTGGCCTGTTGCCTGCCACGTGTGTTGTATGACCAAATTTATCAATTTTTAAAACAGGGATATTATTATTATTCAGATTAGAAATGTTAACCGGGCCGGTTAGAGCCTGGATCATTGTTGTCATTTAAATTTGAGCAGTTTTCCGATAATGATCTATTTTAATATGCGTGTATGATGTTGTGTATGTTCTTAGTAAATAGCGCCTTGTTGTTAGCGGGATGCCGCGTTGTTACGGACCCTAGTCAACCACGAACTGTACTTTTTCAATTACTTAGTAACTTTTTTATATTAATTGTTCTCCCTTTACCTGGCCAATCTCCGAGAATTCCCCCATCCTGAAGCAAAATTCTAAACCCTCTAAATTTCACTAAAATCGAAGAATCTTTTCACCCATTTTTTATATGGTCCATTCATATTCCAGTATTGTAGTACTTAATGATTGATTGAAAGTAAACTAGTCCATTTTAAAAACCCCATTAAGTATTTTCTTGGTCTTTTAATTCTTCATGAAATATTGGCTACTTAGGAATTTGATCGTTGGTAAAGTAGAGTTGAAATTTTATGACTCCTTTGACAAATCTTGGATATTTTTTTCTCCCGTAGAAATAGAAGAAGAAAAGCAAACTGCACCTATTTGATAATACTCTACGGTAAACTGTATTAGAAGCTTTAAAATACAGTGTCGATTTCACCAATTTAGCAAATACCATTTCTCGAATAATATAAAACCACCAATGAAAGAATTTGATGAGTAGTAAATGAGGTAAACAAAAGCAAGATAAATAGCTACAAAAATTAGAATTAGAAATACTTTCGTCCTATGAGTAGTCTTCTTAGATCGTTTTTCTAAATTTTCATTGCATTATCCACACGTATATTATTTTTCAATGATTTTCCTCTTTAATGTCACTTCTCCGAATTCATTTAAAATCTTCTGCTTGCATTAATTATAGTATGTTTGATCTATTTTCCAATATACGGCAAAACCAAAATAATATCGGGTCTCAGTAATGACATTTTGGGTAATGGTTCAATTTGCCGGGAGTGATTTGATGCGTTGTTTAGAGAATGAGACAATTTTGACAATCCTGGAAAGTTCCTGTATCTTCTATAGCTTTGAGAAGTGCCTTGAATCGCTTCTGATTGGTCGACACTTTCAAGTATACAGAAATCAGAAACAGCTTTAATTTAATTTATTCCACTTCTGATTGGTCGACACGTTGACGATAACCTAGCCGCCATTTTTTATCCAGCATGAAGGAAACGCCGTAAAATATAAGTTTTAGTCATTTTTATTCAATTTTAATCTTAAATATGAAAAACGGATAATTTAAATCAAATTCAACAATATAAACTTAGTAAATTAACATAATTTACTAATAAGGTCGGTTATAGTTGGTCTATTGAAACACAGATGGCGCGGCCGCTGCTTAATAAATTCAATGTAGGCTTAGGCCAACACTACACAGGTGTCAGACAAACTTAAGAATAGACCAGTAATTGTCACCGCCTACTTGTGCGCGCGTGTACGTTACCTAGCAACGGCGCAGTACCAAGTGATGACAGGAGCTAATAACAACAATAACTACGCTGACATGATCACTTGTAAAAATCTTTCTACCTGCGCTACTGAGCAATTAGCTCCGCCTTTGCGCATTGGCAACCATATTAGCGATCTATTCCTAAGTATTCTAGTTTGCAATAAACTCTATCTCATTCGCTTTTTTTATCTCATTTACTCATCGAACTCTTTTATTAGTTGGTTTATATTTTATTCTGAAAATGCTACTTTCCAAATTAGCAAAAGCAACAGTGTATTTTACCTCGAATTGTTTGACAATTATTAGTCTAAGCTTGAGTTTTTTTCTGTATTCCTTCGAGAGAGAGAAAAAAAAATCGAAGATTTGGCCGAATGATTCTGAAAATTCACAATTATTTTTACAGCATGCTGTGTTTCAATTTCAAATTTTTTGTAGATAAATTAGATGCGAAACGAAGAAAATTTTTAGTAAAAATTAGTGGGTTAAGGATCGATTTTGGAATTGTTTTTGTGAATATTGGCCTATTTTACCTCTCCTACGTATGTTTATATTTATATATATAAATACTATAAAAACAAAAATACCTTTTGTGCCGTGCCCATTTTCCGCTGGCCTGCTCGGGCTGCCACGATTAAACCCGAATAGCCCCGTAGACAATTGTTTTTTTTTACGTTATATGTATTTTTTAGTTTTGTTATTCACAATTAATATTAGTTATTATTTTTACTGAATTGTGTGGTGCATGCAGAACAAAAAAAAAACATCTTTTCCACCACTCTCTTATTTTTTTACTTAGTTGTAGTTTCTTTGTAGTAATATATATTTGTTTGTTGATGCTGCCAAGTTTAAGATAGAGGGCGCTACTTCGTTTGTTTGCTATTTGACGTTTTACTACAAAAAATACAAGTAAGTACTGAGAGAGAAATCTTGTCAAAAAAAAATGTTATCTTTTGAAATTTATAGACAACAATAATCCCTCCATAAAAACCCCTTTAAGAGCTTAATTTTTTTGTGGTAAAATACTAAAGGTAGGTTATGAATACACGTTGTGGCGCCCTAAATAGGCACCCATATGCCTTTGAAGACTATATACTTAGTAGCTAGGTTTTCGTTCATTTTTACTTGTTACTCTCGAAATCGAACCATGGAACATACCGCACCCCTACTCCCACCAATTTTCCCGATATTTGTTTTTATTTAATTAACTTTTTGCCAATACATGACAATATTTTATTTATTTTATTTATATATATTTTTTATACTTAAAATAATAACATATATAGGTAGCTAGGAAAATATTACGTACGTACATAATATTTTTCGATTTATCCTACGTGTTTTCCGAACGGTTTTGTCTACTACGTTGTCTGGATAAAATTACGATTACGCGAGGAGTTATTAGAAAAATTACAGAGTCCGCAGCCGAGGCGAATAGCCGAAGCTGCAGAACTGTGGGCGTAATATATAGCCCAGTTGCCAGAGAAGGATATTGACCAAAAGCTCGCACAAAATGTGGTATCTATGAAACTTGGCTTTTAAGTACTTGAAAGGGTGTAGAAAACGATTTGCTGCTTTAAGGTGTATGCTTACTTCACAATTTCGAAAATAAAATCGAATATTTGGTTTTTCTATTATATCTCGAAAAAAAAATTCGAAAAACTAATAGCACCGCGTGAAAGAGCGGAAAATTTTACTAAAAATTATATTATAAGTTACTTAAAAAAAAATTATTAAAAATAAGAAAGCAAATTCGAAAACTCTACGCGCGCCGAGCCTTGGAATACAAATATTCAGGCGAGGAAAAACTAAAGTATCTTTGCCAAAAATGTACACAATGAAGAAAAAAAGAACGCATTTTAAAGAGGAGGCTCTAAGCTTTCTCAGGAAGCCGTTAGTTTTTAATTTCTTTTTTGTTTTCTCATTGAAAATTTGACCGGAAGTTATAATTTCTAAAATTCTCACTGATTTTTATAAAACTATTAATAGAGGCATAACCAAAAAAAATTCTTTTAGATTTATCATTATACTTTTACTTTTGATTTAAATATAATTAAAATTATGAACATTATCTCAGTTCAATAAAACTTATGTTTTAAAATGATCATTTTTTTACAACATTCATTCGACGCAATTTTTATTTTCAAAATAGTGTTTATTTATTTATATAAATCAATTTCTAAATTATTTTTAACTTGATTTAAAAAAAAATTAATTTCTGATTTATATAAACACTATTTTGAAAATAAAAATTGCGTCGAATGAATATTGTAAAAAAAATGATAATTTTAAAACATAATTTTTGCTAAACGGAGACAATGTTCATCATTTTAATTATATTTAAATCAAAAGTATAATGATGATAAGTGTACAAGGATTTTTTTTTGTTATGCCTCTATTAATATATATCTTCAGTTTTATAAAAATCAGTGAGAATTTTAGAAATTATAACTTCCTGTCAAATTTTCAATGAGAAAACAAAAAAGAAATTAAAAACTAACGGCTTCCTGAGAAAGCTTAGAGCCTCCTCTTTAAAATGCGTTCTTTTTTTCTTCATTTGTGGCAAAGATACTTTAGTTTTTCCTTGCCTGAATATTCAACGGCTCGGCGCGCGTAGAGTTTTCGAATTTGCTTTCTTATTTTTCATAATTTTTTATAGCAATACAATTTTTTTTTTAATAACTTATAATATAATTTTTAGTAAAATTTTCAGCTCTTTCACGTGGGTGAGTTTTTCGATTTTTTTTTTTTGAGATATAATGGAAAAACCAAATTTTCGATTTTATTTTCTAAATTGTGAAGTTAGCATACCTATAGAGCAGCAAAGATTTTTTTATCGTTTTCTACACCCATTCAAGTACTTAAATGCCAAGTATCATCGATATCACATTTTGTGCGAGGTCAAACTCTCTGACAACTGGGCTAATAATAGACTCCTTCTCAACAAACCACGTATTTGAGATTTCTTGTTTTAGTTTAAAAAAAATTCTCTTAGCGCAATGATTGATGTCAAGATAATAAGTACTGTAGAAATTTAACGACGCGTTGATTCAGATTGATGAAATCAGTGATTAAGCCCCTTTTCGTACACAAACATGATTTATTAATGCGTGAGCTATAACCGAATCAAGATTGAATCTCTTACTTCCTCTAAAACTACTCCCTCGCTAATTGTTAAAATAGACTCTAAGTACGTTGTTTTATTATTTAAATAATGTAAGTGATATTTCTTCGGTCTTGGAAAATTCAAAAAATGAAAATACTTGGATTTTTTTTTAGACTTTCGGTGTTATTTATAAAGCCAAGTATTTTGGTATTGTTACTGATTTAAAATTCTATGAATTACATATATAATGTGTTGACATTAAATTTAATTTTAATTGCATCCATTTGCAAAAACTGTTTTTCGAATGTGTCTCTTAATTCTGCAAATTATAATAATCGAACGAGTTGTAATTATGAGAGTTATAAATATTATAATTCTAAAAACTGTTGTCCTATGAATTTTCCTAGTCCATTCCTGTTTTTATCGACGTTGACGTATTTTTATTCATGGTTCGATATCGATAGCATACTTAGGTTTTTTTTTTTATAATTTATCTTATTTTTATTTAAATTATATCATTGTTGTTTTTTGAGATCCGGAGGCGAATCGCGCAAATCTTAGAAGGGCTGAGCGATCTCATCCCAGTACCAGCCCTAGCAGAGCACCTTGCGGTACCCAAAGTGTATAAAGAACTCTTGGTACTCATCCGATATGTGTTGTAATATGTTGTTTTTCTCTAGTGTCTTGTTGAAAGCCACTCTCTATTTTTTCTATATTGTTCTTAGACTGCCTTGGATTGGTACCTTGAGATAAAACATGATCAGACGAAAAAAATACCAAATTTGGACATGTTTTTCATATAAGTATGTTCGTAGTGCTTAAAAGACTTAAATTTTCCCTCGTTAAAAACATTCTTTGATTAAACATAATATTTTTTGCCAAAAAAATTGTTAAACTACATTATTTGTTAGATTAAACAAATTATTTAAAAAAAAAATTGAAAAATTTGTCCGAAATATTTTTTTTGGTGATTGTATAAAAACAAGTTTTCTAAAAAATACATCGGTGTCACAAGGTGCTCTAGATTTTTATTGCTGCATTTTTAAAACTTGTTGTTATTATTATTATATATTAATTTAATGGTAAAAAAATGTTTTCTTAAAGTAAATGTACATTGTTTTTTGTTTTTTTCTTTGATTTTTTGTTGTATATGCTTTTTTTAATTAATAATACCATTCTTGCAGTTTTCACCGAGTATTTTTATTTATTTTTCTTTTTTCTTTCTTTTTAAAAGTTGATGCAGTGGTGGCGGAGAAATTTCAACATAAAAACAATTTTTGTTTTAAAAATATGGTTTATTAATATAAATACTTGTTTTTGAGGTTGATTTTCATCTTAATTTAATTTAATTGACCTAAATAAAGTGTCAAAGTTGGTTTTAAACCCTCTAACTATCAACTGGTCCCAACTTCGGGACCTCACAGGCAATTTAAAATAGTTACCAAATCCTTTACAAGTGATTTTGACCTAAATTTAATTTTCTGCTTGGATAATTACAAAGATTCCGTTTATTTATATTTATTATAGAAACCTTAAACTTAATAATATTTTACAGTGATTTTCATATGTACAGGGTGAACCAAACATACATTTTCTTAAATGGAACACTCTACACAGAAAAAACAATCTTTTAAATCAAATTGTAACCGCATTAATTCAAGAGAATGGTATTCTTGAATAGGTCCAACCAAATATTAGGTTTTAATTTTTTGACAAAATATTCTTGGCTACTTGGTAACAGAAAGTTTTGTGTCAAAGGAATTCAAGAGCAATTTGATTGGGGCTGAGGTATGGATACAGCAACGAAGCATTATTTCACGAACATGAACTTAACCTGACTTATGAAAAATCGTAATAAGTGATTGACAACACAAAACAAAGCATTCTCAACATACAAATAGTTATGATATGAATGAACAGAGTTTTAAGATCATTGGAAATGATACTCAATGAAAATCATTGAGTGACACGACGCCATGTATACGGTTGATTAAAAGGAGCCCACATGCCTACACAAGTCGTCCACAAGTGTTCTAAATGGTTCTAAATAATTTCAAACAGAACAGAGCGCGGACCTATGCACCATCAAAAACACAAACGCACTTGCTCATTATTCAGTAATGGCGTTGTTTCATATCTAAATATTCACATGTGTCTGCGATTCTACATTCTATACGCATCTTCTGCTTATTAGTCGAGCGAGTCATGTGTACCTGCTTTCGTCATCAGAACACATTTGATAAGAAATGTTATTCTTGAATCAAGAGAACTATGATTGACTCTTATATTTGACTTAAGAGATTCTTTTTTTCTGTGTATGTAAATTTTATTTCATATCTTTATGATATTGGCCCAGTTTTATAGCAAAGTGACTGTAAATTCTCTATAGAGGGCAAATGAAAACAAATACATTTTATGTATTAAGATGCTTCACCCTGTATAATAGAAAACTACAACAACACACTTAAAGGAAATTTATTTTTTCGGAAAAAAGTTGCAGATGGTAAAATCGCCCTGTATAAAACCATTTATGTTGTTAGACCGAATCACGTTCATTTCTAAATTGAAATAGAAATTTTTTTTCTGAAATTTCTTCGCCATTTTGCGGTAGTGATTGCCTCGTTTCTCTTTCCTTCCAAACGTTTTCCCACCACACCTCCCCGAGTATACGGTAGGTAATACGGTACGGCACTGCTGTTTTTTTTAACAGCTATTTCATTCATTCTTATTACTTTTGTATCTAGACGTAAGTGTAAAGAATATTCCTTAATAGGTCACTCCCCAGTTATCTCTCTTTATCAGTGTATTTTTAAACTGCACATAATTCAAAGCTGTTCAATTCTTTGAATCGTCCTTAATAGGACGAACCAAGGGCGTCCGCGGAATATTTTCCTGGGGGCGGGGCAAAAGAAAATATGAATAAAGAATATTTCAGCTAGGAGGGGTAAGTACCCCTTCAAACCCCCCATTACGGACGCCCATATGAGGAACTAAGGAAAATAATTTTGTGATTGGTTATTTTTTATTTTAGACAATATTTTTAGGTTAAAAATTGCTCTTTCCCGAATAGGAGATATTTTTATCGACAACCTTTCACTATGGAATTGAAAATATTGCCTTTAATAAATGACAAACACCAAAATTCAGGAAATATATAGTCTGTCCACGTAATAAGTCAGAAAGAACGGAATACACCGTCAAAGGTACCGCCTTAAAGAGAAATACAGTCATAAATCCCATGGCTCCTTTCTTCAAAGGAAAGCCGAGCGCTTCGGTCTCAGCGGTACCTTTGACGGCGTGTTCCTTTCTTTCTGACTTATTACGTGGACAGACTATACCTACATGTGCTTTTTCTACAGAGTAAAGAAATGCATAGCTTTAATCTATGTGTCAAGAACGCTGGGAAATGGTCTATATCGAAGCTTGTGTAATGTTTAAAATAATAACTTTTAAACAATCTTCCTTGGGCCCAAATATGCAAAAAAAAATCCTATATAATTAGTATAGGCATGTGTGATTTTTTTCTTATCATAGTCACTAGTATTAGTAGCGTATAGTAGTTTTTGAAAATATGTAGGCAGTTTTCTCATTCTCTCAGAATGGCTGAGTGTTTTTCGGTAAGACTGAATTTTAAAACAACACATCTTTTTCTGGTAACGAACTTCTTATAGTGATACCAGAAGTCCTACGAAATCGGGATGACCAAGAATCGACCAAATATCGAATTTAAAAATTTTAACCAGTACCCTATTTTTAATTTAGTTATCAATATTTTTTAAATTCATATTCAATGGATTGGTTCACTTTCTTATTTGGCTTCGTTTTTTTCCCTATATTCATTAGGTATACCTAAGTCAGATGTATTTATTGAATTTAAGAAGATGAAGTAAAAAGGTCAAAATTGAAAATGGACAGATCCATTCTTTCAAAAATGTACTTTTGGATTTGTCAGTGATACGAAATTGGCATTTTGACAAAAGTACATTTCTTTAATATCTTTATAAAAATGTTTTGACTAAATATGGTTAAACTTGAAAGAAACATTTAAAGCAACATTTTGATAAATTGGATGATTGAAAAATGATCTGACCTTTGTTGAATACAAACAGAACACTTAATTATTTCTCGGACTGAATCACATTCTTGAGACGTTTCATTTTTGCTGATTGTTCATTTTTCGATTGAATATTATTCATTTTATTGCAGATGAAGATTGATAAAATTGTATATGCGAGATGTGAAGTATTAAATTACAAATATACTCATAAATTGACTCGTTGAAAATATTTATACTTTTGCTGAATAGCCTGTGAATATGTTTACATAGAAATGAACGAAATTAAAACGTCAATATAAATATCAAAATATTGTCTTAACTCAGACTAATATCTTCAGTTTAACCATGTCAACAAGACACCCAAATTTAATATCTAAACATGTAGTATAAAATGTCTCATTCAAAGCAGCGGAAAAGTATTTGGAATAAAACGTGACATAGTATAAATTTAAATGTTGAATTTGAAAATTTACTGTTCATTTTGGTACATTTGTATTTTGGATGGGGCTCCCGATTACTTAATACCCTAATTTGACTAAAAACGCACAATTAAAAGGGTGAAAAATTCTTGGTACCTGTTTCGAGGGGTTTGTCACTTAAAAAAAATGTTACGTTAACCTTGAAGTCAATTATAATAGGGAACATAACTCTGTTTAATTCAGGTGGAGAGTGTATATAGGTAGTTTTTGCTCTATGTTCACATACAAACACACTGCACCACCTCTACCCAAACAGTATTTATATTTTAAAACGACCAGGAAAATATACAGTCATGTTTTTCAATACAAACAGGTACATAAGTATCATTTATCTATGATAGTCTTGCGCATACGCTAAAAAAATAATGTTAGTAATAATAGAGGGTGATTAAGAATTCTTTGTTGAAGTTTTCTCCAAAGTATTTACTAAAGTCTAAAAAATAAAGTTGGATACATGCAATACATTATTTACTTTTAAAAATTTTAAAGCCACGTTTTTGATAACCTATAAATTATATAAACGACCTTTAAGCATTTTTACCCTGAAAAAAAGCTACCAACGGATAAAAAATAAAAGAGAACCGAGGGTGTAGAGCGAATCACAGGACTTGCTCTTATAAATCTTGAAAAATTCATTATCGTATAAGATGAAATATTTAACATCACAGCTGCCAAAGAAGCAAATAATCAAGACAGAAAAAATAAACTTTTTCATTTTTAAGATATGCTCTAGAAGCAATACGAACACAGAATAATGAAGGTGATGGTAGCTGGATAAATGAACCTAGATGACATAGTTCAAAAATAAATAAAGATGGAAACTATTTCCTTCTCTTTCTAAAAAAATACTTGTATGTTCAACACCATGTCATAATTAATAACTATTTTTACCAATTCATTACTGCCATTTCTTTCCCGTTAAAGATGTCATAAATTTCTCTTTTCTGCATATTTCATTCGACGTATGCATCATTGAAAAATACTGAAAACCAATCTCGTAAATGACATTTGAAAAAAAGTGTTTGCATCAATTTCAAAAATCGGAATATGTTTTCTCACTATTTGCAATCCGATATGAATGCGCGTTGCTGGATTCAAATGCACTCATCCATCATCTTGGAGCTTATAACGTTTAGGAGCTTTTTCGCAATGCGAAGTCGGCACCACCGTACCGAATTTAGACTCCCCCTCGTTAAGCTCCGGTCTACAAACGAGAAATAATATTTGCGTAGTATTTAGGCTCCACCCACCAGTAGCGAATTTTATACCGCTGCCCCGCTGTTGTTTCAGTTTGTAAAGCATCACTTCTATTTAACAGAAATTTATTATAATTCTTGAAAGTTTGTTATTATTGTTGTTGGCGCATTCTTCGGATAATATTGTTTATTGAAATATCTCGGATGCGATTACAAAAATTTTTGTAATTTTTTTATTAAAATTTTGCTTTATGTTAAAATTATTACTATATGCGTCATAAATACCAACTTTATTTTTAAATTAGTAAATACCCGCGGGAGAACAAAAACCGAATGTGGATTAACCATGTAAAAAACATCAAATTCATGATAACTCTAGACTGATAATTTCGTGTCATTGACAATCAGTTTTTTTTTAAATGTTTTCATCTAACAATGTCGATTTGAATATTTAACGTTTGTTAAAAATCTAGGTCTTCCTAACATATCATTTTAATTGGGAAACTCTGTTTTGTTGTAAATGCGCACCAACTTTATGACTTTTACCTGTACATTTTTATCCGTTATTGATAGTTTAAAAATTATGAGGTAAAAATGTTATTCTTATATCGAGTAAAAGAGATTTTTTCTGGATTAAGGTTTAACTTAAGATAAAAAATAACTCGTTCAGCTACCAATCAATGTTTTATGTACATTTTCCTGGTTATGTCACAGTTTCTAATTATTGCTGACCCGCCGGATGTCGCGTCAGTCCAAACCCGGCGGGAGGCTGTTGTCTCTTGATTCTTCTGCACAATCTACCTTTGCATGTGTTGTTGCAGATGTTTCTTTTTATTAATAATTGCTCATATAGAAAATATTGTGCACTGTTATATAATGCGCTGCGCCGCAAAGTCCACTCTTTATATACACCGGAATTTTCCCAGCAAAATCTATAAGAAATTCGCTTACTCCAACTTCAAACATACGGAATATACTTCCATCTAGCGACCTGACTTGACGCCTATTTACTTTCTTGCAGGAAGCATCAAACTGATACCGTAGAAGTTTAAAGAGTCTATGATTTTGCTGGTATAAGGATGGTATTCTTTATCACCCATTTTTGCGCTAGTACAGAAACCTCTTTAACAGACTGTGATGATCGGAAATGCCTTCCTAAAAACCGATGTTATCACTTTGCACCGATTGGTGGATAGTTCCCGAAAAGTCGTGAAATCGATCCGACAATTGGAAGCCATTTTTCACTCAAAATAAACATATTTAATTCAAATACGAACAAAATTGCCAATAACTTAAATCAGACACATTTTATATTTGTAAAGTCAAAGTCTTTTGAAAAAAGATCCAGCGATACGCCATCTGGCGCTTTGTTTTCGAAAACAAAGTAGTGTGAAGAGCCCTTAAGAAATACATATGAGTATCGCCCTGTTGAAACTTGTCGAGAATTGAATCTTCCTAATATAGAAAAACACTATATTTTTATTCTGAAAATGTACTACGTTTTCTGTGCAGATAATTTTTGAAACCAAATAATATTGGAAAATATGGGTAGAAAACTGTTTATCTCGATTTCCGGCAAAACTACAAGTCCTATGGAAAAAAGTTAAATGGCAAAGTTGTAGGTAATAAAAAGATCTACAACTACGAAATTTGGTGTAAACTTACCTTTTTATGTCCCAAACACTGTAATTTTTTTGTTTTAAAATATTTATTTTTTAACCTTATTTTGACTTAATATCGAAAAAGCAGTCTAATTTTCAATCGAAAATTCTCACGTCAAAATATCTGCTTTTTTAAAAAACTCGGTGGGCTTTTTGTTTGTTGAAATCTCTACTTTTTGATGGTGTAAAAAAAATACATTACTATAGTAAATGTTCTCAAAAAATTCAAATAAGAAACGAAGAAAACTCCCGAATTTATTTTTTTTTTAAATCATGTACCATTTTGAGCTATTTATTTAAATTTATACTTTAATTACTCGAAAAACGTAAGATTCCGTGTTACATTGATAAACAAAAGAGTAAATAAAGTATAAATTTAAATAAATAGCTCAAAATTGTACATGATGATTTAAAAAAAAGAAATTCGGAGTTTTCTTCGTTTCTTATTTGCATTTTTTGAGAACATTTACCATAGTAATGCATATTTTTTTACACCATCAAAAAGTAGAGATTTCAACGAACAAAAAGCCCACCGAGTTTTTTAAAAAGGCAGATATTTTGACGTGAAAATTTTCGATTGAAAATTAGACTGCTTTTTCGATATTAAGTCAAAATAAGGTTAAAAAATAAATATTTTAAAACAAAAAAATTACAGATTGTTTGGGACATAAAAAGGCAAGTTTATACCAAAAGTGAAAAAATATTTTTTTTTGTAAAAGATAAAAATAAAAAAACAAAAACTTGGTTATTCCACTTCCCGACCCCAGAGCTCCTGTAAATTATTTTTCCTTTCATGTTTGTTATATTCTCTTCCTTTTCCAATGGGTTTCATCCTACTATTATTTTATTTAACTTTTTACCATTTTCAAAGCTATCTGCACTGGTCTATACGTTTTCTTGAAACATTCCCCATTACTATCGGCACATTTTTGCATTTAAATGAATCAGTATTTAAAACATTTTTTTCAATTTATAAAGCTATCAATCATTTTTGAGTGATCCTAATGAACCTCAAATTTCAACGACCAAAACGAAATTATTGTAATAAAACGTCGAGAGTTTTTGAAATCTTACGTATGAGTGAGTAAAAAACAGGATTAGATAATATAAATATTTGTGTTCAACTTATGGGAATATGCATCTGAATTGTTTATACAAAAAACAGTTTTTAATTAATGTTTATAATTACGTCAAAGTAAACAATTGAGAATAGGTATTAGTGTGCGATATTCCCTAATTGCTAGAGACGCTCAAATTGCTTTGTGTAATATTTAAAATATCTAATCCCTAAATATTATTGTCACAGAATTAACATTCCTTTTGAGATATAAATTTAAAATAAAGGACCATAAAACGATTATAAAAACCATTTGAGCATTTTAATCTTGTTCGTATGCTACTATTTGATTCGAAATAGAAAATTATTTCCGTTTTATATCCCTGCTCCACCAGTCCAAATACAAAATGGATGCTAATGGAAATGATCTTAAAGCGCTGTTGCCATAAATGTGTTCACAAAAGACTTCTCTATATAGATTTGAGAAGTGCTTTGAATTCCTAACAACTCTTTTCTGATTGGTCGACACATTGACGCCAAGTAATGTGTCGTTTAATTTAAATTAGGCAACATACTTTACAGTGAAGTATAAGATATTATCTAACTTAAAATTCCTCACATTTTTAAAGCAAAGATACTAGCGTTGTTCCTATGTTGTACTGTGCGCTGATTGGCTGAATTTCATTAATTTCTGACAGTGAAAATAGGACCAGTTGTAGAAAATTTTGTATAAAAATGTAAGCATTTAAATTTTAAATTACTGAAAAGAATGTAATGTAAAACTAAATGCAGTATTACTCATGGATATGAGTGTGAAACAAATCATGAAGTCATAAATAATGGAACAAACATCTCTGATTACTTCCACAGGTGTGCGTATGCAATGAATGACATTCAAAAAATGTTTGTTAATAAAAAGGGCATGATTAAACAATAATTTAATGAAAAATTGTGTGTCGTACGGTGCCAACTCGAAATTATTTTTTATTTATGAGGAATATTGCAATTCAATTAAATCCAATTTATGAGGTTCTCGTCGTAATCGTTGCGTGTAACCCTTAAATTGGTCTTTCCAAATAATGATCGCGGCTGACGATTAATTCTAAAACTTGGCAACAGTGCGTGGGACAGAATGGCGTAGACACGAGGGGAAAACTTCTCCCTAGGAGTCATTCATGGAAGAAACACCCAAACAGATCAATATAACAGCGGTTCGTTGCCTTTATTTGCGCACTCAGTTTCAACAGGCTGGCTCGACTTGGTTCATTCAACGAATAATGATCACATTAAAAATAATTTATATTCGCTGGGCCGCCATGCAAAACGAATTAATCAACAAAAATAAAAACATTTTGGAAGAGGTCAGCTCGCTGACCATATTTAACACCTATTAATTTTTCAAAGAAAGGTCTCGTTCGTGAACTTGTAATCAACAGAATAAAATGTTCGTTTATTACTTAGACATGTGCGTTCAGAAATTAATGATCTAACGATGACGTAGATTAGGGTCGATAATTTTTGAAACCAAAAAAAATAAAAGTAGGAAGAGGAAGAGAATATAACAAAAATGAAAGGAAAAATAATTTAAGTGCGATCTGAGGTCGGGAAGTGGAAGGGAGTGAGTTTTTAAGGGTAGAAAACTATTTATCTCGATTTCCGGCAAAACTACAAGTCCTTTGGAAAAAAGTTAAATGGCAAAGTTGTAGATAATAAAATGATCTACAACTTTTGTATTTACACTTTTTTCACATAACCTCAAAATTTATGTGAAAAATTCAAATAACCAAGTTTTTGGTTTTTTATTTTTGTCCTTTACAAAAAAAATTTTTTTTGCGAAATTTGGTGAAAACTTTTTTTTTTATGTCCCAAATACACTGTAATTTTTTGATTTAAAATATTTATTTTTTCACCTTATTTTGACTTAATATCGAAAAAGCATCCCAATTTTCAATCGAAAATTTTCGCGTCAAAATATCTGCTTTTTTAAAAAACTCGGTGGGCTTTTTGTTCGTTTAAATCTCCACTTTTTGATGGTGTAAAAAAAATATACATTAATATGGTAAATATTCTCAAAAAATGCAAAGAACCGAAAAAAACTCGAATCCGAAATATTTTTTTAATCATGCACAATTTTGAGCTAATTACTAAAAGTTATACTTTAATTACTCTTTTGTTTATCAATGTAACAGGGAATCTTACGTTTTTCGAGTAATTAAAGTATACATTTTAATAAATAGCTCAAAATTGTACATGATGATTAAAAAAAATTCTGATTCGAGTTTCTTTCGTTTCTTTGCATTTTTTGAGAACATTTACCATAATAATGTATATTTTTTTACACCATCAAAAAGTAAAGATTTCAACGAACAAAAAGCCCACCGAGTTTTTTAAAAAAGCAGATATTTTGACGCGAGAATTTTCGACTGAAAATTCGGGTGCTTTTTCGATATTAAGTCAAAATAAGGTGAAAAAATAAATATTTTAAATCAAAAAAATTACAGTGTATTTGGGACATAAAAAGGTAAGTTTTCACCAAATTTCGTGAAAAAAAAAATATTTTTGTAAACGATAACAATAAAAAAACAAAAACTTGGTTATTTGAATTTTTCACATAAATTTTGAGGTTGTGTGAAAAAAGTATATATACAAAAGTTATAGATCTTTTTATTACCTACAACTTTGCTATTTAACTTTTTTCCATAGGACTTTGCCGGAAACCGAGATAAAGCCTTAAAAACTCACCCCCTTCCACTTCCCGACCTCAGATCGCCCTTAAATTATTTTTCCTTTCATTTTTATTATATTCTCTTCCTTTTCCAATGGGTTTCATTCTACTATTATTTTTTTTTTTCACTTTTTACCATTTTCAAAGCTATCTGCACTGATCTATATGTACAACGTTGTTTGTTTAAAGTTACTGGCAAGGTTGCATCTTAAATCTGTTTTTTTTTTAAATAAAAAAGGCTTGTCTGCGGACCGATTTTACTTTAAAGAAGGTATGCACTAAAATATTGGCATTGGCAATTTTTCTTCTTTATACGAAACTTAAAACTGCAAGATGAAATCAAAACTTAATCAAAAAATCATAATTTGCACAAAACAAAATAAATATTTTTTATAATCTATTAACTATCTGTGCTCAATATTAATTATTTGTACGTTTTTTAAAAAAATCGACTTTTTAAATGGTACATATCTACGAGAGAAGGCAGAAACATACAAAATACCGTCATTTTTGGTTTTATGGTGATTTCGTACTTTTTAATACTCTTGTCGATCGAAATGGTTTGACGACCTTAAAATTAAGATATTCGTTATTTTTCTACTAAAGACCAATATAAAATTAAGTTATAGATTAAAATTTTTTAAATACTGTCATTTGTATTTTAGTTAATCGTCCGTCTTGGCATCTATGCCTTCTTAGACTTAACGTAGGTTATTAGTATACTGTTAGGTATATACAGGGTGGCGCCGTTATAGATACAAAGTTTTGTTAATTGGGAAAAAAACTGCAGTTCATTGTAAGAACCTAATAAAAAAATTAAGTGTTCTACATGGTTGGATACAGAAAAAAACGGGATTTCAAAAATGAAATGAAACGTACAGGTCCGTATTTAAAAAAAAGTCAATTTTGGTTTTCCCCAAATATCTCAGATACCGGATCTGTTATTTTAATTTTGAAAAAACTAATTAATTTCTCTTCAAAAAACGCATCTTTTCCCATTTAATCAACTTTATATCTATAACGGTTTCCGAAATCCCAATAGTGTTCAATTAAATTTGCGCCACCCTGTATAATATGGTAGAAAAGCGGAAAAATGTTTGTGGTCATAGCGCTATCTGGCGACTTTGTTGAACGAACGTTTTTTTTTCCTAAATTCGCTAGTGAGTTAAAAAAAGAGAAAAATTGCCAATAGTGACAGCAATAACTGCTCTTCAAAATACACTTTTTCGTGAAAACAAAAACACCAAAATATTAGACTATGTGTTGTAAAGTTAATGACTGTACTCATTACACCAAATTTCTCCTTGCTTGTTGGCTGAATTTTGCGGACCTACGCTTACCAAAAATATGGAATATACAGTCAGTGTCTTCAGAAAATTGGAATGGAACTTTGCCCTAATTTTCTTGGGCTATTTTTTTAATGGTAGAATCTATTAATGTGTAAGTATTACGTTTATCATTGAAATAACGAAAAATAACAAAAAAAAAGAAGATTTTATAGCATCTTGTATTTCTACATTTATTATTGGTTACACTACGAATAGTGATTTCTTGAAAATACCTCGAGAAAAAGGTTTGCCAAAGTTAAATTCTATAGCTGATTGTACAATACTAAAGCTTGGTTCGCACTTCACTGACCAATTAACTGCTTACGTCATATTCTAGTCGTTTTATATAAATATAACGTATTTTTATGTGCTTTGTACGTCCCCTAATGGTTGTATAACGTTTCCTGGGATATTTAGAATTTAAACACAAAATAGACTCGATTTTGCAATTCAATTCTGTTTTTATTGTTGCCGTTTTTGCCTCAATTTATAACTGACAATAATAAAGTGTATCGATTTTAACTGTGCCAAATGTTTTTATTTAAAAAAAAATGTTATCGTAGATTGTTAAAAAGAGTTCTAATTTTTACCTAAATGTCCATATAATATTAAGAATAAATCAAAATCGAAAAAATGTTATGGACCATATATTGAGTATTTTTAAAAATTAAAAAAATTACTTTTTTAAAAATTATCGAAAATAATGCAAAAGAGCCACATCCAAACTTTAATAAAATTATTGCGAGAAGTTTTTCTGTGTTTATTCTTTTAAAATTGCTTATTATATCAGAATACAAATCTTTACTATTATAAATTAATTATAAATCAATTTTTAAATATATTATTAAACTAATTTATGTCAATTAACATTTGTAACACTTAAATGTTTAGATAAACTGTAGTTATTTGATATTAGATTAAATAGAAATATTAAATTTTTTTATTTAGAACTTTTTAGTGAAAAAAAGAAAATTTTTATATTGTGTATAAAAAGTAGGTACCAACAAATTTGTTTTGTTTCTACAAAAATTGAATTCTTCAAATTTTTTTCCTCGAAACTTTTTGGATCAAAAGTTTTTTACTAAATGTTTTTAATATTTTTATCAGTTATTCGCTGTCTTAAAAATTAAAAACATTTGATCAATTTATTTCTGTAGTTCATTTCATAGTGGTTTGTTATTTTAAATGTTTTTCTTTTTGGATATTAAATCCACTTTTTTAGATTAAAAATGTGGTTTGAATATCCAAAAAGAAGAACACTTAACATTTGATCAATTACTATAAGTACTAGAAGAACAAGTTCATTAAACAAAATATAATCAAACCTACATTAATAAATGAATTTTTATTATAAAAAAAATTGTAACTTGAAGCAGCGAAATTTCACAAGTTATCATTTTTCCGGGACACTGTAATAAACTAATAAATATAACTGGATTGTGGTCTCTTATGTAACCATTTTTGAATGTTGAATTTTTGTATGATTTTTTTGCAAAATCGAGTTACGACATTTGGTATACTTTTCGCCTAGACCCAGGAAAAAGGTTGTATAGTAGTTTTAGATACTTGTTAGGACTGGCATTCGAGTTTATCAAACATATTATATTATGATATATTTAAGTGTTTTTCCTTGTTGTGAGCCGCACATTTTTTAAAATTCTCGACCCGCCAGTATTACGGCTGTATGGGCACAACTGAAAATCTAGCCTCTTAGATGATTTCTTAAATTTATTACAGAGTGTAAACTTGTTATTTTTTTAAGTAAGTAAATTTAAAATGAATATTCTTTGAACGTATTTTTATCACGATTAAATGTTTTATTAATATTTTCTTCAAAATAATGTTTTAATATGTTTATCACAATCTTTTAATATGTGAAATAAGAAATATTTGGGTGAATTACCAGAATTATTTCCTTAAGAATGTAGAATGTTTGGTTAGTCCGTTTTCAGAAAGTCAATACTCGGAAATGAGGTACTGCGACACCCCCTCCATCTTGTCTTTCAGTATTCTTATCCCTTTCAACAGAGACAAAAACTTATACGTGAGTTTTGAGTTTATCATGCGGCATCTCAACCGCTATATATTTTTTCGAACAAATCCGTGTCAGACAAAAACTAGTATTCCAAAAGCCTCTTTAGAAAGTAAAAGTTAGATCAATGGATGGTGAGAGAATTTTGATTTAAAAGCCTAATGTTCTGTGCTAAGGTCAATTAATTTTGTCAGGAAAACGTCAATGTTCCAGAAGATTCTTAATATAATTTGAAAGACCAAAATCCATACATATAATATTCGGTGCTGTTAATTTAATTAGCAAATGTCAGAGGATTTGAATAGTTTCTACCAGAATTAATTAAATCATAAATCATTTAATTATAATCTGAAAAATAAAATGCAGGTAGAGATAGAGAGAGAACATGTATTTAATTTAATTTTGAACAAACGCTTGTTTGCACCGAGTAATAACTAGTTGCGGATTAAAGAACAATTATTCAGTAGAAGATGGTATAAAAATGCTAATTTTTCACCTCGAAACAATCCATTTACGTCTCCATCTTCCAAAATAACTGAATCGTTTTTCCACAAATTATTCCATTTCTTGGAATTTGAGACATGAGCGGTGTCGTCTCGGGGTCGATAACTCAGCATCAGAGATCTACGACGTTTCCATATTTTATTTTATCGTTTCCATCATAAACTAGGTTTTTAAGAAATCATGTTTCAGGCTAGAAAAGATGTTTAAGGCCCCTATAGTCTCGTGGGTTTTTGCCGGACACGCCAAAATAGCATTCATTGATAGCCGCTTTGTCCGTAATTGTTCCTGCCAATACGTCGCAATAGCAATAGTCATTTTTGCGTGTTATATATGTCATAGTATTCGTTTTGAATGCCTTTTTATTCATCGAACTGACGAAACAATTCAAAAATCCGAAACGTCGTCGAATTAAACCTGTTCCCTAAACTTTATTGAATAATGAACATCAATTTAAAGAAATATTATTTATGTGCAGAAATTTTATATACATAAATATTTTCTCTTATCATAAGGGAACTCCTGTGGTTACATACATTTCATTTTAAAAATTTAACTACTTATTCTATAAATTAACCTTCACTAAATGTTTTGATATGTTGTTCCGCTTATCAAAATGATAAATAGAATCAAACATCCTTTGGATAATGTTAAATTAGTCATAAGTACATTCTAATCTTTTCAAAAAAATATTACAGGATGAATTTAAACTCCAATATTAAAATATCGAGAATATTTTCTAGTGGAACCTTTAAAATACAAAACAATAAATTACAGAGATCGTTTTCTTTCCAAACATTTAACTGCCAGATCATAACAATCTCATAACTCATTCAAACCATAATTTTACAAACCCATATTTTGTCAATAAACGTAATAAAGCAAATCAGATTAAATTGAATACGATCAAATGACAAAACTTGAGAAAAGCAGAAACTTTTACTTTCAGAAAACATCGAGTTGTACGCAACCAACAATACCGAAATACACAAAAGATGTTGCATAAAAACTTGCAAAAAAATACATTGGCATTATTTTACATTTTAGTGGCGTCTGTGAGTCGGAAGGACATGGACCAAAATTCACACCCCCCCGTTTTCGAGGATGCTGAACACGATGGCGGTATCAGATTTACTGTTTTCGATTGCTGAATCCCCTAAAATGGCTAAAAACTACCCCTAAAGGGGTTAAACGGGCAGCGCATCATTTCCCTGTAAAAAAACGTTTTCGAGCACGGTGGTAATGTTGAAGATTACTTCCGACCCTCACCAACCCCTCCTCAGACCAAAACTAACCCCCGACACGGCTGTTTTTTCATTTTTTATATCAGCGGTAAAGCGTTTGTTTTCGAGGATGCTGAACACGTTGGTGGTGTTCAATATCACTTCCGACCCCCACCAACTCTCTCCCGAAAGGGTCGTTTTTTTAATATCAGCGGCAAAACGGATGTCCCTCTGTTTTCGAGGATGCTGAAGACGATGGTGGTGTTGAAGATTACTTCCGACCCTTACCTACCCCTTCACAGGTCAAAACTCACCCTCGAAAGGGTTCAATTTCTTTCTAATATCGTGTTCAGCATCATCAAAAACAGACGTTTTGATATAAAAAATAAAAAACACCCCTCTCGGGTGTGACTTTTGGCCTGTGGAGGGGTTGGTGAAGGTCGGAAGTAATCTTCAACATTACCACCGTGCTCAGCATCCTCGAAAACGGGGGGAAAGACGTTTTTTTACAGGGAAATGATGCGCTGCCCGTTTAACCCCTCTAGTGGGTAATTTTTGGCCCTTTTTGGGGGTTCAGCAATCGAAAACAGTAATTCTGATACCGCCATCGTGTTCAGCATCTTCTAAAACGGGGGGGGGGGGGGTCTCTCAATCCTGATGAATTTCGGTCCATTTTTCATGGTTTTTTCCGACTCACAGACGCCTCTATTTAGGAATGTCTTGTGCTTTTATTAATTTCAAATTGATTTGCTAAATAAATTAGTAAAAGTATCAGTTAAAATATTCTATTTAAAAAAAAATCAACTTCAATCATTAATTTTAATGAACGTTGATCTGCAATTCGTACAAGGAAAAAATTTCATCCCTAAACACAAAACGGTTTTAAGTTCTCCCCTAAAATTAATAACAGTTCAGACTCATTGAAGTATAGGGTAATAAAGAGGTGGTGAGTCATAGGTTTTACGGCTTGCGTGTTACATGTTATTCATGAGAGAAAGCAATTATTGACCCAAATCAAATTTTGCCTGTTTCCTGAGTCTTTATCGACAGGATATAAAATTATCATAAAACCAAATTCGAATTTCGATTTAATAATTAAAGAAAAATGAAGATTTTGATTTTAAGATTCACTCAGCCTGTTAAATTTCTCCAAAATAAAGACGATCTATGGCAAATATACTTTAAAAGAGATTTTTTTAGTACAGTTGAATATTTAAACGTTTTAAAAACCACATGATATGAATCTTATTTGATCAGTTCTATTGTTTAATGTAAACGTCCCTTATCTGTAACATTTTCCAAGTTGCCCTAGTGTCATTTCACACGTCTCTTTAATTATTTAATATTCGTGTGTGTAGCAATGGCAATCAATACAAATTGGTACAAAAAATATATTTGAAGCTTTGAAGCTTGAATCTAAACATTAGAATACTCATCAATTTATTGTAACCATCGAACTAGAATTAATAACACCGTCCCATAAACCTAATTTTTGTTGTATATCTCGTCAATTCGATAAGTTTCAAAAGGCATCAAAACGAATAAACTTTTAGTGTGTGTTAGAAATCAATCCAACACATATCCGCGCCATCTTGAAAAACAGAATGGCGTCGTTCCCTGATAATGTGCTTCTTATGTTGCTTCCGCTTTTGTCTATGCTCTCGCGCTTACTTGTCTGTCTTCTCAGTGTTTAGATATATTATAACGTGCTTTTGCGCCTAAGTTAAGTAAGATACGGAAAACATGTAATGAGTGTCGACAGGGGTTAAAAAAAATCATTCGATGACGTACTGGAAGGTAACGATAACAAAGAAAAATCAGATTATATTACCTTACTTTTACCCCTACTGGCATACGCTTTATAAGGGTGCATTTTTAAAAGGAGGGGGATCAAAATAATTGTGATAAAATATCCCTGATACAGTGATACCCTACGCCTTATAAACGCATTCGATTCTTTTTTGTTTGTCTTTCTTGTTAAAAATAAAATTGTATACTTTACTCTCAAAGGAAATATAATGCGGTAAAATAATTGAGTGGGTAAATTTTTTCTGAATGTTGATATATTTATTTATTGACGCCATATTAGTTTTAAATTGTTACCGACTGTTGAAATCTGAGATAAAGGTCATTAAGTAGACATTGGCTTCTAAAAAAATTCCTACAGGTTTAAAAGACAAAACATATTTTACAAAAATAATTTTTTCTTAAATCATACACATGATCATTTGCTTATCGCAAAATTATGAAGAATCTTTCTGGTTTTCGTATATTAAATGTATTCAAAAACTTCGAAATAAGTTTTAAACTGGATTATGTTGGAAGAATTTTTTTTTATTTTCTTCTGGGTTTGAATCAAAAGTTTTTTATTTTTTTTTATTGGAAAGCTTTCTGAGCTTGACATAGATCCACTATTTCCTTTCTGTGGAAAAATTTCCAGAATGCAACAGTTGGTGAATATGTTAATGTCAATTTTATAACAAATTTTCATTAGAGAATCAAGGATACGAAAATAATGTACCAAGTAGTGCCAATTTTACCGAACTTTCTCTGACCTGGAAAAATGCACCCTCTAAAACGCAATGATGAAAGTTTTCATTTTGACAGTTTAGAAAGACGATAGTCAAACGATTTTTATTTAGTTAAAATTGACAACGCAACGTCATAATAGATATTTTTACAAGGTTTTGACAGGCTGGCCTATCAAAACTGTCAGAGTTGAAACTTTGTTAATCAGAATTTCCATAGATTTCCGTATCATTTTCTCTCTTGAAGACTGATTGATGCATTAGAGTAAAACAATATGATTGCAAAATTGATGGCGATATCGTATGTAATATATTTTTGAGCTATATTTGTTACAAAAGATATCTTAATCGTAATGAAGTGTTAAGCTAAAAATGTTTTTTAATGATCTGGCCTATCAGGTAGGTAACTCAGAACGGCCAAATATAGAAAATTAATTTTGAAGTTAATGTGATTGATTATAGCGTTTTTCATTTAATCGCTAAATCTTTCAAAAACCTTTTAATGAAATATAAGAACAGGAAATTACGAAAGATTTAAGAAAAAATTAAAAACTGGCAACGTTTTTGAAACTTCCAATTAAACTAAACATGTCTGTTTAACCGCATAATATTCTAGTTTTAGCTTAAACCTAAACGTTTTAAATTTCCATTTTTCTATATTTTCTTTTCTGAGATTTGGCAACCTCGCTTGGCCTAGTGGTAGAGTTTCTGCGCATGTGCTTGCACCCACTTTTTTTTCACACCAGAAGCGCACGTCACTGGTTTCTTCTTGCGGCAGTGGACAATAAAATTGCTGTTCTCCACTTGTTGGCAAAAATACTTTCCAAAAAACTGTTGTTAAATCAAAATGTTATTGAATACTTAGCTGTAACATTCCGTAGGGCTTTTATATCCAAAAAAATGTTAAAAAAATGCACTTCAGGTCGAATACATTAAAATTGAAGTTGTTAAGCAGGAATTTTATGTTATAAACAGTTAAACCCGTCCCATTATACATAACCAAAAACTTAGGGTTGCAGATTAATACTATATTCTGGTGTATATGCTGTCAATATAACTTGTCACATCCCCGAAAGATGGCGTGCTATCTATTATCTACTTATTTGCATTTCCTCTTTACTTTTTGGCATGTTCTGCAACGTGTCAAACGAACGATATTTTTTGTTGTATTATTGTTTACAGGCTTTTAATGATTGGTTTATGCCAGTTTACAGTGAAGCATATTTCACACTTGACGACACGGCACCGACACGAAATGGTGGTGGGGATGAAATCGATGAGTGAAGCCACCATATCGTGTCGGTGTCGTGTCGTCAAGTGTGAAAGCTAATCAACGCTTTACATCCGAGAATAAACGTTATTATCGTATCAAATTTTAATGCAGTATGAAGAGTCATGGATGATTTGTGTATTGAAATTATGGGGACTCCAACAAACACATAAATCCTGTGAACAAGAAAATGCTTTCCTTTGTAATAAGATTTTCTACTCAACTTTCACAGCTCAAACAAAATGTGTACCAACGTTATTTGATTGTCAGGGGCGTACCGAGGCGGGAGTGTTGGGGTGTGACATTCCTCCAAACTTTTGTACCGAGTCGGCATTTTCATGCCGTAGTTATGATCGAGAAGTATGAATGGGAAGTCGGCTAGTCGGAAAAACATTTTCCGATTCAGCTTATCCCCGAATGAAAATCATTGTGAAAAGACGAATTAGAATTCAAATTAACTACGAGCTTAGACGAAGAGTAGAAGTTAAATAAATCTGTATTGTACAGTCGGCAATTTTTTCTTGACGAGTCGGCATTTTCAACATGACTCACCCCCCCTCCCAATTTATGAGGCTCGATACGCCCCTGTTGATAGTTAATGAACATGCGACAACAACCAAAAAAATAATATTAAACTGCAACCTTTTGAATATGTAACATATTATTTATCCTTTCAATTTTTGACGCTTTATTATATTTTGAAATTAAAAAAAAAATAATTACTGTCAAACAATTTCTTTTTTTGTAAAAAATTTGAGTGCACCAAATGGAAAAAAAATGTGTCGGTATAAAAGCCCATGGTGGTAGTTTTCTTTAAAAATACGGATTTCGAAAAATTTATTTTGTATATGATCGTTATATTGATATTAACTATAATAGTATGTGTCACTCGATAAACTTTTTAGTGGAGCACATTATCTGGCTAATTATAAAAACATTCCGTGTATACACTGTTGGTAATGTTAAACAAAAATAATTTATATGTTGATGTAATAATATAAACTATTTTTAAAATTTGAAGAAAAAAAACCGTTGTGAAACTTTCCAATCTTGGAAGGTTGTATTTATTCTTTTATTGCTTTTTGTTTTTTTTATGCCAAAAATTAGAAATATACTAAAATGGGTGTATTTCATGTTAAAAGAAAACAGGGTGAAATAAATGTAGACATAATCGCTCTTTTCTTATTTTAAATCACTCTATTGTTAACGTTGGCTTTACGTTTGGTTAATTTTTAAAAAATCTCAAAAATAATGTTTGTCCGTATCATAAGATTTTATAGTAGTATATTTCTATTTTTTGTTTTTTTATTTATTATCGAAAAAGTTTATATTTTTTCATGACAGTTTCTTGTTATATATAAGTGTGCCTAGTCAATAGTTTTTCAGGTCAATTTAAGGGTATTTTACACAGGGTCTTCTCACCCTGTATTGTATAAATGTTGTACATCCCAAAAAGAATTTGCGAATATCTGGTGAACATCTTTTTGGATGATTTGCAACAGAAAACGTAATTCTTCAAGTCCTCGTTGAAATTTTTCGATATTATATTTTATTTATATTTTTTATTTTTGGATTTTTTAGTAAATACTTTTGATGATTAAGTCATATCAGTTTGTTATAAAAGCGTGTATTTATTGCAGTGGTGTATATCTAATAAAGCATTTCATTTGCTTCAATTGTTTTTTTATTTTTCCATTCCACGCTTTTATCCTTTTCCCGTATAGTTTGTCCATTTTCAATTACAGAACAAAACTTATCCCGCTTTATACAAGGATCATTTAAAAAATGCGAAATTATGGGACAAAATATGATGATCTCTACCTGTAAATTTATTCTTTGCCACACCCTCATTCAGTCCATGTGGACTTAATTGACAGGTATCAATATGAATAATTAACCAATTGGAACAAAGCTCGTCGCTTGGAGAGGCATTCGACTGGCTAAGAAATTTCACATTATCTCATTTTAACGAAAATTGCGCTATTAATGCATAACGCCATCCAGTTTATCATAACTTTACATTATATTTTTTAACGTATTTAAAAAATAATATAGTACGCCAATGTGCCGATCAAACCAACTTGTCGGCACATCTGGGAATTTTGTTTTTATCTGTTTGCAATTAAAAATGAAATCTTTATCCATTATAAACAAATTATTGAAGGGTCTTAATTCGTTTTTTTCCAAAACACAAATTTTTAATTAAAACATTTCCACGGCCAAAAATACCAAACCTATTTTTTTAAATTAAATTTTTGGCTCTTAAAATCACGATCATATCAAAAAATAAAGCATTTAGGTATATTACATGGGATGCTTACGAGATAATAAAGTACGATAAAAAAGTTTGTAATAGTAAAATATAAAAAAATTAAAACAGAATATAATAATTCAGATTTTTGACTCGCGGTGTATACAAGTATTAAATATTTAAAAAAAAATCAGAACGCAAATTTGTCGTTTGATGTCAAAACTGTAAAATGCTACAGGTTAATGTTGTAACGAAATTAATACAAAATTGATCATAGTTCTTACAGTACCCTGTATCGATAAAATAAATGAAAATAAAGTTGAATTTTCTCTAATATTTTTTTGAAGACAACAATTAAAAATTAGGAATAGGTACAGGGTTATTCACTATAAATTACCCAGCCCTTATTATCGTTATTATTGGATATAGAAAAAAAAGTTTCAAATAAAAGTTGTGTGGTTATAACTGTTTTTTGTTAAAATTCTATCAAATGTACAGTACCGTGCAGATTTCAGGGAATACAAAAAAATAATATATTTTTTTAAATGGGAAACCTTGTATATTTTTACAGATTCATAATCTTCTTGATGAGCTGATTTCAATGATGTATAATACTTAATGTCTAATCTGGATAATAAAGGATCTACAGCCACCTGAAAATCACATTTTTTGGAAATTGGAAATCCCATCTGATTTTTAATCACCCTGTATAAAATATTTTTTAGTGCCACAGTATAGAATTTGAAAAGTTAGGATAGAGACATGTAAGCCGTTTTTCTCGATTTTCAACCGTTTGGCTACTGCAGCTACTTTAACTCAAAAAATGTGATTTTTCAGGTGACTGTAGATCCTTTATTATCCAGATTAGACACCAAGTGTGATACATCGTTGAAATCAGCTCGTCGAGAGAATTATAAAAATGTAAAAATATATAGGGTATCCCATTTAAAAAAATATTATTTTCTTGTATCCCCTGAAATCTGCACGCTACTATACATTTGATTTTATTTTATTTTTAATTTAACAAAAAACAGTTATAACCACACAACTTTTATTTGAACCTTTTTTTTCTATATGCAATAATAACGATAATAAGGGGTGGGTAATTTATAATGAATAACCCTGTACAATGATTTTTTCGAAACATGGATGCATGGCCCCCGCTACCATATGTGCAAAGTGTGCAATGCACACGGGCGCCATCCTGTAGGGGCGCCAACACCCAGGGTCCAAAAAAAAATTGCAAAAAAAAACAAAAATTAATTTTAAAATAAAAGTTGAGAAATTAAATAGGATTAGGTATAAATACACACGAAATTTTATTAGTATATCATCCAGTTACTGCCGATTCCTATGTTGCGAGAACATGTCATAGACCAGTGCAGATAGCTTTGAAAATGGTAAAAAGTGAAATAAAATAATAGTAGGATGAAACCCATTGGAAAAGGAAGAGAATATAACAAACATGAAAGGAAAAATAATTTACAGGCGCTCTGGGGTCGGGAAGTGGAAGAGGGGGAGTTTTTAAGGGTAGAAAACTGTTTATCTCGATTTCCGGCAAAACTACAAGTCCTATAATAAAAAGATCTACATCTTTGGTATTTACACTTTTTTCACATAACCTCAAAATTGATGTGAAAAATTCAAATACCCAAGTTTTTGGTTTTTTATTTTTATCTTTTACAAAAAAAAAATTTTTCACAAAATTTGGTGAAAACTTACCTTTTTATGTCCCAAACACTCTAATTTTTTTGTTTTAAAATATTTATTTTTTTAACCTTATTTTGACTTAATATCGAAAAAGCAGTCTAATTTTCAATCGAAAGTTCTCACGTCAAAATATCTGCTTTTTTAAAAAACTCGGTGGGCTTTTTGTTCGTTGAAATCTCTACTTTTTGATGGTGTAAAAGAAATATACATTACTGTGGTAAATGTTCTCAAAAAATGCAAATAAGAAACGAAGAAAACTCCGAATTTCTTTTTTTTTAAATCATCATGTACAATTTTGAGCTATTTATTTAAATTTATACTTTAATAACAAAAAAATTAGTGTTTGGGACATAAAAAGGTAAGTTTACACAAAAAAAATTTTTTTGTAAAAGATAAAAATAAAAAACCAAAAACTTGGTTATTTGAATTTTTCACATAAATTTTGAGGTTATGTGAAAAAAGTGTAAACACAAAAGTTGTAGATCTTTTTATTACCTACAACTTTGTCATTTAACTTTTTTCCATAGGACTTTGCCGGAAACCGAGATAAAGCCTTAAAAACTCACCCCCTTCCTCTTCCCGACCTCAGATCGCCCTTAAATTATTTTTCCTTTCATTTTTATTATATTCTCTTACGGGGGCCCTGCATGGAAGTAACTTTTAAGAATAACAAATTCTTTACAGATCTCCCTGCTAAATTCTAAGACCTAATTTGCAGAAAAACAGTAAACTTCAATTACTATTTCACTGAACACATTTTGCCCTGTGTATTGTGACACTGTCTGCAATTTTAGGGTAGCATGATAACAATGTGGTGCCCTGTGTGGCCGCATACTCGGTATAACCCAATATCCCGGCTATGGAACACGTTTACTTCAATGAACTTGAATCACGTGTATTTCTAGACACTCAAGAAGGTGAGCGTACACCTACCTACCTATTAAATTAAGAAAAGAAAAAACCGATTCCCTTGACCTTCAAGTAAATACCTGAACTGGTATCCAGAAGAAGAAAGAATGCAGTGAAAAAGAAATGTTTGAAATATATTTTTCACACTATGCGTTTTAAAACTCTTGAAGGTGAGATTAAATATACTTATAGTCAAATTCGATATTTTTAAAATCTGAATATTCGTAAGATCAATATCATTGATGGCCAATAGTTTTGATTGTAATTGTAGGATTATTTACTTCATGGTGTTAATTAATTTCCTATTAATTTTAGATTTCTGGGCCATTTTCAATCTAAAGTTAATATGAATTAATTAATCGCTAATTCTTATTTTAGTATTTTAAACAAATCCATTTATTATTTCATTATTTCTGAAGGGAGTCTATTAGAATATGCAAGTATATTATACGGGGTATTTCGTATTTATTATAATAAACTTGTTTTACCTTTTTTTATTATATTTTTTTCTTGTATGCAACTAGAGTTTTTTGTTTACAAAATCATGTGCTTTCAAAGGGTTAAAAATCCTACGTTGAAGCTTAAAATATTCAGTTTCGTATAAACATACAGAATTTTATAACGCATATTTGGGAAGATTTAATGACAGAATTAAAAAAGAATTGATTGTGTGTTGTATCAGGCTAGTTTATCTAATAATAGGGCATAAATTAAGTCCAATTTAATTCAATGAGGTTTGATTCATAATGTCTGGAATTCACACAACACACTTGTATTGTTTTTGTTTTATATATATTTATAGCTAACACTCTACATACTTTCGTTTTGAATTAATACGAACGCAGTTATTAAATAATTTTTGTGTCAGAAGCAAAATATATTTGAATTATCCTGTGACATATCTCTTATACTTACTTGAGTTTATTTAGGTCGATTAGTCGATGATACAGAAATGAAAAATAGAAAGTATTATTTTTAATCAATTACAAATTCTTGCATCTTCAAAAAATGTCATACGTCATCTGCCATCCTCTTTTTGGTTTATTAAACCCAACGGAGGCTCCAGGGGGGATAGGACAGCAGAAGCAATTGCCCCCCCCCCCAAAAGTCGAACAATGAGAGGATATTTCTCATATCTGCGTAAATCAAATTTTAATTTTTTTGTAGATTCTAGGTCTATTTATATCCTAAAAAACTTACTTTTTTTATCAAAAATGGCCCAAATATTTTTTTAGGTAATTTTGACATTGCCAATCGTTTCTTATATAAAATTTATTCTGCGTAAACCAAATTTTAATTTTTTTGAATTTTTTTGTAGATTCTAGGTCCATCTGTATCCTAAAAAACTCACTTTTTTTCTCAAAAATGGCCCAAACATTTTTTTTCGGTAATTTTGACATTGCCAATCTTTCTTATACAAAATTAATTCTGCGTAAACCAAATTTTTTTTTTGTAGATTCTAGGTCCATTTATATCCCAAAAAACTCATTTTTTCCCTCAAAAATGGTACAAACATTTTTTTTGGTAATTTTGACATTGCCAATCTTTCTTATACAAAATTAATTCTGCGTAAACCAATTTTTTTTGTAGATTCTAGGTCCATTTATATCCCAAAAAACTCACTTTTTCCCTCAAAAATGGTACAAACATTTTTTTTTGGTAATTTTGACATTGCCAATCGTTTCTTATATAAAATAAATTCTGCGTAAACCAAATTTAATTTTTTTTATAGATTCTAGGTCCATTTATATCCTATAAAACTCACTTTTCCCCCCAAAAATGGCCCAAACATTTTTTTTCGGTAATTTTGATATTGCCAATCGTTTCTTAGACAAAATTAATTCTGCGTAAACCAAATTTTAATTTTTTTGAATTTTTTTGTAGATTTAAGGTATATTTATATCCTAAAAAACTCACTTTTTTCCTCAAAAATGGCACAAAATTTTTTTTCCGGTAATTTTGACATTGCCAATCGTTTCTTAGACAAAATTAATTCTGCGTAAACCAAATTTTAATTTTTTTGAATTTTTTTTGTAGATTCAAGGTATATTTATATCCTAAAAAACTCACTTTTTACGTCAAAAATGGCCCAAATATTTTTTTCGGTAATTTTGATATTGCCAATCGTTTCTTAGACAAAATTAATTCGGCGTAAACCAAATTTTAATTTTTTTGAATTTTTTTTTGTAGATTCTAGGTCCATCTATATCCTAAAAAACTCACTTTTTTCCTCAAAAATGGCACAAAAATTGTTTTTCCGGTAATTTTGACATTGCCAATCGTTTCTTAGACAAAATTAATTCTGCGTAAACCAAATTTTAATTTTTTTGAATTTTTTTTGTAGATTCAAGGTATATTTATATCCTAAAAAACTCACTTTTTACGTCAAAAATGGCCCAAATATTTTTTTCGGTAATTTTGATATTGCCAATCGTTTCTTAGACAAAATTAATTCGGCGTAAACCAAATTTTAATTTTTTTGAATTTTTTTTTGTAGATTCTAGGTCCATCTATATCCTAAAAAACTCACTTTTTTCTTCAAAAATGGCACAAAAATTGTTTTTCCGGTAATTTTGACATTGCCAATTGTTTCATAGACAAATCTTAATTTTTTTTTGTAGATTCTAGGTCTATTTATATCCTAAAAAACTCACTTTTTACCTCAAAAAAGGCCCAAACATTTTTTTTTCGATAATTTTGATATTGCCAATCGTTTTTTATACAAAATCCATTTTGCGTAAACCAAATTTTAATTTTTTTGAATTTTTTTTGTAGATTCTAGGTCCATTTATATCAACAAACCCAAAATATTAAACTTTTATACGCATCGACACTGAAGTAAAAAAAAATATATATATATAACCTTCCAAATCTCTCTGGCTCCATTATATTTTCAGATAATTTAAGATCTTATAACTTTTAAACCAATAAGGACACAGATAGATACATGCGGTTTTCACTGAAATACAATGATACAAGTTTTGTTTAGACTCATAAAAGTTTTTTCTCACTTCCGGTTAACCAAAAAACAAAACGGCGTTTTTTAATATTTTTTTGTTTGCTTTTTTAAATGTAACACCCCGTTTATTTTCTGATGAGACGAAGGACACTTCTTTCTTCTTTCAGCTATCTGCCAGTATAAAGTTTTTTAAAATCATAAGCATACTTATCAGTTGGTGGTATTTTATTAAATTCTCTGAAACACTTTCTTCTGGTTTGAACAACGGATTTAGTTTCAGCAAAATAAAGGACAACATTTGCTGTTGAAAATTCATCACCTACGCCCATGATAAAAAGGGTAATAAACAACAATCAAAAACTACAGTCCACTGGAAATACTGCTAGTTTAAATTCATTTAAACTGGATCAGAGACATCTACAGGGTGTCTTCTAATAAGTTTGGGTCTGCAACATAGACAGGGAAATTCTTAGATGTGCTACCATCTATGGTTAGAAGAGAGTTTTGACACTTTATAAAGCAACGATTCCTGATATATTGGGTGTTGCATACACTCAATTTGCATTGTGTGTTACAAAGTTTTTATTTGACTGATTCTAGTCTTACTTACTCGTTTGCTAACTTTGTATTAAAAAGGGATACGAAGAAGAGAGTGACATTTTCGTTTGCTAACTTTGTATTAATACGAAGAATTTTGACTAGAATCAGTCAAATAAAAACCTGCAACACACAATGCAAATTGAGTATATGCAACACCCAATACATCGGGAATCGTTGCTTTGTAAAGTGTCAAAACTCTTCTAACCATAGATGGTAGCACATCTAAGAATTTTATCTTATAGCGGATATAGCTATTGACTTGTGCGAGTTTGGAATTTTATTTATTGGATTCGAAAAGCCTAACTGACGAAGCCGAAGGGTATATACAGGAAAGTTGCATCCGCCCAAAACATTTGCCTTTTCTTTATTGGAAAATACCATTTTTATACACAAAAACCTAGTGAAAAAACTCAGATACAAGAATTTTCACATTCACGTCAAAAATATTCCAAAGCTTACTAAAAAAATATTGATAATTAATTGTTAACTGCAGGCGTATCAGTTATTTCTGCATCGATTTTAAAAAACCTTATACCGGCAGATAGCTGAAAGAGGTGTCTTTCGTCTCATCAGAAAATATACAGGGTGTGTGTGTGTTGTGTCCTGGCATCGGGAAACATAGTCCTCAGCCACAAAAAAGTATATACAGGGTATTATATTTAAAAAAAGCAAACAAACAAAAATTTTAAAAACGCAATTTTGTTTTTTGGATACCAGGAAGTGGGGAAAAAATGATTATGAGTATTTTTGAGCTGCTATTTATAGGTACTTTAAAGATGTAAAAAAGACGCGTCCAAAAATATAAAACTTTATTTCATAAAAATTCAATATTAAACGTTTTTGCACTTTTGCTAAAAGCATTTCTGAACATTTCGCGATACACTCCTCATTGCAGCCTAAAAATGATTGTTACCACTTTTCTTTTTATATAATATTCATCTTTTAGTAGCCCACATAACATCGTAATTCTCAGGCCAGATCATTTTTTTCAAATAATCCATTCTTTCGGTTGTGTACAACAAGTTAGTCCATTCGTCAAACTTTATTATAGATACATTGTATCCCATTATTTCGAGGTGTTTGATTTTCATCTGGTATGTTCCTCTCAAATGTGCGTAAAAACGTGTATAAGCGTAGTGTTTTATAAGTAGAAGTGCCACTCTGTAATTAAAAAAACTTTAAACACAATTTTAGCCGCAACCCTCATATACTTAATCACACATCAGAGTTATACTTTACAAATTAATTTTTTTGTTTTGCCAGTCCTAAATCTGGAAAAAGTGTAAAAAA